>VWZK01021431.1:513094-738367 GCA_013396935.1 Baryphthengus martii
CCCGAGGGGCTTGCCGGGTAGCCGGGGCCTGCTGGCTGCGGGGTCGAGCCCGTGTCCGGCAGGGGCGGCCCCCCTTGCGGCTTTGCCGCAGCAGTGTGGGCAACGTGTCCCCCTTTGCCCGTCCTACTGGGGAGCGAGGGAGAGGGGGAGCCGAAGGGTTCCCCCACCAAAAAAAACCCCACCTCAAACCAAACGGCTTTCCTCTCAGGGCAGTTTGCTCGCACAGGAGCAGTTCGCACTTGCAGGGTGATCCTGGCTCACAAGCCAAGAGCAGAGGGCCACTCACCGTCCGCCCCACACAGCCCTTGCAGAAGCGGTGGTAGTGGTACAGCGGATTTCCCAAGGGCTGCC
This sequence comes from Baryphthengus martii, assembly GCA_013396935.1. Classification (NCBI taxonomy): domain Eukaryota; kingdom Metazoa; phylum Chordata; class Aves; order Coraciiformes; family Momotidae; genus Baryphthengus; species Baryphthengus martii. The sequence continues at coordinate 513,446 of VWZK01021431.1, forward strand.
CGCTTTGGGAAAGAGCTAGAGTGAGACGAGAAGTCACTGCGATGAGCAGTGGGCTCCCAGAGCTCTGAAATAAGGGTCTTCTCCACAGGAGCCACCCTAGAGCAGCAGTTTTGCAAGAGCTGCTCAACTTTGTGCCCTTGCTGTGAGGATTCAACAGGCAGCTCTCATGGGGCTCATGGACATGAATCTGTAGTGCTTTGAAATTGCTTGGACTAACAACTGCTTGAATGTGCTTTATATACCGATTTAACTTTTTCCATGACACGGAAAAAAGGATGTGGCTGACACCATTTCTGAGGGCTTTGCTATGTACGTGAGATTTGGTTAAAAAAACCCTAAACAGTCACCATTAAATTGAAACAGTTTCCAGATGGTTGTGTTTTCTTGAGGCCTGAAATAAGGACTTGGTTGCTTCTTAGCTGTCAAAGAGTCATCCACAGTTTGGTTATTTTTCTTAGGATAAATATCTCTTAGGATAGCTGTCTGCTATTACAAGTTTTTGCTGACCATGGTCAGCATATTGCTTCTAATGTTATGCATAGAAATAGTGCTCTAACATTCTTTAAGTTTTCTTAGCACATGTGGTACCCTTTGTAGCCTAGGTGTTAATACACTGAAAATATATTTTTCCAATTAATATTTGGCTTTAGTTGTATCTACGTTCATGCTTACAAATTTATTTGTTCAATTTTTTTTTTTATGTATTGAAACGTGGCAACTTTTGGTTAAGTATAAATGAAACAATGAAGTTGTCTTTAGATTGGACTCTTGCCAGCATAGATTAATTTTATGGCTTAATAGCACTGGGTATAGTATGTTTATGATATTACTGCTGTTCCTATAACTACTTCATCTTTTCATAAATAAGATACTCATTTCCTGAGTTTAAAGCGACTGATGACAAAGACACCAGAATCTGATTTAGCTAGAAATCAGCTTGCTAAAACAAGTGATCTAATGAACGTGCTGTGGTCTTTATTCATCCTGGTGTGCATAGTCTTTAATCACCTTAAAAAAATATGAGCAATGAGTAGAGAATAAAACACTAAGCAAAAGTCTTTGGTTGAGCTGCCATTCTTCAGCCTTAGAAATGAGATCAAAGAGAGTATCAGGAAAGAAAATAAATGAATCTTCCTAGTTCCTTGAAATGTTCCGTTCGTCTTTTAGTAGTTGGTAGTAAGGAGGAATAGAAATCCTGGATTAATTGGTTAATTAGAAAGGTTTAGATGAAGTATTTTGTCAATACATAAATATCTTTTGGAGAGAGAAAGATTGTTTTAGTTCTTACTTGAAATAGAACAGTTGAAATAGTGATTCTGTGCATCTCTAGGTAATCAACTGCAAGAGAATTAAACCCACAAATTCAATAACGCTTAGCATTCCTCTTTACAATTATTTTTCAGCTTAGACACTTACTGGAGTAATTCTGAGCCCAAACTTTTCTTCTCTTTAGTCTTACTCTCTCTGCATGTTTTGCATGGCCAGGATGAAACTTTCCAAAGTTATTTTGTCCTTCCAAAGGACAGCTACTGACTTCACAACGTAGAGACAGAAGGATCCTCTCCCCATTTTCACTCACTTTTTAAATTGCTTTTCTTATTCATGATGGATTTTATTCATACTTCATTCATGCCAACACAATTTGTCAGTGTTGTTTAAAGGAGAAGTTTGAGAGGGAAATAAAAAGAAGACTGCTTACAGAGAAACCAGAGAAGATAAGCAGGGTTTTAGTTTGGTAATTTGGTCAGCTGTAGTGGTTATTATGAGTATTCAGCTCTGGCTGAGTTTCAGAAAAGGCAGTAGAAATGACTCTGCTCCCTTAAGTTTTGAGTTGTGCTGTGGAGATTTAGCAGTGAACAGCAGATTGAGGCTGAAGGAGTGGAGACTGCTACCCAGGCTGAGAAGTAGTGATCAATAATGTAGGACATAAAAAAAATGAAACACTGTAAAACATCACCTGGTATTTCATAGCTGTGTTAGAGAAAAATACTTTTCTATTGAAATCTTTAATAAAATGAAAACGTGTCAGGAAAGGATTGTACCTTTGAGCAGTATTTCTCTGCATATGATGTAGATACAGAGCAGACACTTAAAAGTTTCACTTATAAGCCTCATGATTTCAAATATAACAGAAAAAAAAGATGAATACCCTAAATACTAATATCAGTGGGGCTGGAAAATATTTTGTCCACTCTTCAGATGTCTATAAATATCACAGTGTAAGCAGTGACTAATATAATGCAGTCTAAGAAATGATCATTTGAACTTACTGAATGACTGAAGTTTCCCCTGTTTGGTTACTTCCTAGCAAAATCTGGGATTTGACAGTTAAACTCCGTTTTAGAAATATTTTTCTCCCCAGATAGTGGCATTGGCTTCCATGAGAGTTTCAGCAGAAGAGAAAGATGTGACAGAGCAAAGCAAATTCTGAATCCAAACGATAATCACTGGTTGTTTAGGTGCTTACTTGGAAATTTATCTACCACATACAAAACTGTGATAGAGGGAAAATGTAGCCTCGAGATTTAGCATTTTCAGTGTCGTCTTAGATTCACAGGCAGTAGGAGATGTGTTCATTTTTATTTTTATTTTTCACTCAGAAAGTATTTCCTTATGAAATGGCAAAATAATGCGTATATACAATTCCCAGGGGAAGAAGAGATATGGCTGATGTATCTCTTCTGCCTTGCTTGATTCAGGGACATCTGTGACTTCATAGACAGATCAGCCTTCAATAAAAATCTGCTGCAATAGCACCCTCTTATCATCTTCCTTGATAACAGCATATGTGTGAAAATCATAGTCTGCTGGTTTTTTGGTTATAAAGATGAAGAATAGTTTAGAAAATATGAAAATATCAGTGTAAATTTCAATATTTAAATAGTACCAAATAACTCTGCTTGTATGCACCTATATTTCCATGTATGCGTAACTTGAAACCTGTGACTAATCCTATTGAAATTAACGGTATGTTCATGAGATTAAGGCCTATGTATATCTGGGAATTTGAATTATTCTGGGGATAATTTGATGATTTTTCCTTGTTAAACTGTATGTGAATTTTTTTTACCGACTCCTGAGTCAGGATGTGTAGAAAAAAATTTGAAGTAATAGAGATAATCCACAATTTCGGAGCCTTGGAACACTTGAGGGAGTCCCCCTCTATTTACTGCAGAAACAGCTGTCATTCAGCTAAGAGATTTGGAGCTGTGAAAACTGGAGCAAAGGAAAAGTATTCATTCCTCATATACTAAAAAAAACCTCAGATACTTTAGATCGAAATTCCTAGCTGAGTTTCTCGATTCCTGATGTCCTGAGAGAGTTATTTTCAAATTAATTGTGATATGCAAACATATTGCTGGTACATGATGGTGAGTTATGGTAATTGGAATACTGATAGGGGAAAAAATAAATCTTGTAGACTATTTAATGAGCACCTGTGAAATTATGGAATGTGTGCACGAGCATCCCAGGTATTTGCCCAAGAGATTTTTCTTTTTACAGCGGTAAGATTTGCGCATCATTATTTAGATAGAACTTGAGAGCTTCTTTCAAAAGGCAGGCAGATCCTTGGAACAAATTCATGGGACAACTGATGTAAATAAGTGTTCAAGCGAGTAAATAAGGAGTTTACAGTCTGGCTGTATTTTATTATTTATTAGTACTTATTATAATTTATTGGTTTGCTTTAAAACAGTGAAGTTAAAAGTAAAATAACTTTCTTTTTAGTATAAGGAAGAAATAGAGCACCATATGTTGTGCCAGTGGAGCTCTGTCTGATATAGTGCTAATACATTCCTTCCAGGGCCTCAAGACATTTTACAACATTTTTAGCACCAATTTTTGCAGTAATGACTAACTTTCTGCAGGACAGAAAATTCCATTCCTTGGAAGGCTATGAAATGATCAGGAAAGGAAAGGAATGACATTATCCAAGAAGCTATTGAGTTGGCAGGATTTTAGTGCCAGAACAATTAATACGCCATGAGAAATAAATCAACTGGAATAATATGTAATAAGCAGAAAGCATTCTTGTGGTCTTTTTACATTATTGAAATTGTAAACACTACATGTTAGCAGATACAGCGTGCTAGTTGCTCTCAAAACGTGATTTTTCTCCTGTATGTTTTCTGGCTGATGTCGTCGGAAACATTCATAACTAATTCTGGTTTTGATGGGAGGAATTAAAAGCCTGGAGTATAAAAGAAGAGGCTAAAACAAAGCTCACCAAAATGCCTGAAGTAAAGTTTCCCATAATCAATTTCTTGACTTAGGCAGTCTTTGAATCAATGTTATAATATGAGGAACCACTATATTTAAAGATGAATGGATACGCTGACACTAGATAGAATAGGGGGGTTTTGTTGATTTTTTTTTTTTTAATCTTTTTTTTTATAAAAAAAAAGACTGTGAAAGTATTTTTTAATTACTTTTGTGTGGTTACTTTCTTATACTTCAGTTATCCTGTGCCTGTTTTGCAAATGTACGAAGCCAAGAAGCAATTTAACCCACAGTCAAACAGGGAATACATTTTCAACTCTCTGATTTTGTTTAGGTTTTCTTTTTTTATGTGTTCTGTATTTTTAGTAGCATTAATTAGCTGGACGTATTTGTGCTTTCTTCCCTCAGTGCCCTTTCTCCAGGAATTCTCTGAGACCAAGGTCTAACACAATCAATTCAAAAGCAATCTTTTCATTTTATTAAGCTGAAGCTCAGTCAGGAAAGATCTTAATCATACTTCACTTCTGCTGATTTCCAAAGGTGGTGTTGATGCTTTGTAGGTTTGGGCCTTAAAATGGATGCAGATTATGTTGCTTGGCAGTGTGCCTGTGGCTTCACAATGGTGAAGGTAACAAATATTTTCCAGGAAAAAAACAATTCCTTGCAAATAGCTCCATGGTTGCTTGAACAAAATTAGCATAAAGGTGACTTTAGGAGCAAAAAATATTAAGGAAAAACATTTTGATTAAGCTTATTTAATATACTGGCATGCCTACAACATTAATAGTGCCCTTTTTTTTTTTTTTTTCCTGTTTGTTCCAATAATAAAGGGATCATCTAAGTGCTGCAGGTCATATCTGTGTTCTTAAAGATGCTTTCATGTTTGAAAGTCCAACTGAAATAGCAAACCTAATCTCCACAGAGAAGTTTGATGCCGCCCTGGCCATTCATCTTTATAAAGGAGGCAGACTTCTGCAAGGTAATCTTCTTTCTATTTTGCAATAAAAATACCTTTGAAAAAGGTACTGAAAGAGAAAAGTATGGATACAAACAGTTATAAATGGCTATAAATATATAAACCCACATGTAACGTAGTTATTCTGTTTATCCACATCAACAAACACTCAGAAATGCTGAAAATCTCTCTCTGTGGGAGATCTGAGACAGAGAGGAGAGAATTAAATAAATGTACTTTTAAAGCACATAGTACATTTCATAATTAAGTACTTTAACTACACTAAGATAAGAGCATTATATTAACATTAAGGTACTTTCATCAGATGTGCTCTTTCAGAGGACAATGGCTTTGCTAAGTATAGCTCAGGTCAAATAGAAGAAAGCAGAGAGGCTAATTTGATTTTTTTTCTGCACAAAAATGAGCCAGGGTTTTTTGGACATGAAATAACTTTGAGATGTCGTTCGTGCCAGCTAAACTGTAGGAGACAGGATGTTATCAGACAAATAATAAAATTTTCTATTGTATCTAGCCATGTAGAACAAAATTTTAGCCTGCCATTAATGATACGCTAGAAGCACTGGCTTTCAAAATTACAGACACTGTCACCTACTGAAATTGCAAGTGTGGATCCATTTTTAAGATCACCTTTGTATCGTACAAACCTATTCACTTGGACAAAGGCACATAATTTGATATTTTCATTAGGTCTCAGTATAAGTTGTGCTGTGCTAGTTTTCAGACTTCGAAAGTCCCCCCGCAATTTGTGCTGATGGTTTTTCAGAAAGCCTGATTTATTATGTCTGGCACGATTTTGGGTGGTTTTTTTCATTCATTTAGTAATGAGGAAATTAGCAATGCTAATAAATCCTCATTCTACAGCACTCTTAATTATCAAATACAAATATGAAACACATAGTAGGTTTTCTGCCTTTATCAACATGTTTATTTTGCTCCCCGCTTGCTTTTAAGATTTCCTTATTTGCTTGGTTTTAACCATGTGTTTTAATTATGAGTTCACTGAATTTAACCTTTCATTCCCCCACCCCCACCCCCTAAGACACTATGAGTAGCTACAGAAAGCCTCACCAATAGTTTTCACAGCCACAAACATTCAAGGCCGGTTATACCATGTCTCAAAAGGAAGAACCTCCACCAACACAGTAACCTCTAGTGCCCTGCTGGTTGGTCCAGTGCTGAGGACAGGGTTGTCTGCTGCGTTCTTGTTCCCCCTCCCCTTCCATCTGACAGCAAAAAGGAACAAAGAGTATATTTTCTGTCTTTCTTGATACACAGCAGGTAGTGGCAACACAGCCTAACTGCTTATTCTCGTTCACAGTCAGCAGGAACTTGGGGCTTCATCTGTTACAAGTAGCAGAGATCTACAAAATCCATCACCATAATGACAGGTTTTGGAGTCTGTCTTCCTGGATAACGTGATTGGGTGTTTTTTGTTTGGTTGGTTGGGGTTTTTTTTCAAAACTACAGCCCCACTTGGAATTTAGAACTATGTTTTCCATGTAGTAATTAGACACCAGGAGGTTGTTATTTGTTAGCTTAATGTAGTGTAAAACTGACCACTTAATTCATTTCAGTGCTGAAACAATCAAGAGTAAACGTTATTGTCAGCTATCTTGATTAGTCTGAGAGGAGAGCAGTACTGGTAACTTGTCAGTCCCTAAAAATAACCCAACTCCAAGAAAAGAAATACAATTAGACAGGCATCTTGCTTGCTTGCTGTTGGTTTTTGGATTTTCATCTAAGTTGTCTTTGGCCTTGTCCATGTAAGTCCAGCTGCAATTCATCTTTAGGCTGTAGCAAATAAGAATTTATTCTGATGCTGTGTATCAAACCTAGGCTTTTACCAGAGCGCAGACACCTCTAGGATATATATGATTTTGTTAGTGTAGAAACTAGTTGGTTATTTTTACTAAGCATGGAAAAGGCAAAGAAAAATCTCTCAGCTACACAACACATGGACATGCTGTGAAAGTGCATAGTTATTGTACGGGGAGTTTCAGTGCCTAAATCAGAAAAAATCAAGTTTCTCCAGGTTGCTTTTTCAAAGGCTTTTGCTTACACATGTGGTACTTTATTATCAATATACATTTCCACTCTTAATGTCCCCTTCTAGTCATTACCTTGACATGTTGGTCAACTTCTCATTGTAGTCATTGCTTTGCAGGTAGCAGAATTCCTTTTGGAATCATCTTTGGTGGGACTGATGTCAATGAAGATATCAAATGTGAAGAGAAACATGGGGTAATGGGAGCAGTGCTAGAAGAAGCCAGGTAAAAGCATATGTGGAAGGTTTATGACAGGAAATTGCGTTTCTGTAACAGCAGATCTTTTAGGGACTGTTCCATAAATGTTTGGAATCACTGGGAGATGTGTAGGCCAGCAGACAAAGAACAGACTATTTTAAATCCCTATGATCTCTACATATTATTTTATGATTCAGTGATGCAGGTAGAGTTCTTTCAGAAAATATGGTCTGTATGCAGTCTATTCATTTTATATTTCCTCTGCTACAATCGTTTCATCATATTTGTCCATGTAAGAGTTGGCAGAGGTAGTACTGAAACGTGGTCTCTTGGGCTGTGGATTTTCAAAAAGACTCAAAATCCTATTAAAAGTTAATGAAATCTGTGCTCTTGCTAACTAATCCTGTGCTTTGTCTACTGAATCATAACTGTTTTCTAGAATAACAGAAGTATGTGTGTGATGAGGATATAAAATTCTAAGGCAGGTAAAAGAAATGAGAAGAAGAATTTAATAGATAGCTTAAGTCTTATCAAAGTAGAGGCTAAGGTTGCCAATTAATGTATAGCCAACACAATAAGTCACAGATGGCAGGGATGGCTCTACTTCTGCCTCTCTTCCTCTCCTTCTCCTTTCTCTGGCTTGTGGCTGTGTGATCCACCTTGTGCCAGGATTGGACTTCCTTCTGGGCAGGTTCAACTCGCAGAATGGCATAAAATTGCTTTTTTTGTCTTTCTGGGCTAGTTTTCTACCCTTTCAAAAAGTGAAAAGTGGGCTTGTGGGAGGCTGCAAGAAGAATGTTTTTTTGGTGGCAGTAAGTTGCGACAGCAGGTGGAACTATAGTGTACCTGAGATTCTGGTGACTTGAGTTCTCTGAAGAGTCATCCCTCAGCCCTCAGCTCTGCATAAGCGAAGGGGTCCCCAAGTGTACAAGGCGAGATCAAATTTAAGCACCAAATGTGTTACCAAATCCAACAGTACTGCTCAGAGACTTGCCCTAGGGGAGCTTAAAGCCGTTGCTGAGCAGAGCTTGCTCAGGATACTATCTCTGTCCATTCATCACAGCATTCTGGCTAAGACAGATCACTTCAGTGGCTCAGATACGGCAGTATGGATTTTGGTTCATGTTAGCGGTGAGGAGGTGCATACAGAATCCACAGCAGGCTTGTATCTCCTGGTTTTATCTTTGCTAATACCACTATATGTTCTAGCAGTTGCTGGCTAACTCAACGTTGGCTTAGATACGCTCTTCTGTCTATAGTGCCCTATAAAATCTGGTAGGGAAACAGAGTTTAAAAGGCAGCCCTTAATCGCGCTCATCGAAAAATCATTAGGGCATGTTCTTACATCTTAGTGCAACTTAGAGTTGAAAAGCAATTTAAGGCCCCATTCAAGGCAGAATTTATATACCTGTTTACTTTTGTTATCAAATAACCAGAAGTTGTTCTTTAAACAGGTCTGAAGGAAAAGAGCCGTCTAATGAGTCAGTTAAATTCCAGCACTGTGCAAAATGAAAAATACGTAAAACCAGAATCTCTGTGTGTCCATTTGATCCAGTCTGTCACAAATATAGCTAATATAGCTTATGCAAAACCTCTGCTTTACTGAATGTGTTTTTAATGATAATTAAGTAAGGAACTTGAAGGATAGCTTAGCAGCTTGGATTTCCAGTGATGTTTCAAAATATATTACTGCATCCTTTTGCAGTTCATAATATTTTCTCTGCTACAGGAAAATGAATTCGGCTTTCTAAAAGTTATTCTGAATGGATCTCCAATATTATCACTAGTATTATTCATTGCATAGTTATTAAAAGAAACATTGATTTTTAAATTTTTTTCTTTATTGATTGCAGGGTTCTAAGCAAAAAGTATCATGAATTGTAGATTACTTGTCCACTACAATAGACCACCACATTCCATAAAACAAAGTATTGAACACTGTCTAGCTTTATAATGCGTGTTTCATTTTTAATCAAATTTCTCTAAATGGTTGTTGTACTCCTTTAGGGTATATTTTTTTTCTATTGAACAGTATTTTGTAGAGTTAGGAACAACAGTTTTTTCCGCTTGTTAACGTGATGAATTGAAAGTAGAATTGCAAAAACTGGAAAGGAAGCTTGTGCAACTTGACAAAACAAGCATTTGCAAAGGCTTTTAATAGCTTTAAAGCTGTCAAGTTGTATATTCATTGTAGTACCATAAAGCAGATACAACAAACAAATGTAGCGGAGTAAAGTTTGTTTCAACCAACAAAAGCAGGAGTTGCAGTTCAGCATGTATGTGACTTCAAATGAATGATACTGGTTTCATGTCCCCAAATCATACTGTAACTCTTCCAATGGAAAAGCGCTGTTCTGGTTGTTACTTAGCAATGGGCTTCATCTCAACCATTGAGATGTCAAAGAGTTGGCTCTGGACAGAAACATGATATTAATTCCATGAAAAAGAAACACTGAATCATAAATGTAGTATGTGATAACCCCTATTTTATATTCAGGACCTATAAAACCAATTAAAAAAATAATAAAAAATTATGTCTCATATGAGGGAGGCATTCAAACATTTCTATTCCACAGGACTGATAGTCTTCAGAAATAGTCTCACTTGTGATTCCAGTTAACACTGAAGTTCCATTTCAGAACTGTAAAAACATGTGTTTATATTTCATCACAACTTAAAAAGCTACACTAAAGCCAAACATGTTCTTATGATCTCTTCTGAACAGGGATTCTTTATTAACTCTTGACTCCATAAAAATATCTCACATGACTTCTTGTATTACACCAAGCTCCCAGTAAGAATAGCTTGTTTATCTAGTATGTTTAGAAATCAGACTTCTGTGCCTGAAATCTCTCTGTAATGAGATACCTCAAAATGAAAATTATTCATATCAATGCTGCTTTTAAATGGTCTTTGATGTAACTCTTCTGTTCTCTGGAATAACAGTGTACTATATATATTTCTCAAAGGCACATAAGTAGAACTCCAGATGAGCCATTTTAAACAACAATAAAGGAAAAAGAAGTAAGTTTTGGGAGTAGAATTCTCTTCTCCCTCCCAGATGAAAGCACTAGCCATGAAGTTATTCAAGTATGTTTTTGTTTGCTTTTTCTTACTTTGGAATTTTGATTTATATACATCACAGAGGAGGAGTGGATGGTGCATTTATTTAAATACTCTTCTCCTAACAAAGAAAAGTCTTAAGCAGAGAACTGTCAAAATTCCCTTCTATCAGTGCTGTGTCTGGCTAGTGTAGCAGTGTCTCTGCCTGAAATGCTGACTGTGGAAAATCTCATTTTTGGGCACCCAAGTCTTCCCCATTTATTATAAAGGAGTTTCAGTTTCAGCTCAGCACCGCAAATTTTGTTTCCGCTACAGATGCCTAACACGAAGGGATAGAGAGCTTTGGTCTCTGAGATAACTTGTTTCTCATTGACAGCTTTGACTACTTAGAAATAAGGAGAGAACATTGGGGAAAGGTTTAAAAAAATCCATCCACTCATTTGAATTAAACTCAGCTGCAACGAGTTGCAAGTAGTGAGACTGGATATTGTAAAATAACAATAGTATGAAACCAGCTGGACTTAAGATCCCTTTTTACCTGCCCTTCTGGCTGTGAAGAGGGCTAAACAGGCAATGCTAATTCACTACTGGAGCTGTAGATGTTAATCTAGATAAAATGAGGGATGTTCCCATTATTTGGCTTTTCTCTTGCTTGAAGAAATCCTCACTTTAACTTCCCCAAGAGCTCTAAGTTGTAAATCCTGAAGAGATACAAGTTGTTTGACCAGTATTTTCTGGTTTTTAAAAAAAAAAAAAGTAGAAAGCCTGCTTTTTGTCTTTCCATCTATAATCATTTTTATAAGCTGCTGCTCTTTGTTCTTCTAAAGGTTTTTTTCTGAAGTACTTTACTGTTTTTATGTTCAAACACTTTAAGCAGATGATCCCAACTATTTTTGTCCATTTAACTAGGTTTGCAGTGGCTTTCACGGTGAAAATGAAGGAACTGGCAGCAGCAGAGTGGGTATGTTTACATGAAGATGGCAATGCTTATAGTATTATCAACTATTCATTCTCCTAAAATGTTTTCTAACTAATGCTAGAGAATCGTGATAATCTTCATGTTCTCCTTTCCTGTTTTTCCTTTCAGAGAAAATGTTTCATATTTATGTACTTTGACAGGTCAAATAGATCTGGTATTTAAAAGCTGTTTAGTATTTTGAAAGTGTATGCTACAGTTTAGGAGGTGCTTTTCTGTAACATTTAAAACTAATCATTGCTGTTGTTAGTGAGTCTCTCCTGATGCCAGATGTATATATTGTAGTCTCAACTGTTATTTTTCCCACACTTCATTTATGTGTGGATTTGTTGCTTGTTCATATAGTTTTTGTGACTCGGTTAATTCACTGTGGCTCTCAGAAACCACCTCCTCCCCCATCTGTGAACTGCTTATTGATGACCTTTCATTCTTTTTATGACCTCTTTTCTGTCCATTTCTTTTTCCAGTTCATTTTTAATAACTCAAATAGGCTTATGACTGGGCAGTGAACTAGAGGGGCAGTCACACAGAAGTGATAGGGGAAAAGTAAAATGTTTGCAAGTGGAAAAAAATAAATCACTTCCTTGTCATCTTATTTCCTGAGCTGACTGGTTCAGAAATTGTTTACTTAACAGTTTGTTTCTGCATTAGGTCTTGTCCTCCTAATATACATTTTCTTCTTATCTGAGTCGTTATCCTGCAGATGTGATTTCATAATCTGCTAAAGTTGGGGTAGAGGTGGGAGAAGAGAAAGGCAGACTCGTGCAGCTTGACATGATGCCCTAGTATAGATGATATTCTGCCTTGGTTAACCCTGGCTACATTATTCCAACAGCTTTCCACATTAAGAGGCAAGTCTGCATAGCTTGAAGAGTTCAGCAGTGTATCGACAGCGTATCCCACCATTCAGAGGTGGAGTGGTTGGAAGGAAAATCTCATAGTCCTTTTTCCATCTGCACTGTAGCAAGAGCCATGGCAGCCTGAGAAAAGACTGGTGCTCTAAAGAAGGTTGTTCATTTCTGGACACAATGATGCTAAATAAAGCAATAGCATTAGTTGAAATTCTTGAAAGAACAGAATTTCAATCTGAAACATTTGAGGTTTTATTGAGCAAATCTTTTTGGATATTACCTCCGTTGGTAACACCTTCCATAGCTTACTCCTTTACAGGCATTACAACCAGTGCTTTTAAAACAACTAGGAATTGTCTGAACAAAAAGCTTTGAAAAAATACGTTGAGCTTAAAAAACTCTTCTTGTTTGATGAGGAGTGCTGTTGTTGGTTTGTTTTGTGGAAAGATCCCAACAGTATGTTAATGACTTGGGGGGGAAAAAAATGTATTCCAGAAATCCATGATTGGAGTTACAGAAAGATGTTGAAATAGAAACTTGCTTACTTAATTGTCTAAATTAAGTAACTAGCATAGTAGCACTTCAGGAGTACTTCTGGAAGTAGAGTAATTACCTCTTTTACTATAGCTATTTTAAAATAATTTCTTAAACAATTTTGATTGGGGAATACTTTGCCATAACTACTACTGGCCAGTTTTCTTCTGTATACAAGTCTACATATATTTGACAGTAACTTTTGAAAAGGTTAGAGTTAAATGGGATTTATTTTGTGCCTGCTGTGTTTAAAAATTCTATTATACCTAAATGTAGACCGTGGTTTCAAAACCAGCTATCATTTTTCTTTCAAGACTAACATTTTTGGGGAACTCGGGCTGTCTGTAGTTTAAAATCTTTCTATTCTAGGGAAATATTTTAGTTTTCTACGCAATAAGCAGATCAATGGTTGCGAGAAAGGGTGCAGAGATAAACTAAAAAGGATGTTTGTACTGACTTGGTGATTGTGTTAATTGCAAAATTGAGTCATTGATACTATAAGTGTTCATAGTAAATGTAATTTACGTTGCTGACTGTTGACTTTTAGTGTTACTTAAATGTATCTTTGTAATAATCTATTTTGGTTTTTAATAGTTGAAAGAAAGTGACACTGATGTGTGTTTTGTTATACCAGGCTTTTTTTTGAGGATTGAACAGATCTTTTATGGTGAACTATGAAAGTTACTTTTCTTCTTCTCTTTAAAGCCACATGCTAGGAAGAAAATATATGTCCAAACTCAAGGTGAGAGCTTTGAAATACTAAAGCATTCCATTTATTTGAATCATGTACCTGTATATTTATGTATCTACTTTCTTTGCCCCAGAAATATTTTGCTGAAGTGGGTATGGGATTTGAACTCCTGGCTTCACTGAAGTCAAAGTTTTTGCTAAACATTGATGCCAACTGAGACAGTATCCCAGTCTTTTAGCCTGAGTTTTCAATTCATTTGGTACTATAAAAAAAAGTTTTCCCAAATGCCTTACAGTAGGAATCTGAAAGATAAGATAACACCTGAGGTAACCCTGAGCTTTCTCCAAAGCATACAGAAATTTTGATGCCGAATGGTTATTCTTTGAAACTCCAAACTTCTTTAAGTGCTTTAAGTTGAGTTTCCAGCATAATGACACCCAAAAAATATCTACAGCAAAGTATATTACTTGAGTAGTTCAGGGAACACTCAAGTCAGCATTTTAGATGTGATGACTTAAGCTACAGCTCCTGATTTTATCTATCTAAATATGACTGTCTACAGATTCCAAAACTCATTTCATTTTATATATTTCCCTTTCAAAGAAATACTTTTTTTTCAAAACTGTTACATTGAAATAGCTCGTTATGAGGTCTATTTAGCCTGTATTTAGTCTATATTTAAGTCCCTTTTGAAGTAATAGTTAGAGATTAAATAAATTAATAAAATGTAACATTAGTAAAATAATTAATCTTTAGCATAAGACAAAGAAAATTTATATTCAGTTTAAATTAAATATTAATTTTGATATAAATTTAATGTACTTTCTTTACCTTATGTTAAAGACTTGGGTCTCATCTGACCTCTATCTATTTTGAAATAATATGCTCCCTCAGATAATATTATCTCCTACGTAGACTTTAAAAGGCCAGATTTAGCATGATATAAGTGAGCTTCATTCTTTGGGTTGCTAAAGAAGCTCATAACACTGTGATTGTGGAAAACTTTTGGTTGGATTTCGATCTGATGACTGCGGAAGATTGCACAGACAGCCTGATGTTGTTGGGATGAGAAAAGCAGGCATGGGAACAGCTGAGTATGGAATTCATGGCGCTTGACAGAAATACTGTTTTCTTAGGGCAGGACTTTAGGCATCCAGGAACCAAATCACACATGTTGTGTTTCTCTCTTTTTTTTTTTTTCAATGCAGGAATTAAGACTACACCCAGTGAAACATTTGACTGGCATAGATTTCTACAGAACTCAGGTGAAACTCACTTTTTTTCTGTATTCACTATATTAATTCTTAATAGAGGAGAATAATGTAAGAAATTTAGATTGTGAAGGTTAACTAATGATATAATAAAATGATTTAATGATATGAAAAATGAAAAACTCTAATCTTAGATTCAGGCAGAATATTGATCAGAAATCTCTAGGTTTCTGGTCTGTCCAGGGCTGGATCGTACCAAAAGACAAAGCAGTCATGACATTTGGGTCGATATCCCTTAGAAGGTAAGTAGACCAAAGCACCAAGAGCTGAGCATGCTCTGCTTGACACCTGTGTGGTAGAACCTGTGGATGGCTTTTGCAGAAGAGCAAGTGAGGGAAGCAGTTGTTGAGAAGCAAAATATGTGTCGATGTTTTATTATACGGTCTTGGTTTAGATTCTGTCTCTATTTTCACCAAAATAATGGCATGTAAGGAAGCTGACCTAATTTAAGGTCACCTCACCTTGAGAGTGCTTTAATTGCTCTAGCTGCCTTTCCCCAAAAGAAGAATTTGTAGGCATTTTACTGTGGTTAAAAATATTTCAATATTACATTCATCAATCTGATCTCTGATAGTACAGCTATTCCCTCTGTTACAAATGAATCCTCACTAGTCAATGGCTTTATCACCTCAGTCAACGTGTGCGATTATTCAGAGCCGGTGTCCAGCTTTAAATGGAGCGTTGTAAGGTTATTTTGTTCTCAGTACATCACAGCACACAAGCACAGCACCACTAAGATTAATAATTTTCTGAAGTGAAATGGTTTGTCACTCGCTAGCACAGCCCTCGTGTTGATTGGATCTCGCGTCCAACCGTTTTATGATTAGAAGAGCAGTCAATAGACTGAGGAGGGAGAAGATCCCCCTAAAGTGCATTTCATCTCATATATTAGAGACAGGGTTTTTGCCTAATGTGTACTAATGCAAAAGTGCAAAATAATTCATAATGTACACGAAAGGCAAACTAAAATGTGACTCTAACATCTGTGCCTTTTAAATAATAACTTGAAAACCAGCATCAGATTATGCAGGATTAGTTTTTATGGCTGTTTTATCTCATTTATCTTATCAGTCTTATCTCTATGTCCTTCTCTTGTGGCAGCCTACAATTTCCACTTCTTTTAATACTGCACGTGGAGGCTGGGGTTTGGCTGTACCTTTATGCTTACCACGTTAATTAGGAGTTCCCAGTGAATTGCTTTTCTGGGGATTTGCAGTTTCAAAGTGTTTAAAATTCTCCTAAACTTGGAGCAATCAATAGAAAACTATCAAAAATAGAAGGCAGTTTTGCTCAGAAGAATATGATTTTGATGGTTCAGGCCTGCACAGTGAAGTGCACTTGAAAAATTCTCTAGGTTTTATGCAGATAAAGCTCTCCAACCTCATGCTATTTATGGTGGGTTTCTTTTTTTAAAGTTCTATTCCATATCTAAAGGCATTTAATTATTTTTGTGGGAAATATTTCTGCAGATAGCTCTTGTCTGTATCTTCAGCAGTATCCTTGACCATTTGTCAAAGTCAGGATTCCCAGGACTGGATGTAAATAATCAGCACACGCCCCATAATGCAAATTATAACACATTTGAGTCATCAGTGTTAAGTGTCCTTGGTAATCAGACCATACATGGTCAAGTTATTTTTTAAAATGAAGTAGGCTCTTCAGAATATTTCAAGACTTTTTTTTTTTTCTTCATAGAGAAGACTTCTTACAAATATTCTTTGTACTGGTATTTTTTTTTCAGTTATAGAAAAGCCTTAACATTTGACTCATGTTAAATATAACACCAGTACATAAATAGACTCTTCAAATCAATGTAATGGTTTAAAAACTAATTTAATGGTAGATTTAGGTGAGTTGCAGAATGCATCAAATGCATTTTACTGTGGGAAGATTTCTCCCCACACCACCCCAGCTCCCAGATGTGAATGGTACTAAACCAAAAGCTAAGGAATCACAGTATTTTGTACATTTCATTTGATCATTTGGGTCACTAACATAAATAGTAATTGCCTAATATAAACAGCAGCAATTATTTGTTGTTGTTGTTGTGGGTGAAATACAAAATTCATGGAATTAGTATTTTTTTCACGGTCTTAGCAGCAGACTTGAGAGTTGTGGAGTTGGTGTTTGTGTAGTGTTAGTATGCTAGCTCCTAACTGCAGTATTTTCAATGGCTGGCTGTTAAAACATTTATTGACTAAGTCTATAAAAAAAAAAAAAAAAAAAAAAGAGAGAGCTTTTAACATTAATTTGCATTCTGGTTAACAGTCAGCTTCAAAGAGTTTGTCTTGTGTGAATGAGAGACTGTAAACAACAGCAGTCAAACCAAAAAGCTGGACCGAGTGTACATTTCAACACAGACATCAAGAAGACAATGCTTTCAGTCTGTTTAGTAACTCAGAGTATTTAGGAAGGTATTACAGCCTGTGTCAGTCTGGAGGTCAGACCAGATGATCAAAATATTTTTCTCTGGCCTTATAGTACAGGAATCTATATACAGTTTAATCAGTTTTGTTAGCTGTGTTAGATGCCTAGCTGTAGACTTGAGAGAGACAATGAAAGTTCAGACTTCTGCTGTAAATTGAGTGGCAGAAGATGACAAGACAGTCTAAGCAAATGCAGAAACTGAGATTGATCATCTCTAGCAATTTAACTCAAGGATGGAGCGTAGCTACTTAAGATCACAGACAGGCTTGATGTCATCATACCGTGATGAAAGGCTCCTTTTCATTTCAGTGGAATGCGGCTGAAGCCTGTAAGATGTAAACCCTAATAAACACTTAGCCATCATGTGAATAGAAGATGTAGATAACTTACAAAGTCTATACTAATGAACAGAGAAAGCTCATTTCCCACTAGGTAAGACTGAAAACTGGTTTCCTGGAAGGTGACATAGAATCGTAGCATCAGATGCTTATTGCACTATCAAAGGAAATATGCAGTGGACTTTTGTTGTTGGCTTTTTTCTGCTCTCAGATAATTTCTGCTTCATAGCAAAGCTATTTTCAAAGCTTGAAAAGTTTACATAACCTGTCATGACACAGACAGGGTTTTACAGAGGCATTCTATTTTCCTAAAGCTATGCTGGAAAAAAAAGACCCACATAAGAAAAATTAAAGAGTAAACGTTTGTGCAGATATATGGCTGACCATAGAAATAATGATATATAGCAGCAAACGGTGTTCCCCAACAAATATGAAAGCATTCTGTTAGAAATATTGAGAAACAGGGGATCAACCTTGACCTAATACGAACAGTTTGTAGTCAAAACATTTCTTATTATTTTTTATGTTACTGGGCAATTTTTGTATCCTAAATTAAAATCTGTAAGTCCAATATTGATAAAATATACTTAACCCCTAGTACAAATTGGATTTTAAGCTGGAAAGAAATGAACACATTTTAAGAACCTTAGCTTTGTGAGATAGTTGGTTCAGGTCGAAAATAATGACTTTGAAAGAAAAATCACATTGTTCCTTTTTATATTTTTCTCCTCTCTAGAGATTTCAAAAGCACCCTACAAAAGCACAGTAAAGACTTTTAAATACGAAAGATTTTTATTTTCTTTATTTGAGCAAGTGTTGAGAAAATTGCTCACTTAAGATGTTCTCAAACTGCTTTTCTACCTCTCAGCAAGGTAATGCTTGGTATTACTCATTCACTTAGAGGCCTGCAGCTTTTCAGCAAGATTAAAGATTTGCAGTAATATATTTATTTTAACTGTACATCTACAATTACTGCATTTTTTTTTCCTGATAGTACCTAGAGGGATGGAGTTAAATGAATCTGCTCTTTCAAAATCTGTTTAGATAACACTTCTTGCCTTTCTTAGAAAAATGGTGTTCTTAGTAATGTTTCAGAAATTGTTTGGCCTTTTGTGTTAGCTGTTTGTGTTCATCTTTTGTTACCCTGGCATCTCAGTACAGGTTTTTATAAAGACTGGAGTGTACACTATCATAGTGTGTCGTAACAGTAAAATATGTGGCAAACAATTACACAGTTTCAGATAAAGAACAAGCCAGGAGCCAATGAAATCTTAAATAATAACATAATTTCCTGTGTTACATTATGGAAATGCTTTCCACTTTTAATATACTCCATTCTCTCATTCTCTCTGGCAACTGAAGACCTCAAAACAGCTTATGAAAAGTTAAACCCAGTGCCGTTGCTTCTTGTCAAGCAATTATTATACCTGCTTGCAGATGAATGGCTAAGTCTAGGTGGATAAGTCTATACATTTGACAGACTTTCTCTAGGCCACACCATGACTCCAAATCACAGCCAGCACGACAAAAAGTCTCCTGGGTATTAATCACATTTCATCTATTAGCCAATAGTGCAGATCCCAATACTACCAACAAATACACTGGCCCAGCAGTTGGATAACCTTTTGATCATGCAATTCCACTTTGAAATTTTAAGAGCCAGGGCTACATTGCTGTGTTTCAATTTGAAGCAGTATAATACCATCTCTGCTCCCATCATGACAAAAGATGTTGCACGACTGTGGGAGTTCCATGTCAGTCTTAATCTTCCACCCTGTCTGTCTCATTTCAGCTCACCTGCAGTTCATTTGTTCCCATCCCTGTGGCCCTGTGTGGCAGATCAGGAAAGAATACCAGCAAGCTGATGAGAGGAATGAGTTTTCATCATCCTAGCAATCACTTTTCTTGTTTTGACCTCTCACATCTTACTAAACAGGTGACCTGCTAAGCAGGCTCAAGACTGGCTGTGGCCAATGTGCAGCTGGTTTTGTAGATAAAGCCAATGGAACAAATGAGGCTACAGCCACAAATACTCAGAATGTGTATTTAAAGGAGCATCTCCTACGGACGTGAAACAGTTGTTTTTGACACTGAAGGAGATGTTGATTACAGTGGGAACACTTGCCTTGCATTTAGTGCATAGTGATGCAGAAGGATGGCTGGAAAACATGTCCCATGCAGTCTTGTTTTTTTCTTTCTATTTTCACTCATTATGTACAAATCCTTCCATTTTGTATTTTCTTTGCGAAGCAGACAGAAGGAGACACGAGCTAAGAGATAATGAAGCACAGCGTGCTGTTTCAAATCTCTGCTTTTGTAACACTAGCAGAAATCGGGAGAAAAGGCACAAGCCTTTTTTTGTTATGTGGTTGTTTGCAAGTCATTCAAACAAGCTAGTAACACAGAGGATGTAGCAAAAGAGCAAATCAGTTGATTGTGCCATACTGATGTAATTCCATTTCAGAACTGAATCACATGAGGTGGTGGTATCTTGTTGCAGATTAAGCAGCCTATTTGGGAAAGGCAGAATGATAGCAAAAAAAATCACACTGAAAATCTTGTTTAAGCTCATGGAAAAATAAAAAATGTCTTCTTTCAAATACCGGGTTTCACCCAGCTGATGGCTAGAGCTGGTAAAGGCAGCTACTGCAATTTTTCTCTTAATGTTCCCCCTTTGAACGCTCTGGTGAGGACAAAGCATACTAAAATGATTGCTTGCTTGTACAAATGGCTACTTTTTCTTTTTTTTTTGTTTTCCCCACAGTAGGGGTGCTAGGAAGACTTGAGAAAGCAACAGGTGGGAAAACACTGATGCAGGCATCATCTTGATGTGTGAATTTAACCATTTTTGGTGAATGAGCAGAAATCTGACAAGCTGCACAAGTGCTGCTGAAGTTTGATCTGAAGTAGACAGAGAATGAGTAAACTCCCAGCACTAAACAGTGGCAGTGCTGGTAATGCAGGTCTTCTCAGGAATGTCTTTGTGTGCTTCTAAGTGGACTGAGTGGGGAAAGTCCACATATAAAAATGAATTAGGTGATGACCAAGATCTACAGCCCACAAGAAAATAAAACTACAACGGGTTCTTACTAAATTGAATGGCAGAAGCAAATCCTTTTTTGACTAGCCCTTCTATGACGCTTTTTAGAAATACCATGTAGGATCCAGTCTGTAGTCCAGTGTACCCAGTACCTGCTGTTTCCAAGAAAAGTGCATAAAATGTCATGAGAGATAAGTCGGATGAAGGGAATTGTCTACAGTGAGAGTTCAATGTTGTGAATATCTTTTCAAAATAATAAAGGTCAACTAAATGGGCTATTTTCATTAATAAATTCTTTTAGGTAATTTTCCTAGTGAAATAATTAGACTGTTATTGATGAGATTCTTGGGAGAAGTACCTTTAAATGCCAGAGGAACTGAATGGCAAAATCCAAATTACAAAGTACAATTACTGTCCGTGGGACCAGTTTTCTGTTCCTCTTTCAAGTTAAGGTTTTCCTCCAGGAAGCAGAATGGCAGTCAGGACTGCACAGAATTGATCTAGTAGGGCTTTTCATTGTCAGAGCGTTTTAAACCCTTATCTAATAAAATGAAGGCTGTAAGATAGAAACAGAAAGATGTTAAGAGATAAAAAGAAGCAGTTATTTCAAGCATAGTTACTGCTGATGAGAGTACTATCGCATCGAGAGTGCAACGATTCTATAGTTTCTACATGAGAACGATACCTGGTTTCTCGCTGCTGTCTGGCTGAGCTTTCAGCACTAACTTTCGTAAGTTTGTTCCAAAATAGCCAGCACTGAACAGCGATAGGTGGGAGTTCATAATTTAAAATGAATATTTGTGCCATATGGATTGTTAAAATGCAATCTGATTTTTGCTGAAATTTTGTAGTAATTTGTTTTGTGAGTTTATGTCATCAATTGAAACCACTGCTGCATATCTTAAAACCAAACAATATTAATGGCCCATTGCACCAGAAGAATGGCTTTTTCAATCCAAATGTTTGTGTATTATAAATTACAAATTATTTCTTGGTCCAATGACCAGTAAAATATTACTTACTGTGGCTGCTGCAGCTACTCTTGACAGCTCAAGCTGTTTAAGTTAAATGAAACAGACTCAATCATGAACCCTGTGACAGGGAGCATTTAAAAGTCCCTGAACTGGATTTTAGTATTAAAAGCAATAGCACTTGATGTCATGAATCACCACTCTTATAATTCTCCACCTCCCATAAAATAGAAGTTTGATGCAGAGTTCTTGTTAATCCAGTTCCTTGACATGAGGGGAGGTATTTCTTCCAGGGCCTGGAGCAGACCCTACAGTTATGTTATGCAACACCATGAGGAACCTTAAGCTGATACCAAGTTTGGGTGATCTTAAATTACAATTTGCAGTAGCAGATCACTGAGACACCACAACTGTCCTACTGCCTTCCTCTACTGATCCTAAATCTCTCAGACTATGCAGCACAGCCCTCCTGGTAGCTAAGGGACATAGCCTGGTGTGGGACCCATGTGTTGCTGTCCCACAAACAGCCACCTGCTGATGAGCAGCTGTTTGAGGATCCTGCCTGGTGTTAGGTAACACATCATCCATCCTTGCCATGAGCTCAATAGGGGATCTGAAGGACAGCAAACTGATTTGTTCAGAACAGTAAATCAAACATGAACGTTTCAACCCCTCTAGTGTTTATTAAATTATGTTGTTATGTGTGTGCAGTCAGCAGTTTGTGAAATAATGTTGTTTTATCGTAAACACACCTTACCAAAGGTCATCACACAGTGACCCTTCTCCAGAAGTATGTTCTGAATTAATTTTGCTGTCATATGAGCCAATGGCAACTCCAGTATCATACGGCAGATCTTCTTTTTCCAGTACAGCCTACAAAATTATTTCTATGGGTTGTTGCTCTGTATTTGCAAGAGAGATTTTCAATATTAAAAACTTCCATGTTGAGATTTTTTTTTTCCCAAGTTATTTTTCATTTGTGCTTCTTAGCCATAAGGTTAAAATAAATGCTTTGCAGTAATTAAACTTTTACTTAACTGTTCCATGGCAATGCTGGCGTGTTAGGGAGAGATAGCCATGGGATATTTACCTGATCTTTTATAACAAAAAGTGTCAGATCAAGAGCATTACAGCCATTGTGAGGTTTAGTTAATCAATAGCCTTGATAGATGTGTTGAGTTATTATGTGGATGCAAATTTATTCTTCTTTTGGGTAGAAATACTGAGAGACATGCTGATTTGTATACTTGTCTAGTCAGGCAAAGCTGGGTTGTGGTGTTAAAGAATACCAGCCACTGGGTTTTTCTCAAAATCCTGCACATTTACCACCTCAAGAAATAGACTCGTGTTCCCTCTAAGATGATATGTATGATCAAATTCTCTCTGAGTTGATTTGAGGATTAATGCAAGAGCAAGAAAGAGAGAGAACAATAATGAGAATTTTTCAGACTCTACCCTATTACTGCTTTTACCACTGTATGCGCTCTTTCATGAAACCATTTGGAGTATTCAGCTTTTTTATCTGCATTCAGACTTTTTAAATTACTTGTTACAGACATTCCTACAGACACAGCAAGTTTACATGTATTTCTTTTGATATGTGGCCTTCGAAGAGTCAAAGACCCTCTGTACTTAGTAGATGCATTTTCAGGTAGGTACCTACTATTTGAATACCTTGTTTTGTCCCTGCATTCAGATGCATTCCTTTAAATGTTTCTAAGTTCGGCATAACTGTTTTATTTGTTGCAGCAAACTTCATAATATATTTACATTTAAAAAGAGAAATGCTCATGTAAGCATTGATCTGTTCAAGACAGTGTTTCTGTACTGCAGCTTTTCCAGCCAGCTGGGAATAACAGAGCATCAAAGCAATAGCTGATGATTTTACTTGCTGGGAAAACTGTTTTGCTGTTACATACAATATTAATGGAAGACAAAGAATGAGTTCACCTACTTCAGAATAACTTTCTTTTTTTTACTGTCCCGTGGCTGTTGTTACACTGATTTGCATGTGTACTAATTAATAGCATTGAAGTTGCAAGCAAATTTTACCACCCATCATTGTGGCCCATCTCTGTAAGCTAGACTGAAGTTTTCTTGCAGTCATGGAGGTGAATGGTTCACCAGGTTCTCTTTGTGTCTGTAAAAGGTTCAGGTAAGCTGGAAAATGAGTCTCCACTATCCAGCTTACTTTTATAAGCCTTTGCCACCTTGTGATGCTTAGTAACAAATATAGTTTCTTAAGTAACTGGTTTTGTTCTATTCTGGTATTGAAATAGCGATTTTCTCTTGTATATGTAACCGAGTGTTGATTGTAATGGCTGAAGTTGCTTCTACATGTTCCTTGACATAGGAAAAAAAATATAATAATTTTCTCTTAGTGTCCAGAGTCGCTGCATTATCTAGAGCATTGTTCTCTTGAGATGATTCAAAATTAATATCTGAGCTTAGTTAAATAACCCTTGAATCATAAGAGATTGCACGAAGCAGAAATGCTAAATACTGACTTTCAGATATGCTAATGATTGGAATTCTGAGGACTAATGTGAGGGCTGAGTGAAATCTGGTACACATTCAGGCTTTTAAGTAGTAATACAATATTTGCCTAATTCTTCTTTATTCGTGCAGCTGTTTACATTGATTTCAGAGACATAATTAAATTAAAAATTAATAATTTTGATGAATAAAAAAGATGTTCCTCTTCTGTTTTAGATTGGCACAGAAACGATCCCCATGTCCATCTGGGCATAATTGGACCTACAGTAAGTTGCTGCTGTAATTTTTGTTTTATTTGTATGCTTATTCCTAAATACTTCTGTGTACTCGCATCTGAAATACCGCAGTAACTCTTTCCAACCTGAACCTCAGTCACAGGAGGACTTGTAACTATTACAGAGATAAGGTAGAAACCTCACAGCTGTAAAGGCTGTTCTGTTCACAACAGGTCTAAACTGTGGAAGTGGAAGCGCTTCCAGTGCTTGAACTTCCAAAGCTCAGAGTTCTGCTATCAGCTAAAAGGGCTTTTCACTCAGCATATGCTTGGCTTTTGCATTGCAACAGGAAAGCAGCTAAGAGGGTTGTTCTAAGAGAATGTGTGCTGAGGTAGCCCAACTCTATTCAGGTAGGTTTTTAGTAATGCAAAGTGGTATCAACAGCACTAAAAGAGTTTACAGCAGCTCTAAATTTGTTATACATATACTGTTGTGGTTTGGTTTTTTTAAGTTTAGAAGGCTTGGGCTAGTTCTTAAAAGGGCGTTGCAGCTGGATTACCATAATTTTGTTTCTAACTCAAGCACATGATTTGATAATGCTATTTATCTATTATGGTTTCTTAGAACAAAACATTTAGTGTTTCATTGGACTATAGAAAGAACTTTTGAAGGTAAAAAGAATCAAAATATTTGAATTCTAATATTGGCTTCTGGTTTTGTACCTATGGGCTGGTACAAAATTTTTTAGAGAATCTGAAAGTACTAAAAATGTGAATTCTTGCAAATGCAATATTAGAAATGCCTGTTTCAATATGAATAATTTATAAATAAGCCTATTGAATATTTTGGAAGGCAACAGTTGCCAGAAGAATCTTTTTAGCAGATATTGTTAATAAGGATTTTTAATACCGTGAAGGTGATATCAGCTGCTCATTATCCCTGTTCTTACCTCTTTTTTTCATGTGGAGTTTTGTGTCTTTGTTCCATTCCATTTAGATTTTGATGCCATTTCTGGTAGTCTCAGTTCGTACACAATTAACAGTTGTCAGCAGGTGTAAAATGATGTTAGGCTTCTGTCTGACACCAGGCAGTAAGGACAGAGCTTGAGCTGACAAATAAAATTGGTGAGGTCTGTTTCACATTTAGAATCTGAGTGCACTAAAGCCTGGGATACAGATATCTGAGAGGGACCATGGTGTTGACTAAAATAAGTAAAAATCAGAAACTGAGTTGTCTGCATCTCAGATTAAGCTTAGAGTTAGGATCGTGACTTCCAAATTAATTATAGGTATTTTACTAAAAGTGCTGGCCAATATTAATGTAAGATTTCATTTCCCCCCCGCTGAGTCATAAAGATCCTATTTAACACATTTGGAAGTTACAACTTCTAATTCTTTCTTTTCACGACACATCATCCAGTTAAATGGCAGCTCTTCTGTGATTGCTGATCCTCTTTAGATAAAACCTACAGTTGAGTTGCTGTCTCAAAATGTTGTCATTAGTTTGCCAGCAATGGTTTGTTTTTCAGGAAACGCCAGCTCTTGAAAGGTTTAAAATCAAAACTTCCACTGTCATTATTCTGAAATAATCTTTTTCTGATTGGGGAGAAAAGTTTCAAAACATAGGCTTATGAAACCTGAAGATAAACAAGGGAAAATACTGAACCCTCCCAAGTCCAACCCATCATTTTTTAATCAGGTAGCATGATTTTTGAGGGAGTAACTAGAGTGAACTTCTCTGAAGAGGGAAGTATGCACCACTTGAGCCAAGTCTCAGTCTGTTTTAAATGCTTAAAAAGGAGTAAAGCATTGCATAATTTTTCTGCCAGTACTTTCTTTTCTAATAGTCTCCTAAAACTTGGTATTTAAGTATCCACCATTGTTTCTGGTTATTTCCACTGTGAGATCTGTCTGGTATCACCTGCAGAAACTGAGGCCTTTAGAAGGGAACCATCCATGAACATCTGAATGTTCTTCTGATTTCTCTTAAGTGCAGTGCTGAAAAAGTTCAAAACTACATGGTTGGTTTTTTTTTCTCAGAACCATGAGAGAAATATTTCCCAAATCTCAGTCTAACCAATACCCAGCACAGTATTTGCTGTGGGCCAGATCCTCAACAGTAGTGGCTGCACTTTAAATTGGTGAGGGACGGGGGGAAAGGTGCCTCTGAGCCACCAAAGTGCTTCTCCTAATTCTGTGCAAAACAAGGTTCATCCTCACAGCTTCCCACTAGCCCTGCACAGGGACCAGGTGGAGCTGCAGTTTTGCTGCTTCTGCTTCTGTTATGTTGCCCATGTCAAGGGAACATACTTTATGTTAAACTAACAAAACTAATTGCAGGACTTTGGAGAAAGAAATCAGTTGTGCTACATGTATATCCATAGCAGCAGAAGTCTTGAAAAGGCAACCTGTGGGCTTAAGCTGACCAGTTGAAAAGGTATGAGCAGGTAGTTGTGTCATAGAGAGCAAACTCTTGCTGATGCTAAAAGGGTACTAAAAGCTTCACTCTTTCATCTGGGTAATGTGTTTGTGTCCCTCTCTAAGTCTTATCTCTGATTCATCCTCACACAAGCCTGAAAACTTGCAGGCAGTCTGTTTTATAAAGAAATAAATATAATATGAATGGACAAATAAGAAATATTTTTCTATTTTCCCATTAATTTTTGTTCTTTGTAAATTTTGGAACACAGGATTTTATTTTTTCAAAAGCTGTTTTTACATTTTTATTTTATCTGCTTTTTTTTTTTTTTTTCCATGCTAATACATGAAATTGTTTGGCGGTGAACTGGTGTGGAAGGCAAATCTAGAGCAGGTGGAATGAAGCTGTGCTTTAGAATCAAGAGATGCACTTGCTGCCTCCAGTGAGGATTTTAAACATTTTAGTCGTCTTTTTAAATTTACTTCACCTTTTCATAACGCTAACATTTTTAGAGTATACTACCAGAAATAACCCTGTGGCAGTGCATAGGTAGGAGCAAGCACTGAACCTCCTTAAAACATTTAAAAAGGTATTTTTCCCATAGTACTAAAATATTGCTAAAGGATGAAAATAAATCTCAGCTCTATTGGTGTTTCTTATTTGTGTTCCTTCTCAAACCACGAAATTTTAAGCAAATCAGTGCCATTATCTGTGAAGCAAGTCATGTTTATTGTGAGTATTGAAAAACCCACACGTTAAGATTATATTAATTAAGAATATGAAGAACAAAGGCCCACACAGACTATTTTCTGCTTTGCTACCTTAAGATTATAACCTTTTCTCTGA
This sequence comes from Baryphthengus martii, assembly GCA_013396935.1. Classification (NCBI taxonomy): domain Eukaryota; kingdom Metazoa; phylum Chordata; class Aves; order Coraciiformes; family Momotidae; genus Baryphthengus; species Baryphthengus martii. The sequence goes on from VWZK01021431.1 coordinate 541,023, forward strand.
ATTTGCTCTGTGTGATTGTATCAAATGGTGCAATCTAAGTACTGCTGCAGGTTTGGGTCCTGTATAATGTAAAATGTTTAGCATTTTTCTCCTCTCCAGGTTCCCTTTTGTTCATTTCTATAATGAAATTTGAAACAATAGCTCATTTTCAGCAGTTCTGTATTCCAAGAATAGAAGCTTATGAAATTTGTTTTTTTAAAAGTTCAGGCCACAAAACTTGTTTTCAGTTCTTGAGTAATCTCTTGAAGCCCACTTTGTTCTCTCTGCCTAATTCCTAACTGTTCTGAAGACAGTACAGAATATTGCTGTGTTTGTAAGGACACTATTGTCATTGACAGCTATTCTTCCTCTGTCCAACTTCCTTCCATACCTATTGAGACAGTTTTAGTTGAATAACTGCCTTCACAGATAATTAAGAAAATCAGATAGGAGACAAAGATAACATTTTCAAATTCTTTAGCCTGGTGAGGAATATAAATCTGCAAGCTATGTCCTGAATAAGTGTCCTACTCACTGAGATATTTTTTAAAAGGTAAGAGCTGCTGCTACCATTAAGCTGACAACTCTTCTAACCTTTTGTTTGTTTATTCTTCAAGGAAAATCCCTGAAAATGAACTTTAGTTAGAAATGGTGAAATGAGCTGTTCCCATATTTCTGAAAAAGAGTATCTTACTTTTTCCTTTAGACCTGGAGTTTTATCCATTTACATCCTGGCTGCCACATTGTTTCAGCTAAATTAAAACTGTATTTTTTACAAGCTGTTAATTGTCCCACATTGCTACACATTCAGCCAGAAGACATTGAATTTTCTTAAGCGTTTAGTATAAGGAAAAGATGATGTAGAATGGTTGAGTTTAGCAGGTTCACAAGGATCTTCTATTTCTGGTGCATTTGCTGCAGGCAGATTGTGTTGCATTGCAGACAACTGTTGTGTTCTCAGTTGTAGGGGAAGCTTGGTCTTGCTGAGCCTATTCAGCCATCGATGAGGTAAAAATTGTAATGTGGGGTCACCTGCTGCTGTGAATAGTCCCAGCGTTATAATGAAGATGTTTCTCGACCATTGCTTCTGTCTGAGTTGGTTTTCATATGACAGCAATTTAATATCATGTGTTTATAGACGTCTTCCTAGATTTCGATCATGGCACCTTCGTCTTTGTGCAGTGTTTGATCTGTGTCTTTCTGCACTATCAAACATGTCTCAGATGTTTCTTTGCCTGTCAGTGGAGGAGAGCTTCCTTAATAGGTCCTCTTAGGTGTGGTTTCCTCCAAGGTGCCCACTCCCCTTTCCATGTATCATCTTCTCCCATCTGTTCTCATAGAAACTATTTATGATAGGTAACTGGTGATCATATTTGCCTGATATATTGATAGGTAACAAAATAAAATGTGACAACACTCTACCTGTAGAAGAACTGGATTATGGAGACATTTTGAGTGGAAGTAACTTTCTTTTCGTCAGTTTTTTCTGAGACTGTGCTGAGTTCCTAGGCACTCTGCCATAGCCAGTTGGCTTTCACATCTTTTAAGTGCATTTCCAACTTACTGAACAGCTTATGTTGTATCTAATTTCTGTTATATTGAGCCTGTGGTTAGATAACTGTGCCCCCTCAAGTTCCTAAATGTAGCTCAGGGGGATCACTTCTCTAAGTCATTGCTACACACATCCTGAAAGTAATATTTTCACTGAATTCTCATATTCAGGCCAGGCTTCTTGGAATATCTACCACTAGAAGAATAGAGCTTAAAGGATTGTTCTGTTTATAAGGCAAGTGGCAATTTCTTGGCTTCCACAGAAGTAGATGGGATAGAAATTAATATCTTACAAATTTTATGAGTCACAGGCTGTAGTTTTTCTCATTCTTCTAAAGGTAGTAGAGCAAAAGACCATATCCCACTACTCATTAAATCACTTGCAAGTACTCCATTGATTTTAATGGAAACAGAGTATAGTTCCTCATGAGAGGAACTCAGCATCAAAATAGTACTTTGGGGAAAAAGCTCAAGATATATTTATATAGAAATAGAAGTTGTCTAGTTCAGGATGAAATACCCACGGAACCTGTGACATGACATACTGGTTTAGTGCACAGATCTGTATCATACTCTCTTGCCATGATCAGGTGGTGCTTCAGGAAAGGGCACTTGATTTTTTTTTTTTTTTTTTCCTCCTGCTGTTACCAAAACTACTTTCTTTAGCAGTTATGCAAGCCTTTTATTTCTTGCATTCTGTAGGAATTCATTCCTTAGTGCAAAAGCGATTCACTTGAAGCCCTGTTTTCGTGAAATAATTATTCTTGTGTTCGAAATACACAATCATAGTTATAAAATAAATTCTGACTTTTTTTTTCCAAAAGTTTTCTGAAATGCTTTGTGTGTTCTCTAACTCATAATGTGAAAAAAACCAATAAAACTGCAATATTAATATGCATTAAAAAAAAAGCCATGTTGTTCCCAGTACTTACAACTGCTGCATGCTATGTAAGCTATCATAAATTAATCCAATCTAGTCAGTCAGCCTTAATAAAAAAAAGTCTAGTTCTGTTCTTCATGTCTAGTTAAGCATTTCCAAGTTCTGTTTATTTCTTTTAATCATGTTAAATGAAAACAGCAGACACAGTTAAGCTTTGTAAATAAACCTGCTGGAGTTAATTGCCCAGCTTAGACAACTTTCGAATAACTCTAGCATGCCTTCGTGTTAGACTGTATTTCGGAATTTTCTGTTTATTAGGTTTCAAACATGTTTCTGCCAGCGTGTAACACCTATCTGACTGTCAGTTTCCACGTGGGTTGCTTCCTGAGTTAACCAAAGCCTGAAAAGTCCCTTTCCTGTACAAAGGGACAGAGAATTGCTTGGCACATCAGCGCGTTGTTCCTCACTTAGGCAGTAAGTTGTCACTTGACTCATGTTAGCCGTAGCAGAGTCATCTGAAAACGGGCATCCACGTGAAAAAGATCTAGCTCTAATTAGAACCTGCAGCCCAAGGGATGTCAGGGGAGAAGAACTGGAAGCTCCCCTCCTGACAGTAGCCCAAAGTTGCACTGCATTAGAGGAGTCACTTCAAGGTTTGGAGTGGAGTAGTCAGTTCACGCTCTGCTGTGCTCTGCACTCACCCTACTCGCTGGGTGTTCTCAGTGTCAATCTCACAAGAGCATTTGTCTGAGGAGTCAAATGTAACCACCAAGTCACAGATCCGCGGTGTGATTTTAAAGCTCAGCACATTCATGGATTTAAATATTTTAGTGAAAAATGTGCAGCCTTTTTTTTTTTTCTTTCTGGGAATTTCAAACATATGCTATAGTGCTAAAGCAGTGCCATGTACCTCTGTGTGTGTTCCTTTCTAGGTTGATCCACTTTTTACAAGTGAAGTTAAGGAAAAAGTTAAAAGGTAAGAAAAGAATGTTAAGCTTTCTCTCTGCTCCAGCTGAAAGCAGGCTTGCTTTTTAAATCATGTGTGTAAATGCTCTTTTGTCCATACAAATGACCATACACACACAAGTCTTCACATCACAGAATCATAGAATTGTCAGGATTGGAAGGGACCTTGAAGATCATCGAGTTCCAACCCCCCTGCCATGGGCAGAGACACCTCCCACTAGAGCAGGTTGCTCAAAGCCCCATCCATCCTGGCCTCACGACTCACAAATGTATCTTTTCATGCTTTGTGTTAAATCACATCTGATTAGGTGTGATTTATATTTATTATTCTTTTGGTTCCTTTCATTCTTTCTTTCATCCTGGCTTCTGCAAGATTTTGCATGCTTGCTGTTGGTGGCTGAATGAGTAGATGGACAAGATAACCCTGCAGAGCTTTTTTCTATCCCTAGTTTATATGCTTCTTGATTGAAGGATATAAATGTTAGAGAAATTAGATTTTTTTGTGTGCGTGTCTGCAAAGCCTAGAATAGTCTGACTTGAACAGAACCATGTTATCTCTGATCAATAATATCTGATAATAAAATCTGCATAAAATATGTGCTTTGCAATTTCATTCTGGGAGGAAAAGATAATTCTTTTTGTTTTCTAACAGGTTACTCATGGGCAACATGACTCCTGTATTAATGTATTTATACTCCAGTTGATACAGAAAAGCAATGTTTAACAAAGTCTACTTGTCAGGGAGCTGGTATCAAATGCATTTGTTTTTCCACCTGTCTTAGTGATCTCGAGGTTAAAGAGGCAGGAGCAGGCTCCTCAAGCAGAGAAGATGCAGGCTTTTCAGAAATGATCACCAGTTTTAAAGATCTCATTCACTTCACCCGAGACTAAACACCAAATTACTCTATTTTTCCACTCTTCACCCTTGATTTGGTTGACCTTGATTAATCTGAGGAAGATGAGGACAGTAGAAAAGTAGCCATTCAGAACAGAAGAGTGTTTATAATAAAACAGGAAGCAGAAGAGATCTTTCAGAACCACATTTCATCCTCAAAAGCCAGCATCTGAAAACTCAGCATCTCCTGCAGCTCACCATTCTGATGATGGCACTCCATTTCCCTCAGGATTTAAACTGGGTGTTTTTCATAAATTTCTGCATGTGTTCTCCCTATATTACACAAATTCTTTAATGACATCCCTGTCCACTGAACTCAGCTCCTTCAATTGTGAGACTGATTGTGGTTAACAGAGCATGGTGTTAAGTGATCAGCTATAAAGCCCCAAAACAAGAGAAAGGGAGATGGCAGATTGTGACAGATACTTTACTGAGTTTATAACCACATTTACAGTTACAAAGCTAACCAAAACACACCAAAGTGGCTTTCCCGTGGGCAAGCACTTGCTGACATCAGAACTGTGCCTGAATTGCTCTGACCACCTTCCATCGTTGGCCTAAGTTTTAGGAAGAATTGTTAGAGCAGATTCTTAGGAGGTGTCCTATTTGTGTGCATTTTATTTCTAGGGCACCTGGAGTACATTTATTAGAGGAGATGCCGCAGGATGATCTCCATGCTGCTGTGAAAAGGTGCTTTGCTGTGGTCAACAGCTCCATTTCGGAGGGGATGTCTGCTGCAATTCTAGAGGTAATTGCATCTTAGCAGTAAGGTTTTTCAGTGAGGTTACAGTGAAGCTGAAATCGCCTTTTATCACTGGAAATGTGTGTCAACGTATGTTTCAAAGCTAGGGAAGACAAAATATTTCTTTTTGAAAGTGTTCTTCCCTTGAACTGACAGGGTTTTATGCTTTGTCTATTTGTTTTTTAAAGGACAGAATATAGTTTTTATCAATCCTGTTAAATTAACAATACAGACCTGAGGTATAAGAATTTTTCTGATTTACTGAGGATGTCACTGTTCTTGATTCAACATCCTCTTCCTTAGAATGTTGCTAGAATAGACTTCCATTTACTTTTACATCCTTTCAAAAAGTAATCTAAGAGCTCTATTTGGTTATTTAATTCTGAAATGATTAGTGAATGAATGACACACTCAGTTAATTTTTTTGTCATCGGTATTGAAAATTAATAACAAGGTTGATTTCATACCTGTCAAAGTAGGGCACTGCTTCATATCAGATGCTTTCTAGGAAAAGAATAAATGTACTTGAAGTGGAAGTTCTTTAGGCAGACGCCTTTTACTATTCCATGGTTTTTTGGTGACTGCTGACTGTTGATTTGTGATGATCTCAAAAGATCACAGAAACTATCACATCATTTGTATTGAGGAATCTCCAATTTCTGTTCCTAATGAGTAATCATATGTTGCATTTCCAGCACGCTTTTCTTCCACACATCCTCTCTGCCTCGTAAGAACTAAGTGAGCATTGTAAGAATTATGAGAGTTAGATGATGGCGAGATGATAGCGAACATGCATTTTTTCTAAAATGCCTATGCTCAGAGTTGGAAGCAGATGCTGTTTCACAGCAACAATACTCTATAAACAACAATTACTACAGATTGTGACATTTTCAAACTGATCAGTATGGCAGGCTAGACAAATTTTGTATGTTTGACAGTTGAGATGAAATGGAATGTACCACAACGAAGCTAGTGACTCAGAGATGTAGAAGTTAAGTGTCACCTCCTCCTCACCAGTTACGTGTTCCTTTCAGGACTACTCACAGAACAGTCAACCAAAAATCAATCTGATCCATTTCCTGCGAGTGTTGGTGCGTTGGAGACAGGGTGGGGAAAAGCAAACCAGAAAGACTGTTGAGACACAAAGCACTTGGAACAGAAATGGAAGTCTTCTTGGCCTGATACAAATTGTTACGCAAACTCAGGACTGACAGGACAATTGATGTATTTTTCCCCCAAAATTTTCCCATCAGATTTGAGCAGTTAAAAGACAGTTCCCTTAGCTTTTATCAGGAGAGGGAGAAGTCTTTTAAATTCAATGTCTTAACAAATATGTGGTAAATCAAAGCAAAAAGATAATGCCAGTTTGCTGCAGAGGTAATGTTGAACCTGCTTCAGGAATTACTGATTTTTGCTTTCTTCTTTTAAAGTTGCATTTCTGACAAGTTTTGAGTCTGATAACTGTAAGACTAAATCAACAAGGACAGTTTTTATTTTCAGCTCTTCTGTGTGGCTAAACTATTCAATTGTCCCATCAGGGTTATTAAATAGTCAAATACCACCTCTAGTGAAAAGCTGTTCCTTTCAGTTTCCGCTGTGCAGTTATGTTGAGTAATTTATTCCCAATTCATACCCAGACCAGTGGAAAAAAGAACAACAACCAACCACCAAAACCCCTCCAACAACTGTTGATCTCATTGAAAACAACTGTTGATCTCATTGAAAATTACTACAAGAACAGAATAGAAAATACTTCTTGTTATAGTTCTCTTTGTTCTCAAAGAATTACAAGACTATTCTGGCAAAAGACCATTCTATGCAGGATGTCTGTATATACACATGCAACATTAGCTTCCTTCATTTTGGTTTTTCTTGCATCAGAAAAAGGTAGTATTAGGATGAATCATCCGGAAGTATAATCACTGACGTCAGGTAACTGGGATAAAAGGAGCTGGCATGAGCCTCCTGGTTCAGGTGCATGATTGGTTACAAGCCAAACAGGTTACAAATTACAGGTGCAAAGTGAAATTCTTGCATTGTAGGAAGGGAGGTCCAATAGACATGGCACAGGTGGCGTGAGACAGCAGCTTGTCCCGGCTGAGTCAGGATTTTCTACAAGCAGAATTAGATTTTCAGTTATCTCTTGAGAAACTACCTGAAGCTTGCCCTTTTTAGTACCTCAGACCCGTTTGAATTAATTTTCTAAAGTCATAAGGGTTTTGGTGTTGTATGTCTGTTTAGTAAACAGTTGTGCAGTGGGATTTGATGACATGCTTATAAAATATCCTACTGTAAAAATCTCTCTCTCTCTCTCTGAGGAAGTGTCAATGGCATAAAGTGAAGTCCCTGCCTAAGATGGCCAGGAGTAGGATGGGCCATCTGTTCTTGTTAAATTAATAACACAGAAAACTACGTATAAAAATCTTTTGGTCCTAGGCTGGAGATAACATCTTGCTTGAGTTTGAAAATGCAACTTTTATTCTCTTGAAAGTTCAAAATTTAACAAGGTTATGAATCTGTAAACAGTATTTTAGTCTGAGATAAGTATATAAAAGATAAATGAGATAAATATATAATCATATCTGTTTCAACCTGCCTTAAGGTATGAAAGGATTAGAAGCCATAGCTAATTGTTTTGTCATTTAGTATTGGTATCTCATTTTGCCATAACTGATCTATTTTCTAGTTGACATTTGAAGAAGAGAAATAAGCATTATAGCAAGCATCTGAAGTACAGTTTCCTCCTCAGAAAGCTCAGGAGTTCTGCATGTTCCTGGGCATGTGATGGTGAAAAAGGCGCTAGTAATGGAAAATCGGGTGTGTTCTTTATATAATTGGTACAAAAAAGGTTTTGACTCCAGCATCATTTCATCAGAGTACTTTTTCTGTGCTCTCTAGACTATTCCAACTTTTGTAAAAATCATTAGATTGTTCTGCTTTTACAAAAAAAAAAAAAAGGCAAATTAAAAAAAATTATCATAGAAAAGGAAGATGGCCAAACCCTATTTTGCTGTAGGGCAAAACCCTGTATTAGACAACATGTGAAGTACAGGCTTGGTAGATTGGAATATGAACCATAGCAAGGAGGAGAAAATGAGGGACAATCCAGAAGGCAAAATGGTAAATAAAACCTGCATTTACTCGATAAGCATTATACGGCTGGTTAGAAATGCTTATTGTGTAGCATGCTTCCAAAGCTGAAATTTGCACCCTGCATCCTTCTAAAATAGCATTAAAATACATTTGCAGTTAGAATAATGTAACAAAACAGATGGCCAATGGACTGAAATGTTATTTTAGGCTATTATTTGTGGAACCTAGGTCAGTAAATTATACATATTTTCAACAATGCAAATGATTCTTTTTACTGCTTAAAAATAGACTGAGTATCTAAATTAAATTCTAAGCCACTTCATGCAGTAATTATTTACAGCCCAATCCATTTGTTTAAGACTAGCTGCTCCTCATCTTATGTATTTAGCCATCTGTTCTGTATTTCAGGAGCTATAATTCATCGGTACCTTTGTGGTTTGGGACCTGAAAGTTTTCTTATGTAGCAGTTACTGCCCTCCAACTCTATGAGGCAGAACAGGTATCTTTCCCTTAGAGTTCAGAAATTATGGAAAATGAAATATGAACTTCGCGATCAACTTCAATGAATCATCAGCTGTGTAGCATCCAGAAACAGAAGTGAATAAATATATCTTGAGACATTTATTTTTCAAATGCGCACTACAGTCCAATCTAAACTGCAGTACAGCAACGCTGTGCCAGCTGCTGCGCCACGAGGTACAGTCCCAACAGGGAACTCACACACGTAGCCGATGGTTGCTATCAATGTGCAGCCCAGTGGCATGGTGTCCACTTTTCTCTACATCTGACATGCTTCAATCCAGCTCCTCTCTGTCTTGCAAGTAATTGTGAGGACAGTCCCGGGGTGGTTGTGCTGTCTCTTTTGTGTTTTCCTCATTTGTTCTTTCCCTTGAATGGACAATTGTTTGTTTGGAAAGTAGCCAGACCTGAAATACTTCTACAGTTTCTGTTTTTTACAGGAGAAATGCAGTGGTGAGGAGAGGGCCTTAGGCAGGTGACAATGAACACCGACACACTTCACTGCCACTATCAAGTGCTCGATTTTCAGTTCAGAAGTTCAAGTAAAATATCTTCATTCCTTATTCATTGAACATATTGGAATGCGGTCAACAGCCAGAAAACTGAACACAAGGGCATTTAAGCCTGTCAATAGGAAAGGCGGAAAAAGAGCTGAAATCAGAAATTCTGTCTCTCTTGGAGATGTTGGTGCTTCTGTGGGAACTCCGTGTTACATCTGTAGTTGGGTAATTACGAGCCAAAAGCAACTTTCCAAACCTGTCAGGCATTGACAGGGGTGCTGATGTCTCTCATTTCCTGGGTGAACTGTGAAGTTCTAGGAACTTTGCTATACTGATAAGTAGATACTGTCATTGTATGGTTTTGTAAATCTACCTTTTGGAAAATGAGATTTATTTTGTTTAAAGTGAAGTCAGAACAAATGGCAAAATAGTTTGTGGGTGACCAAAAACCGTATTTCCTCTCACCAAAATGACTTTTTTTATTAAAAAAATAAAGCTGCATCTCAACAACTTTAGACACTTAGATAAATTCTGAAATCTAGCCTAGTTTTTATCTTTCGCATTTATTCTGGTTTGTGTTCACTTCATTAATCTGTTTGTCTGAATTACCTTCAGTGCATCCAGTAGTTTCTGATAGGAAGAGTAGAACAAGTTATTTCATTAAGGGTTATTATTATTTTAGAACTAACTGCTGCAAAACAGATGTCTGTGCCAGAAGGACTATAGAATTTGTATGTCCAAAGAAAATTTGTCTGCAGTAGTGATTTAAACAGTGTTTCTCTTAGATATTTTAAGCTACTAAGTGATGTTGCTAAGTCACAGCAGTCCCTCACTATTCAAAACATAATTGAGTCTGTACATTATCATCCAGGGTATTTTTGTCTTCAGTTTTGTCCAAACTATAAAAAAACATGGGGTTTTTTTTCTTGGAATTTTGTTTTCTTGCTCTATAGACTGAAACAAAATTGCTCCCTATCCGGGAGCGTAATGACAGTAATTAAAAAGGCATTCACTCTGAAGGGACAGGGAATCAGTATGAAACAAATTGAAGATTTGAGGGAGTGAATTTCTTTCTCTTGTTTGACACTGTGATAATTGTCCAATATGAGCGTTTTCTGGTTTTACAGTCAGTGCATCTCAAGCCTTCCAAATTCATTGATAGTAATTGAAGTTTCAGATCAGGATATGCATGAATAACAGAATTGAGCGGCCAGGGTTTGCACACTAGTTACTTCAAAATCTAAGCCCTATTTTTTTTATTTATTTTTTTTTAAAGTTGCCAGGTGTTAGATCTCCTGGAAACAGTTCACTAGCTTTGAGCAGATGCTGTGCTGTGTCTCTATTCCTGGTTCTGCAGGCAACCTGAAATGCTGCCATGTTGAGACCCCACATTTCCTTTATTTTTTTCATGTATATACATACATACACACATCCCCATAAATAAATTAATAAATACATAAAGTAAACAGCCCATAATTCATGTCGAATCAAATCCTACTTCTTCAGATGCATTCCTTGGTATTCTACCAATAGCTTTGTAGAGAATGTGTTTAGAAAGCATAATGTGTTCTGAAAGCATAACCTTTTCTCTCCTCAGTATAGTTCAGTCAGGAGCTGCCTCGGTACATACTTCCCTGCTCTGCCTGAACCTCAAAAGTCCAAGACAGGCTCCAGTAACAGATCCTGTCAAAAGAAAGACTCCTTCCAGAGTCCTGTGTGACCCACAGAAATCAGAACTGAGGAGAAAGAGCCAAGTGATTTCCATGGTCACCTTCACTGTCGTTGAACTGCCCACATCTCTCCAGTTCTGTAGATGTTATGGAAAAGTCTGTGAAAAGTGTGTTTAAATGGGACAAGAAACCAGCTACTTTGTTGGGGAGAACTGCCTTTTTGTGCTAGGAACTAATCTTCTCATCTATGCATAATAACAGTAGGAATGTGCAATGACAACCTTTGATGTGAACTCAGTTTTATCCTCTTTGAGCCTGCCAGATGTCAGGAGCTTCCAATGGGAAACAAACTGCATCCTTGGAGGTAGAAAATAAAAAAGGATGAAGCAGCTGTCCATTGGCTTGCTGATTGCTTCTGGTAATATGTTTAAAGTTACAAGACTAATAAAAATATCAACAAAATATTTCAGAGAAGTTTCACAGAGGTGATCACCTTAGACATGGTATTTTTCCAACTAAAAAAATTAAAGAGATGGGAAAGAAGTTTAGTTTGTTGCTCTGCTTTTTGTTTTAAAATTGTCATCATTAACATCTCAGAATCCCTGACTCCTAATAAACTGTTGTTCCCTTTTTTTCTGTATTCCTCTAGGCAATGGATTTAGATACTCCAGTGCTGGCAAGGAACATTCCTGGGAATGCAGCAATAATAAAACATAAAGAAACAGGGCTGCTATTTTCAAATCCCCAGGTAAGAAAACAACAAATCCTTCGACCTTTCCCTTCCAACGGTTGGGTTCATTTTCCATTACATGCTTGTGTCTGTCTGGAAACTTGACTTTTCCTCTCAGCAGTTTTTTTCCTTGGATTCTCCTGCAAACCTGGGTGTTAGGCTGCCTTTCTAGACGCTCTGCTGTTCTCACGTTCATTTTGCAGTTCACTAAACTTTTACTAGGTGTCAGCGTTGCTGAATGTTTGTCCAGCTTGTGCTTCTCTAGAGCCTGCCCTGGGAGCTGGGCTCGGGTCTCAGCAATGTGTTGAGCTTCAGTTTTTCAGGTTTCATAAGCAAACCCTGCAAGACGTGTTCTGCACGTGTTGTATTTCCCTTCAGGTACCAACCAAAATCCAAATGAACTGTTAGACAAGCAGTAGCTAACCAAATGAGAACTATGAGCCTGAAGTCTGAGATAATGCATTATCTATAATTTCTAGCACTGAGTGTTAATATAAAGCATTATTAGGTCCAAGATATTGCTTGGTCAGAAAATAATGAATGACTAAAATTAAGTAAAGTGCTAGCTGTGAAGATAAGTAAGAGTAGTGAGAGAGGGAACTCTACCCATATTTAAATGCTGGAAATTTTCATTTCAGTATATTGTCTGGATTATGGCTTTGCTCTTATATATTCCCATGCCTTCTGGAAGATGACTTTCAGACACAGATTCCCTCAGTGTTTTTATCCAACCCAAGATTAAAAATACCTTACTAAAATAGTCCATTTGGTAATTTTGCAAAGTAGAAAATGTCTCATGTTCATTTACTTTGTGGAGTGTGTGATTAATGCAGCCTATTAGGTTGTGTTGCAGGAAGGTGAATTCTCTCAGTTAGTTTTTGGAGGTTTTTCTAATAGAAAAATTCTTGCAGCTCCTGGGTTTGTTGATTTTGTTTTTCTGGAATATTCAATGTTTCTGGTGATTTCTGCAAAAGATTTTCATCATTAACTTTTGGAATTTATTTTGTTGCGGAAGTATTCCTCCTTCTTGCAATATCCATTGGAAATGGTGTACTTCCTGGCTAGTGGAGGCTGAGATGTAAAGCTATTCATAACAGTATTTGTATATGTATCCTCTAAAAAAGCCCATTGACTTCCATGTGCTTCTTCAAAACTACAAGGGTATATGAGCATGTTGAACCCACAGACTGAGTGCTCGTGATATTAATTCTGATACATTCGGTTGTTTCTCTTAACATGCCAGTTATGTTTGGCTTGGAATTCAAATACATTATTCATAGCAGACCAAATTAGCTTCATCATACATTCTTGGAAGAAGCCTCTTCTGTGATCTCCAAGCATCCAGCATTCTAAGTGTTTATTTGGAATTCAAGATCAATTAGAAATATGCTATATTTTTTCCCCAGAGGAAAGTGCAGATTTAAGCAGAGGAGTAGTCCCAGTGACATCAGTGACTGTACAAATGGGTAAGGACTTCCTTGTATATCAGAACAGGAGTCACAGGCTGTAAATAATTCTAGAATATTATCATCTTAATTTCCATAAGCCCCTTCTGTCTGAGCTTCCTGCTCCCTTCTCTGCAACGTACTATACCAAAGATCAGACCTCCTCCCTATTTTACTGGTGCTTATTGACCTCCTTTTTGCTGTTACTCCATCTCAGAAGTCCACAGAATATCTTTTACGTGAGGATGGTAACTTGCATTACCATGTTAGCTCTCATACTCCTCGGTAATATTTGTACTGGAATCACTAATGTTTGTGCAGTTATCCTGTCTTAGAAATGAAAATAATATCCTTGCTTTCTCTGTGAAACAGCAATTGTAGCTCATTTAATAAAAGCCCTTTTATACTTCCATTGCTGTCAAATAATATATAAACTATCAAATTTTGCAAAGATATTTGTTTACAGGTTAATACTCCAATCCCACTTCAGAGCTGTTGAAAAACTTTCTTCTTGCAGAGATGAGCTCAGAATGCCAATCATGGTTTTAAAGATAAGGTAACCATTTACTCTTGTTCCTTATCTCCCCAAACCATATCAAATGCAGTTTTTAACCATTGTACACAGTCTATCACAGGTTGAGAGTTATGTTAGATCAAAGAAATGCAATCAATTTAGAACACTTACAGTTTCAAGGTATACCTCATGGTTTTATTGTTGGAAGAAGGAACTGTCTGCTCTGCCCATGGCACTTTGAATAGTGCCTTAGAAGATTCAGTCTGACAATAGGGATCAGAAAACAGAGGTGCTGCTACGAAGTTTTCTGGGTTTTGCTACTCTGATTGCTTTGACATTTTAAGTATATAGTAAACTATTTCCTGCTGTAACCTCAATTGCATCAGATTAGTTAGGGAAAATGCTTTTAATGATATGGAGAGATTAGCATTGTATTCAGGTGCTTGGGAAAGCCTCGTTCTGTCTTGAAGAATCTGGACCACCAAAGATCAGAACATGTCAAAAACACTTTCATTGCTAGGTTTAGTGTATCCTCCCTGGCTGTGAGGATACAGACTTTATCCTAAGTCAAGATTAGAAAACTTTGCTTATTTTCAAGTTGTTCCTGATCTCGGAAGGGAAAGCTTTACAGAACAGTTAGCTTAAATAGGAGCAATTGTGTCTGATCTGTGGACTACCTTATCTTCCAAAAGCTAAATTACAGGGGTATAATTTGACCGTTACGCACGGAGAATTGTTTTAAATTGTGAACGCTGTTGGTTTCCTTTTTTATTCTTGATGAAAGTTAGGTTTTGTGGCTTACAGGATGGTAGGAAATTTTGTGCATAATTGTAGTCATCATTAACCATTTGACTGACTGACTTCATAACTGGAAATAGCAAAAGCCTTGCCAATTGCTGAAGACAGTACTCAGGTGGAAACAGTTAATGTAAAAGCGAAAGCTGTGAAATGTTTTGTCCTTGATACTACATCATCTGTGCACATTACTTTTAAATCATGGTTTAATCCTGCCACTACTTGAATTTGCAAGTTTATGGAATATTTGACACTGAGTTAATGGGACCTGAAATAAAAAAGAGGTAAGAGGTAAGAGTAAGGCAATAAATAATGCAAAACTATGTTAAGAGGGAACACACAGAGAGTTATTCAGCATCTTAAGTTTCAAAATTCTATCTTCAGCATTTGTAAAAGCTGACAGAAGGAGCTAAATAAACAGAAGGTAAATAAACTTCCAGAAGGTAAATAAACTTCAAAGCCACTAAGAGAGGGGCCAAAAATAAACAGTTTATGAGAGCAGGACCTGGAAAGACTACTGTGAGCAGAGACAACTTCTGAAGTGGTAAGAGGGGACAGCAACTCAGCTGAGCACAGGCAGCAATCCATTGAAGGCACATTGGTCTCCTCTGCCAAACAAGGGTCATTGCCATTTCTACCAGGGCTTCAAGCCAGAATACAGCTGAAATTTTTAGACCTTTGAACCTTCACGCTGAATAGACTGCAGTTTTTGGCAGTGCCAGGAATCACTGTTTATACTCCCCTAGAAATACTGGCCCATTGCCCTGTGAAGTACACAGATGTGCCAGCGAACTTCGGAGCTTTGCCCGCCACTAGGTAGATCTGTCGCTGTTCTGAATGTACATCTGGCGTTTGCCTTCCCTGGGGTGATCCTCTGTTGTTTAAGACTCATGTTCTTTTATCTGCTGAAGCTGATATGAAATGGTTTAATTGCAGACTTACTTTCATGATATAAATAATATATTAACCATGCATCTTATTTTCTTTATGCGTGAGCTGCGGCACCGGTGTGGTTCTCGTGGTAATTGCAGGAATGTTCATTCTTTGTACTCAATGCATTCATTTTCTAGCTCTATCTATCATCTCCCACATACCTGTATTTCTGAGTCTAAAAAATATACAGAATTTGTTTTAGATACTATATAGAGAAGCTGACATTTTCTTTAAAGATTGGTCAATTTAACAGGAAAAAATGTTATTATGGATGTTGCTGTTGGAAAATATCTGTGTTTGTTTGAAGTGAAGTACTAACCATGAAAAGGGCATATGTAATAACAGTTCTGGATGTACATAAGATTATCTTCTCCCCTGGTTTTTTATGGGTTGTGGCTAACTAGTGAGGTTCAACTTTTGCCCATTTATAGGAATTATACCAATTTCTGTATGAGACCAAAAGGCTTATTAGCAATATGGATGTCCCCCAAGTAGTGAGTCAGCGTATGTAGCACCTCCTGCTCTTTGGCTGCTGAAGTGCATACCCTTAGGTTTGATAATTGAAAAGTGAGTTTTGCCCCTCTTTCACCACAACTGAAGCTTACCTCACATCTACAAGAAAATGTGAGAATGCACAAAGAGTTGTGCAGCTACCACTTGCACGAATACTTAGAGCATAACAGCTGATAAAGAAAGAGACATGTTACCACACCATAAGTAGTTTGTATGTCGTAGGCTTCTAGAAAAGAAAGACTAACTGCTCGATTTTCTGAAAGAGCTCTGGATTTTGAATGCCTGCATTCTGCAAGTGGGAGCTCACGCTTCAGACTTCCCACAAAGCTACAACGGGAATGCAAGTCAGTTGTAGTTACAAGTCAGTTGTAGTTAAGGGAGACACCTGGAAAATGAAGTAATTGCTCTCTAAACCTGAGCATCCAAAACTGAAAACAAGCTAAGCCAGGTGCTCGAAGGGTATGAGGCAAAACCCAGATAAGTCATAATGAATCTTCCAATGTGATTCCAGTCTGATTGCAAGTGACTTGGAGGTGATCACATTTGATTAGTAGAAGAAATAGGGATAAAGCTGAGAAGTCCTTATTCTCCATCTCCTGGTATTTTTTCCATTTGCTTTTTCTTTTTCCTGCAGTTTCTCAACTTTTATGCTTTGGACTCAGTTTGGCATTTTCCTGAAATTATCCCCGCACTGTGACTAAGGATCTCATTTCTTCTATCATTTACATGTTTCCAAGTTTTTGTCCTCTATCTCCACATTTTAAAAGAATGCTAATAGGAGTACCTGTCAAGAAATGTTACATTGCTACTTCTGTTCTTAGGTAATTTACATAAATTATTTTTAAACATTACTTTAAATAAAATCCTCCACAGGAGCATAAAATTAAAGTTGGAATGTAGTTCAGTGTGAGCAGTATTTATTACTGTGATTATACAGGCAATTGGATGAAGCCAGCGTTAAGTCATGTAAGACTTTCCCACCTTCCCTCTTCTGTATTCTTGGCAGACATGGAGGAAGGAAAAGAACAAGTCTCTAACTAAAGTAAGTTGGAGTCATTGGCTGTATCTGGGGTGGCTGATGGATTGATAGATGCGGCCTCAGGGTGCTCTCTAGCCCAGAGTCACCTGTCTTCTAGGGACAGGCGCTCAAGCAGTCAGAAACCAGCCTCTAGACCACAAGTCCCAAGTGAGGACCTGGAAACACGCATTAAATTAGCACATACCTGAATGCAAGGTAATTGTGGATGGAAAGCAGGCTGGATCCAAAGCCTGTGGCCCTCATGGCTAATTCCAGAGGCTGCTCTTTCAGTGCCGTGTGGGCAGAGCAAAGATTGCGAGCGGTACTGATTTTATGCCAAGTGAGTGGTGATTGGTAATATGCGTATATGCAAATCATCTGATTCTATTACCTAGTCACAAACCTTTCCAACAGAACTGATGTGCATCACTGACTATTTAAATCTCATGGCAGTGATGCGTATATTGATAGTTCGTCCTCTCAGTGAGGGTCAGAGCAGCGATTATAACAGGTTCAGTGTGATTTCACATCTCGGCGTTTCCCAGGGGTCAGGTGATGGTTCTGTATTCCACACAGCCACCGCTTGCATCACAACAGCAACAGTGATTCTGGGGTGGCCAAGGGTTTTAGAGCTGTGGGTGTCTTTATAGACACTGTGTAATTGGGCTGTCAAGCATAGCTTGCCAGTTAACCCAGTGTTGATATGAATTCTGTTCTCAGTTGTGATATTTCCTTTCATAGGTGACAGATTGTGTAAATAATACATCTACATCCTTCTCCCATCCTTTTTGTTCCCCACATCCCTACGCGCTGATCTTCACTTCCAATTGTGTAGTAATGCGTTATCTTTATTTTCCATTGACACAATAGCTGTCTGCTTTTCTGAGCTGAACCAAGACACTATTTTGCAAAGGTCTGCGCACATTTGTAATCAAGCTGAAGTATTGGAAGTTGTCTCTTGATAGAAAAATTAGACCAGCTGCTTAGAGTAGATTAGTTCAGACATCAAATCTCCTTTCACATGTTTGAAGTTCACAATTTCTCTTCCTTAGAACTAAATTAGAGTGGCAGAGGAGCAGGCAAAGTAATAGTTGTAATCTGGGAGGTCTAGTATTTTGCCCAGGAAAGTTAAAGAAAATTCATCTATGGCTTTTTTTGCAGAGCTTGTTGGGCTAACACTGCTCTATCTGTAACTGCCCAGATGCAGCTACTCTGGAAGAGCTTATTTGCTGCACGCCTGCCTCTTATCTTTATCCTCTGACTATATTTATGTATTGAGATTTTTAGTCTTACCATAAAATTAACTAAAGATGTCACAGGAGCAATGAGAAATAAGTTTAGCTGAGCCGAGATCAAGCATCTGATGCCAGTTGTCCTCTGTGCAGGAGACCAGCTGAATTACTTAATTTATAACCAGCCTGATTTTCTAACACTTGGGTAGACAAACAATTTTTTGTGTCAATATTTTTGCTCATATTTGTCTTAACGCTCTTTTGTCTTTCATTTTTAAATGTCTTGGTGGGCTGTGTAAAACAACATATATAAAATAATTATTTGTTGATCATTGTTTGTAAATAAATAACTGTACGTGACCTTGAAAACCGCACTTTGAACAGCTTCATATATTGGCTCACAGTTGAAGTGCTTTACAGGAATCAAGATATGAGTACAAGCTATTTCAGTATCATTAGAACTTCAAGGAACTTTGAATTTATTATTTTCTTTATCTTTTTGTAGGAGTTTGTTGTGCTGTCCAAGAGTTTGATGAATGACCCCATTATGGAAAGAGAAATTGTAACAAGGGCCAAAGACTACGTGAAGAAACATCACTCATGGGAAAATGAAAGAAAAACCTATCAGAATCTTGTCCTAAGACTCCAGTGAATTGCAAGGCTACAGTTGTTAGCCAGCAGCCTATGTAGAGCAGTTTAATGATGGATATGTAATTAGATTTGGGTTTCTTTTGGTTCCTTTTTCGAAGAGATAGTAAGACATGGATGATTATTATTCCTTTCAAACATACCAACATCACAAGAGTTGCCTGCTACTTCAAACTATCAAATTTATCTCATTCAGCACAGTGTCTCTAGTGTACCAATTCATCACAGACCGCTATCATTTTGTAAGATCACATCGGAGAATATACTCCTTGAGCAGACACAGAATTTTGGTTGTTGCAAAGCCTCAAAGGGAGGATGTTTTCTGTGGAGCTCCCTACCACGTAGAGCTTACATCAAATGTTGCATCCTAACCAAACTGCAGTAGCAGTTTTCTTTCAAGGTAGACCAATCTGAACGTGTTCAGGTATGTGTGACAGCACATATATGTTCCTAAAGCCAAGATGAGTTATATAAATAGAGTATAAAATGATTAAGATGAAAGCTTTCTTAAAACTTAAAGATCAACATTCTCCTTACTGCATAATGACCAGGGGACCAAAAAGCAAATGGAGTGTTGATGCTTGGGGGAAGTGAGGGGTATAGAACATGCCTTGTACTGCCCTCAAAGTACCTGAACTGCTTTCAAATAAGCTGAGATGGCCAAACAGTCCTATACCTGCATTTTCTCATGGGTCCTGGGACTAGAGCAGGAAGCACAGCCTCCGACAGCCGGACCGTGCTTCAGGTTCCAGAAGTGCACGGGGCTGCCACAGCAGCGGGACGTGCGCGCAGCTAGAGATGTTTTCTTACGTAAACTACCTCTTAGATTGCCAGTTTCTTTGGTACCTCTGTGATTTACTTAGTCACTAGAAGATTTATGAGAGCTGTAAAAAGGGATGAAGGATATATGGGGGGAGGTCTTTTTCAGGTTACTGTGTATTTTGGTACTGTTTGCTCTCGTTTGTGGCTTTCAGGATGTATTGTAATATACTGCAGCAGGCTATTTTCAAGTGAGACTTGTCTGTGCTTGAAGTCCATACTAACCATTCCTGCCTGCCCAGTGATTATGGACATATCTTTGAAACCATAATTCGTCCTCAAAGGACTTAGATTAATAGAAAAAAAAAAAACCAGGGACATATTTTTAACTGTTTATTAGGAAACCCTGTTTGCTTTGTATAGGCTTGATCCTGCCCTCATTGAGAACCAGTGAGATCTTTTCTATTGATTTGAATGACTGTTGTGTCAGACTTCTTTCCTTTATAATAATGAGGTTCACTGTGTATTTTAAGCTTTCCTCTTTATTTTCGATCTTTTGCAGCTGTTGGGACAATAAACAAGAAAGTACTTTGAATGTCGTATAGTCACTTCTCCAATATTCCCCCCCCCATCCCCGCCTTTTAGTGTGAAGGGCTTCTGCTCAGCATTGCCTTTGATAACAGAATCCTCAAGGGCAAAACTGGCCTGATTTGAAATCCAAGAATTGCTGCACTCCCTTTTGAGCACATTTTTCCTAAATATTTGTGGTGTGTCCTTTGACGTACTGGGATGTAACTACAGCTGTGCTGCTTCTCACTTTAAAAGCCACCAGCCACCATCTACCACTGAGCAGTTGCTAAATCTGCAATTGAATCAGCCTGTTGGGATTTCCTTGCTGTCTCAGGAGGAGCCATATTTCTTTGGACATCTCCATTAGCAGTGAGTAGCGAGGCTTGTTATGGGATTCCAGTGTCTCCTTTGGCCACAGCAAACTATCTGCTTGAAGGGGGGACCCCAACATGGATTTGCAGCATGATGGTATGGGACACTTAACAGACAACAGGAAAAAAGAAAGACCATTTATAGCTAATTGAGCTGGCTGTAAGGAGTCCTGTGCCTCCCAAAACACCTTCTCACACATCTCCTCTGCCAAGTTCTCTCTGATGTTTGACTTGTTCGGCTTTGATCCTTAGCCATTCCCCCCCCTCCTTTCCTGTAGTATTGGTTGTCATCTGAGAATATACAGATTATTAAAAACAAATAAACAACTCCATAACGTAGGATTGAAGTCCAAGGATTGAGCGAATGGTAACTGATTAGTAAGAGTAGTGATTAAAAAGCTTTTTCTAAAGCGTGATATATTTATTACCAAGCTTCAAGCAACTAAAGGCATTGATCTGGAATTTGCGCCATTTCCAGCAAAACAAAACATGCTCCAGTGAGAAATTCTGCTACACCCTCAGACTGTAATTACCATACAATTTTTCAGGCTGTATTTAATCTATAAATATGAAATCTGCATCTGGGAAACAGCAGGCTCATTTGCATGCGGTAACCATACCAGAAGCACAAACAACCCTTCTGCAATATATGCATTAAGGGAGAGGAAAAAAAGAAAAAAAAAGAAGAAAACAACCCAAATAGTGGTGAGCTCAGCCCTCAGGACTGTTTTACACTCCTGAAACCAGGCAGCGTTCATCAATCAAGGGCGTTCAGCTTTGATATCATTTATCACATTGGGCTTGTGTTCTGCAACATGAAGCCTTGTCTGTTAAGGCTAAAAGGCTGGGGCAACAACTACTGGGGAATTGCATCCTAATAAATTTCTATGGAATTTATGTTTTAAATTTCATCAAGTCTTGTGTTCCAGGCCCATAAATATTCAATGAGTCTTGTAAGTCCTTGTAGAGAAAATATTAGACCCATGCAAGCGATTTTTAGGTATAATTATCTTTCAAGCAACTTCACTCAGATGATTTTATAGTTAAGAATAATCCTTTTGTTGTCCTGTAGCCCTAATTATAGTATTTATCTTCCCCCTTCAAAGCTCCATTTTTTATCCTAGCAGCTTTTTAAGCAAGGCACACCTCGATGAGCTACAGATACAGCTCCAAAAATAGCACTTGTTCTCTTTGCAGGAAAAACCTGCATTGTGCATTTACCCCGTGGCTAATTCTGTATTTCAGGACCTTGAAATGTACTGTTAATTAATCCAATTACATGCATTTTATTTTGCAATTAATTCTGCCATTGAATCCGCAGGAAATGAATGAAAGCAGTGGACCTGTACAATGGGTCCTACTATACTGGTTCCTTTCTTGGCAGGATTACTTCAGGAGTGGGGACAATTTGGTAGTGTGTGGCAAAACCCAGCTAGGGCCTGTCACGTGGAATGAGAGCTTCTCGAATTAGGATTTCATTTTTATTAACCCTAAAGCATACATATTCCAATTTTTAGAGTTAATTTCCACGTCCTCATTCCAGCACTAACCACTGTATGTCCTAAGACCACTGATAATAAGCTAAGGCTTCCCATTTTTATCTGCTTCCAGGCAAAGCGTCGCTGTTGGCTCAAAGTAGCAAGGATTTACCGGCTCCCACCTTTGCAATCTTGGTTCTGCTGTTCTCCCCTCCTCTGCCTCTGCCCTGCTAAGGACAGGCAACTGGTTTTATCTCTTCCAAAGGGTCTCATTTGGAAGCAAGGGGTGGGTGTTTCTCTTCCTAGAGTGTTGTCAGACTGTTGTTCTTTGCCAACAGGACCAAGAGCTGGCTCTGAGCACCAGCCTTTGGAAAACAGCTTGTGCTGATCTGCACTAGCTTAGCTTAGCACTGGCCAGAGTGCCTTGGAGGTGGACTACAGAGAGTGGCTGAAGGGAAATGATGTAGTCTGAGAGAATTGGGGAAAGGATTTAGCTATGTATCTCTAAGGTTTTAAAGAAAACAAAAGTCAAACAAGTCTTCTCTTCGGACTCATTACAGCAATATAAGGTGTGTTTCAGACTTCAGAAGTTGTGAATGAAACAAAAGGAAGCAGAGGAAGGAAATGGAGTATGATGATGGCTGTAAGGATACTAGCACATTCTGTCAAGAATTTAGAAAAGCCTGTATCTGGGGAGATGGAGCTCCAAAAATAATTCAAGTGACATGGCCTTCAGAGCATTAACATTTTAATTTCAGCTTTTGCACATGGCAAAAGTTGACTGTTAAAATAGTCAACAGGGCTGCCAAGATGTGCAGGACCGCTGTGTGTTCAGCCATGCTCACTTTGGTAACTTGGCTGAGTGGGCAGCTTAATTCAGACCCTTTGGGATGCTACTTGCAATCTGATGCTGACCATTGTGCTTTCAAGTTCTAACAGAACCTCAAAGCTCCAAATGAGCAAAAGGCGATCGCAGGGATATTATTTGTGATGTTTTGCCATTAACCTACTTCACGTACACCGGGACTTAAAGACAACCATCAAAAATATGTTAACTTATATACTGGAAGATATAAAAATTGTCCTATATAGTTTAATATCAACTTAGCCTGAATATTAAGCAATCCTCACATCATCTGCAAATGCTACCTATATGTTTAATGAAAGCACAAGTACTTCAGTCTCCTTTTTAAACATATTTTCTCCTATCTGTTGAGCTCATAACGTGTTCTGTCCCTTTCTCCCTGCAGTCTTTTTAATCTTTTGCTCAAGAACCGTTCCACATGAAAATACGAAACAGTTTTGTCAAGGGCTTGTCAGAGGAGATGGGTGCTTCCATGTGGAAATCAATCATTTAATGGCTCAGTGGGAGCTCAGCACTTTTTTTTCATTAAGTTGTCCAAAGTAATTTCATCATTCCGGAATTTATTTTGCTTCCACCCTTCTCTGTCTGGTTGGTCCAAGCCCAGTCGCTCTCATGTTTGAACCTTAAACCCCATATAAGATCAGGTCTCTATAGCCTGAGCTGCAGTTGCTTGGTATCTCCTTGCACATGTCCCAGTATTCCTGGACACCACAGGTACCTTTAATTCTGCCTGACATAGTCAAAATAAAGTCTTCATCTTCCAAATTCTTAATAGCATTTAGAATTTTAGAGTAAAGGATCTGCTCTGAAAAAAAAAAGAAAATAGACTTATAGTAACCAATATGAGGAAACTGTAAGATAAAACCAAGATTTCTGATTTTTTTAAGAGCAATCTAGATTTTCTAAAGGAGTAGATAATTTTTATGTGCAATTTAGTCCTCTTTAAATGAACCGTATTTTCAACAAGTAACTAGTCCATATCATTCCTATGACATCTCATTTTAGGTATTAAGTATTGAGGGTACTTGAAATCTCTCATCCTTTCTGAAAATGTAGGCCAGCATTTGTTTTGTCCAGTGCCTGAAAAAATGCTTCTAGAAATTCATTTCCCCCGAGAGCATTACCATTAAGCTAATTTAAAACATTTGTTTTAAATTAAAGAATACATTTTAATGAGAACAGCAGAGAACATCTGTGTACTGAGAAGTCATAGTTGTGGCCATCTGACCTGAAACAACATTTAGAACACCCCTACAGCACCCTTTAACCCTTCCTACGCCAGGAATGAGTCATTTCTCCTTTTTTATGATATTTTAATATGCTTCTTACATTGCAATTTCCATTCTTGTGTACTTCAGCACAAATCTGCTTAAGACAGAAGTCCAGCTGTAACCATAACCTTGCTAGATAGAGGTCACTTATTTCATTTGTCTGATTCAATCAAGTTACATCAAGCATTGAAACTAAATGCCCCTGTACTGCTTCAAAAATTAATCTCCGCCGTTGAAAAGTTGTGCTCTTATTTTAGTGGCTTTAATGAAGTAAAATGAGTTACGGAATCTTTAATTTAACTTGAGTAATATATCAAAAGCTTCTACGCTTCGAGCATGGCCTTTGCCATCCCTTATAGCTTCCTAGCTTCTTTCCTAACTTTTTTTTTTTTCCTTTTAAAAATCCATTTAAATAAGAAGTCACCTGAAATGACATTAAAAAATAGATATAAATTCCTGCGTAACTTTTACAAATGTTCACACCTTGCATCACCCACTGCAGTACATGCCTGAGCCACCTAAATACTTGCTGTGCTTTCCAGAGGCAGTGCTCGCCCCTGCCCCTGAGCCTGGGGTGCTGTGGTGGGGGGAGGAAGCTGCTGGCTGTCTATACAACGTCTGGAACAGCACTGGGCCAGACCACAGCAGAAAGAATAAATAATATTTTATTTTTTTAGAGCAAGTTCTCTTGGCTCTACAGTCCCTGTTTACAGACCTGGTATGATGCAACCCCAGCAACAGTGATTTGAGGAGCAAGGTGCAGCTGCAAAGGTAACACACGCTATGAAGTGGTCATGCTCTCAAAGAGCGGTATGAAATATTAGCACTCAGTCCCTATTTCGAAGGCGACGGCTGCATTTGTTGAGTCAGAGTGTGAGACCATCGTGGCATTACCTCTCGCTCCTCAAACAGCGTCAGCAACTGTTGGATTACAAAGTGCTGTCTGACGTGGCTCATGCTTTGCAATGTGGTTTTAAAATAAGTTTGTCTTGGCCGAGTATTAGCGGCAATAAAGCTGTTTATAGACTGCACTGCCAGTCAGGCAAGAAAAAAAAAAAAAGTTGCACCCTTTTCTCTGTGAAAGTCTAGCAAAGTAAGAGGCGATGGGGAATTTCAATAACCATTTTCTGGCCTAGGAGAACATTGATATTACATGTTCTGAATTTTCATCATCTTTTAATACCCTTTCGCTCTCTTTTTGATCTCAGCACGACCCGCGTAATGAGTCTGTTCTGAACAGGTTTAAAGTCTTTCACAAAGCCTGTAGCACATCTACAGTTCTGTGTTTACTATTTCTTACCGATTACATCTGTTATTGTTGTAGCCTTGGGAAATGCTCCGAGGTGTCCCTGGAGTGTTATACATTTAGTTACCTAGTGCATCGTCCATCCTTTTTAGTTACTTTTCTGCAGCTCAAGGATATCATTTTTCTATCTATATCTCCTCCATTCTTAAAACCGTTGTCCCTGCATGTCATTTATTTGAATAAAACATCAGGATGAGTTTAAGCTTGCATGAGGGGATGTCTCTGAGCCATCATTGTTAAGGTAACATTGTTCTACACTGAATCTGTTGCTGTCCTTTTATCCTACTGCTTGCCAAGCTCATATTTTGCCAACAGGCAGCTCTACAGCATGACTAAGTCACCTGATCCTGCTCAAATATAGGATGCCCTTTGCAGCAATAGCCCAGGGCACTTTGTACTGCTGAGAGGTGGGAGCTGCAGACATGCCCGTGGACATACAGGGAAAACCATAAATGAAATGGGAAAGTCACCCAAAGCAGAAATGAAAGGAGACGTGTATCCTCAGGTCTCCTCTCTGCTAAGTAGGGAAAGCTTTGGAGGCTTATTATTAATATCTTTCAAGAAGTTTGCATTTGTTTTGATGATAGGGAGAAGACCAATTTGTAGAACTATTATCCCCTTCTCCTGGAGGTTAGAGTGCAAACCAAAGACTCTGGCAAAGGACTCTGGAAAGCAAAGAAGCTGGTATCTCCTGATGACTGATGGCTGCACATGTCTCTGCAGGTCACTGCAGAAGCTCCAGCCTGCTAATATCGTAGCACTCGTTTGAGTTTTATCAGTGCAAAGCAACATCATTCTAAATGTCAAGTCAGGAGACAACAGAGCAGACTGGGCAGCTGAACTATTGCGTGGAAGGAAACAGATCACAGCACAAATCATTCACTGGACTAGAATAAATCCTCTGGTCCTGGACTGTGATCTCTCTACAGCCCAGTGAACCGCGGCGCTGTGATTTTTGTTGGGGTTGAATGCAAATGCTTGTTCATAAGGACCAGGTTGAGACTGCTGAGCCCAACTGCTTTCATCTCATTGAAACAAAGCTTCATCATACAGCTGATTGCACTGTAAGATCCCAGCTTCACCAGGCTTTAAATGAAAGGACCAGTCTAAGAGGCTTAGTTTCCATTGTTGCTGTTCTCCTACCTCATGCTGCTGACACCTGTAAAGTTAAATCCCATTTTTAAGCAGGAAAAATTGATCCTCAGGTCCGTAGCTTTTGAGCAGCAGTCATTAATTCTTGTGAATGCTCCTATTTATGTGTCTTGTTTAATGTCTCCAGCACCAGGCAGTTAATTGAACTAGGACATTAAAAGGCATGTAACGGAAATGTGCTGAGGTTCCACTGGCATCTGTAGAGTCAGTTGCTGAGGGGAAAATAGGAGGGTTTCATGCAACACTGACCTACCTCAGAAGAGGCCAAATTCCTGAATATTAACTTAGAATCATAGAATCATAGAATGTTAGGGGTTGGAGAGAAGGCAAAGAACCGATGAGATTAACGTGTCTAAACCGGTCTGGCAAGAAAGGACAGTACATTGCCACTGGTGCCAGTGATGGACACAGCAGGTCAGGAGAGAGCAAGATCAAGTGCTAATGCTGCATCCCATGAAACAAGCTGAAACAATCTTGGAAGAGACATGAATCCTCAGCAGGGGAATTTCTGCATGAAGACAAATAGCCAGGAACTGATTTCCTCTAAACAGCTTTATGGTTAGCAAGATTAATCTCATAAATATAGAGAACTATTTGTCCAACTTTCCTTTATGTGCGCTGCAGGGTCCAGGCCTCATCAAAGCAAAGCAACCTTAGGTGATGGATGATTCACCCAGTGAAGGTATTTCTCGCCATTAAAAGGAGAGCAAGACCTTTCTAACACCCACATCTCGTGATGATAAATTCCACACCAAATTCAGGTACTGACTTTCTGACAAGGGGTTCGGAACCGAAGGACAGAATCTTTTTATAGGCAAGCACATGTAGGAGAAGACACAAGAAACAGACACCCTGGGAAAGAGAAAGCTCTCTAAGTCCTGGTGAACTCTGTGGGTGCAAACACTGTCCTGCAGGTATAGTGTGGGCAGCGTTATTGTCGTGTGTGCACCGTTAGTCTATCCACTGAAGCCAGCTGCAGTGCGTGAGCAGTAAAAGCGCTGCCCAGGCTTTAGCTACAGCCCAACTTGCATTTTTTCCCCCTGAACAGTACTTTGTTTCTTTGTTACTACTTTTCCTGTATTTAAATACATTAAAAGCTATTTATAAATGCACCACGTTCACTATAACATTTGGAGAAGGAAATGGAATCTGAATATTTTATAAAAATTAACAATAGATAACTAACTTTTAACTGAAGAAAAGTTTGTTTCCTGAATCACAGCAAATCAGATTCCTGCTTTAAGCACAGACAACATGATGGCTTGATCTCAGATCCCACAGAAACCTGTAGCCATCCTCAGCTTTGCACAGTGCAGGGGTGTTAAGAGTCAGAAAGTATGTACTGGGCCCTCCCTAAGGTGTCACACTGGATCACCTGATGTAAAATGTGTTCCTGCTCCACTCAGCTGTCACACAAACAAATAACCTGTGCATGCAAGGAATTCCATTAATGTGTCTTGATATTGGAAGATTTCTGGGAAGACAGACATTTAATCATGAAAAACAGGGGTGGGGGGTGGGGGAGGAAGCCTGGAGATGAATCAGGCACTTCTGTGAGGCTCTTTCAGAAGCTGTCACATAATATAGATCCTATTCTCCCCAGCATCTTCTCAGTTTTTCCTGTAAATGCATGTCTCCCTCTTCCCATCTATTTTCGGTAAGGTCAAAAGTCCCCCAGAGCTCTCTAATTATTGCCATCAGAAATGTCAGAAGAGTTTACAGCTGAAATAGGTGCTTGCCCGGAACAGGAAAATCAGGTACACCCTCATCTGTGTTGGGGAGGTATTAAAAGCAAGCTGCTGCACACAGTTTTCAGGAGAAGATTTGGGAATCTGGCTGTACTAGTGGGAGAGATTTGTGTAGCATCTCTGCTTTAGAAATGGGAGAAAAATGTCGTATTATCTCTCTGGGCTTCAACTTCGAGCCATTAAAAACTGAGCAAGATAAACTTACTTTGAATAAAACCTTCTTGCTTCATCTGTTGGGTGGGAGAAAAATAGACAAGGCCTTTAATATAAATGCAATAATGAGGATAGGCTGGTAATGTTTTCCCTGCTTTTCCCTTTGTTTACTGTCAGTCTTCCTTGAAACACATTCCAAGGTTAGAACCTCTCTGCCTAGAAGACTGAAGTAAGTGAGGTTTTACTTTTAACAAGAAAAATCAAGTTTTGTTGTGGCAGCATTTAAATTCAATTACATTAATTTCTATATGTGACAGAGTAGCCATATACACAAGAAGTGAAACCTACGTTTTCAACAACAGATGTCAACTGGCAGGATCTTGTTAAGAAATGCAACATCAAAAATATTATTAAAGAGGACAAGCCTTGCAAAGATATTTCGGAAGGCCTCTGGTGGTTTCGACCTTGAGTTCAGATTTGGGGAATGCAGAATACAAAATAGATGCCAGGCTACAAGTGGCTTTCCTGTGAGTCTTTGGTCTGAGGCACCAGGGCCTGATTTTCAGTGGAATTCCCATCTCCCACTGACTTTTATTTAGAATAGTGGTTAGGTGACACACCTCTAAAATCAGACCTTTGTGTCATAAACTGGGCACTCAACCCAAACTACTGCTTTAAAACTGAGAATTTTAATTGTTCCAGCTCTTTAGTTCCCCTGCATTTTCCAGGCCAACAGAGAATGCAGAGAAATCCAGATTTTTCCAGAAAAGAGCTGTTGTGACAAGCGCATTGGCATTTATTGGTGACAACACTTGTCACGTAACCCCAGAACGAGAGCCTCCGTCTCTTCACCTTGGATATGTCAACCTCCTCTGTGGGGTGAGGGGATAATGGTGGGCCGAGACTAGAGCTGCAAGGACCCATCCACGGAGAAAGCTTAACACCCTGAGCCACTAAATAATTTCCATTGTGTGTGTATGCAACTGTGTGAGCAAAATACTCCTGTTTTGCTGGGTATTATGCTCCATTATTCTTGAATACAATAGTTCCCTTGGCATTAGTACTGAATGAATGGTAAGTTCATTTCATCCGAAAGACTAAACAAACAAGCACTGACAATGACAATAAATCAGATTGCTGCAGTACTTTCAAGTAGCTGGTAAAAATAATATTTTAATCAAATAACTCGGCTGTATCTGCCATGAACTACTGGGAAGGTTAAGGCTGGGGCTTCAGCATTCTACTGAGAAAACACAGAGAATTATTCAAAATCTGCAATTTCTTCCCCACTGCTTGACTCATATTAAAAACAGAAGATGGCAGTCTGCATTTCTATCTCTACTACCAAGTTGAAGCCACCAACGAAACAAAGGTTAATGGAATATTCTGAAAGATAAGCCGTTTAGCGAAAAAAAATGCAATGCTATACAAAAAATAACTATGGCCAGACGGGAGTGGTTTAGTCCAAAGAAAGGAAGGGTTTATTTTGGTTTACTCCAAAATGAGGAGCAAGCTCACATTTAAGACTCTAGATCAGTGTTTGTGAGATGTGAGTTCAGTTCTGGGCTGCGGCATAGACCGCCTGGTGTGGCCAAGCTCACACAGGAGATGACTACCCCTATTTCATGGGAATCCGGAGAGCAAAGTGTAACTGGGAAGTCTGAGCTGCTCAGATACGATGATGCTGAAAACCACAGTGGAATCTGCAGGTAGCACCATTCGGATGGGCTCCAGTGTAACTAAAATTAGAATTTAGGGCTGAAGGATTTAGCATTCACCGAAGTCTGTGGGAATCGTACTTCAGTGATCTCTGTGTCAGGCCTTTTCATGGGCAATGAGCAATATGTAGTTTGAAATATATTCGGAGTTAACCTCAGTGAAATGGGATATAACATGACTGCAGCCCGTGCGCTTGCATCAGATGAAAACCAGTCCTTAGTGTGCCTTCAATACAACATACTTCCTAGGCAAAGGAATTAGAGCCAACAGTATTATTTTTCTATCTTTTTTTTTCCTGCAGAATGCCTTACCCAGAGACAGCTAGACTACTTTTTTTAAGTCCAGAAGGAGGCCTTCTGACTTCCTACATCCAGTTCGGTGGCAGCACCTGAACCAGAACATCGTGTCCAGAAAAACATTTAAAGTGATAAAGCTGTTGCAATTCTTGGTGACTTGTTCCTTCACTATAAGAAACTTGGTTTTTAGCTCTGGATTTGTACAAGGACAGCTTCACACCCTGATGGTCGTGCCTTTGCCTGTGGATTAAAGAGTCCGTTCAAATTTCTGCTCACCACGTAAGTACTTACAGGTTGTGATCAAAGCACCACATAAGCTCCCTTTGACACACAGCATGGATTGTGGTCTTTGACTCTCTCTCTCTGAGATGTTTCCCAATCTTTTAATCATTTCCCTTTCTGAATCTTCTATAGCTCCTGAGCCAGCATGATTTGGAAGCAATGGCTGGAGTGAAGAAGATAAAGCCCTACACTATTGAAAATGTTTCACTTCTCTTTTTTGATGCCCAGTACCTGCTAGAGGCTGAAAATTGAGCACAGCCATGGGGAGCAGACTGGTCTGTTGAGGACACTGGCTTTAGCAGCCTTTCAAAGCCAGGGATCGGACATCCACTGCTTCTCTGCTTCCCAAGCTGTGGTTTGAGCTCCAGCACTGACAGCGTGGGCTGTGAGCCAGCTTGTCACTCCACCCGTGGCCGTGAGCTCCACTTTACAGGCAATTGCGTGGGACCAGCCTCTCTCTCCAGTTCATCGGTGCATGGCTGCTAACCTGAACCTTACAGCTCCAAAAGCAAGAGGGGAATTAGCTCCCTGTCACGTTTTAAGAACACAAAACCTGTCTGTGATGGAGATCCACAGCCCTGCTCTGCCTTTGGAAACCAGCTCTGCATCAGAGGTAGCACACGGGGGCCTTTTTAGGTCTGTTTAACAACCTGAAGACTTTGCTAGAAAACGCATGATGCCAACTACACTAAATCCAAACTTACCAAACTGGACACAGTAATAAAAGCTAATTTTGATTGTCAATGTCAGCACAGAGTTAGAGGGTGCTAATAACAGCAATGATAGCTATGGCTTCAGAGGTAAAAAAAGACCAAGCCAGCAACTGCCTTGATAGTCATTAAAAAATTAATAAAAGATAGACTTAATAAGATGGTGTTTGTTGGGCAAAAGACCAGTTGAAAATGTTGCACTTGGCTATAATAATGGAAAGAGAACATTCCCCATATCAAACTGCCTTGCAACTGCAACAAGCATTTGTAATTCAAAGAACAATCAGTAGGCAAAGCTATTGCTGGTGCTGTTCGGCTGCTCTTCCCCCCACGTTAAGCTGCCCACCCTCACCCGAGGGCCCTGCTGTGCCCCCCACCACCCCCCCAGCCTGGCCCAGCCTGAGGACTCCTATCCATGCTCACCTGTCTGTCTCTCATGGTCCGACCCAGGGAAAAAAATCAAACCCACTTTCCTCTTTCTGCCTGAACAGGCAAATTTGCCAGCAGGGCTCAGCCCATTGCAGGGATGTGGGAGGGCTGCGGGAACAGCTGTTTGCTGCTGCAGCAGCTCGGAGCGCGAGGACGGGAGATGCTCTGGGCACAAATCAGCACGATCACGCCTTGGTGAGGATGGAAACAACATCTGTAGCTGCACCAGCTCTGGAGGCCCAGGGAGTCCACGAGAAATGTGTAAGAAAACAGGTTGATCATCACTGGGGAGCTGTCACCTTCCTCGCTGTGCCAGCACTCACCCCGCACCCGGCTCCGATGGCCTCGGATCAGGGCTGCACTTACCTGGGGGTCAGTTTGTTGGTTTCCTGCGGCGATAAATACTGTTAGGGAATAGGGTATGTGCCCACAATAATACAGTTTCCCTCTCTTTTATCCAATGAAACGCCCGTAGATCTTGCTTGGGAATGGGTGTCCACCTAAGTACAGCTAGTGCCCGGCAGCCTGCGGGAAGGCTGAGCTGCAAAGCGATGGCAGCCAGGACACAGCTCACAAGGCTTTGAAAAAACAAGTAGGTACTATATAGTAATATTGTATATACGGAAAATTAGAAAAGAATTAATCTGTCACTAGAGTAATTAAAACAATTGTCACCACAGGAGAAAGCGCTGTGGACTATTACTCTGTATTGCCTTTGATGGGAAGCAGTGTTTCTACCACAGATAAATCAGGAGTGCGCTTTTGTCCCATGAACCTCGGCTTCCCAGTAAGATCTTTAACTGACTTCTCCAGAAAGGTCATAAATGACTCAAAAACTAGTTTACGCTGCAACCAGTGAAGTGTTCTTTTTAATCTTCCACGCCAAATATTTAAATATCAATCTATTAACATAACAAATCACCCATTGGAACTAGGGCTGCCTTTGGAGGCTGGGGGCACAGGCTGTGTGCCTTGTTAGCCCTTTCCTAGTCCCTCTGTGGTAATTTAAGCTGAAGTAAACTAACATGTGGATGATTAATTCACATAGAAAAAAGCAAAAAAAAAAAAAAAAAAGTCATTTTAATCACCCACCTCTATTATTTCCACCAGAGAAAGTTAATCTGAACAGTTACAAATGAAGCTTTTTGAGTCCAGCTTTACCTAATTAAGGTTATTTAAAAGGCAAAAAAAGCCCCAGCTCTCCTAAATGTTACAGAAAACGTCTCATAAGACATTCCCCAAAACAAAGCATTTTAGTTCATATTGACTATTCATTTCCATGAGGAATAAATTAAAAAAAAAACAGCCAACAGTCACTCAACCACACAGCAAATCAAGACTTTATGAACTGAAAACTCCCCTGCTCTGCAGAGTTTTAAGAACACCTAGGCCAGCCTGCCTCTCTCATTTTGGTGCTTCATGCAGCTGAAGTGCTCAGGTCTGACAGCAACAGATATGGTTAAACAAAGGAATAAAAGCCACATGGAAATCATTACCACCCTGCTCTGTCTTGCCACCACATGTAACAGCAACGGTGAGCACGTCACATTTCCCCACACACACGGCACAAGGTGCTGAAACCTCTCAATCGAGAGAAGTGAAATGCAACAGTGGCCTCAAAAAAACCAATAATGGAAGAGAAACTGTAAGATGCTTTCCTGTGTTGTATGTATCACATACTGGTGAGCGGTCCAATGGTGATCAGGCCCCTCTCTCCAGCCCTTGCAAGGACAGGCTCTGTGTTTTATCCTCAGTGCTGTCGGCCCTCCCTGAGCTGTCCCCAGTTAGAGCGGCTAGCAACCACAGAACCACCAATGCCACCCAGCCAGGTCAACTTCCAGAGGACTGTAGGAAAAAGGCAAGCCCCAAGCCCTTCTTGCTAGCTAGAAAAACCGAGCACGACCAAGAAGGTAAATAATCAACTTTAAAAAGAAGTTCCTGTTCATAACTTGTTTCCAAAAAGCTGTCCCAGCCTCTTAATTAAATGCAATCAATGAATCAACACACAAGGTTCAGGTATCAACCGTGCTCTGCATCTAGGGCCAAATATAGTCTAAACAGCCAAATAATCATGCTATTCTCTCAATGCACACAAAATTTATGGTCGCTGCAATATTTCAGCAAAGGCACTTTTTGAAGGAGGAACAGGCCGCAGAGCAATTAGGATGAAAAAGAGTTTTGGCTGCCTTTGGCTCAGCGGCTCTCATCCGTCACAGGAGGAAATTTATGCTGCAGCAGAAAGCCCGCATTGAAAGGCTGGGAGGAGAGCAGGCACCCCCAGCTCTTGGGTGCTGCAGCGGCCAGGAGCCTCTC
This sequence comes from Baryphthengus martii, assembly GCA_013396935.1. NCBI lineage: Eukaryota > Metazoa > Chordata > Aves > Coraciiformes > Momotidae > Baryphthengus > Baryphthengus martii. The sequence goes on from VWZK01021431.1 coordinate 575,068, forward strand.
TGCAGCGCCAAAAATACTCGTATGGAACTGACAAGCTTTTATTAGCGCTACTGTCACAGAAAATAATAAATAATCAAGTCTTTACCTCTCCCATCACCTCAATTAGTTCTTTCAGGCTCGTATTTACAATAGTTGTCCCAAAGGTTCGCAAGGACATTGCATTAAGCAGTTCCTTTTGGTCTGGTCCAAGGTTTCCTCACCTCTGTGACTCCTGCTCGAGACCAACTGGCTTAATTACAGGAGTTCAGAGTCTGACTCCTCCACTACAGCTCTTTACTTCCAGGACAGGCCAAGAAAGCATATTCTCCAGAAATAAAATTATAGATGGTTGTTTATAATTCATTGAGATTTAGAGTTACTTCCAGATTACTACGTATTTTTCAGTCCAAACAAATACATACCTTTCCTAGGGTATTTTTGGCTGGGATAATGAACAGTAAAGATAAGCATACGGACAAATAGGTGAAACCTAATATCTGTTTACATACTTTGGGTAAACACAGGACTTCCTCTAATACTCCACTAAACTTAATTACGTGCTTAAAATGAAAAGCATGTGTGGTTGCCGAGCCAGACCCTAAGCTGGAGACACTGTTCAGTCCTGAGTGTCCTGGCCAAGACAGTGCTCAAGGCACCACCACAGCCCCATGGATGCAATATATTTATATGGTGGTGGTGGTTTTTGTGTTTTTATTTATTTATTGCTTTTTATTCGGACAACCACCCACAGAAACCTAGACACTAGTTTCCAAACGGCCAACACACACTCCATCAGCTGTGGATGTCCCCGGAGCCACAATGTTTTTGACATTTTAAGAATCATTTAGTTGTGTAAGTCCTTCTAACGTTCTATCTGTTCATAACAGGGACTGAAGAGCTGAAAACATGTTGCATATCCTTCCAAAGCTAAAACGGTGTGGAGAGCACCCCATGGCTGAGTAAAATGCTGCTGTTGGTGCCTGACACTATTAGAGTTCCACATATCACTATTGGACCCTCAGCCTCTGGGAGATCATGGCAGTTGCTGCTTTGCTGCTCCCCAGTGTGTCCAGTCTACATCTATGAAGCCCCTCCAGAAGCTAGCAAGAGTTTTGCCTTTCAGAAATACCTGCTGGGGCAGCTGGAGGCTGCTGCCTTGGCTGTGGTTTAATGGCAAGGTGTATGGGGACAGCTTGGAGGAAAGGGCAGGACACAGGTAATCTCGTAAAGCTGCTTAAAGTGTAGCCAAAAAGCAAGTGCGGGGGAGTCCTTGTGTCTTTGCATCTTAAATATTGAGCAGACCGTGGGAGGCTACATAGAAATCTTGGGGAAAAAAATTATCTGGGAAGAACTGCAGCAGGTTAATTTTCTGAGCTCCATTGTACAAACCCACTTCTTCAACATCCACCCTGCTCACTATGGAGTTTGAACTGCTGAGGCAAAGTCTACCCCTTCCCTTGGAGCAATTTGCAAGTCACACCTGGAAGGAAAGCTCCCTGACATCCCTGGCAGCTCTGACAAATTCTGCAATGCCAGGAAAACAGCAGGTCCTGAGTAAACAGAGAGGCTGTGCTCTATCAGTCCCTTCTCACATCACAAGCACTTGGACTGTTAAAATTAAAATAAAGAAATAAATTAAATAATGATCTGTTGCATCTCTGAAAACACTGAAAGGGGAGAGAGACTGTGGTTCGTTTTTCAGTGCTAGTAAATAGGTGTTTAGATATCCTGTCGTCTTCTGTATATCCATCCACACACTGTCTGTAAAGCTGTGTGGGGTTTTTTTTGTTCAAGGCTTAATTGTCCTGAACATTTACTGCCTATATCTACTACTCACAAAGGGTGTGTTTCAAGCTAGTTGTACTCTTTTCTTCTGGGGGAACAGATGGGAAGGGACGAAATCCTGAGACCACCAAGTCAAGTTAAATAACTCATAGCTATCCCCTTTTATAGAAAACAAGTCTATTTCCCCATCTCCCCCCATCCCCTATTATTGTTGTTGTTATATCATCTGTATGAGCCAGGCACTGGCAAGGAGATGAAAAAAAAAAAATGACAGGACATTGTAAGAGAATTTAATGAAGTGGCTCCAAATATTGTATCAAAATAAATGAAGTGAATAATGCAAGAGCTCATTCCAGGTCCCTTCTACAACAGTAACTATTGTGTGAGCAGCACATCTGAGGAGATGGGGATGGATGGATGAATACAAAGGTGCCACTCCGGCACATTACAGAGCAGCGAACAATGGGCAGCCTGAATTGCTACGTTTAATGTCAGTAATTCTCCGAGTCCAGATATGAAGAAAATAGAAGGTGGTAAAAGAGGAGGAGGAGCAATTATCAACCTTTCTGATCTCACTTAACTATTTCGCTTCTGCTCAGGATGGAGGAAAACGGGCTGATCGCACACGTGCAGCTTTGAACGCCCGTGCGAGCCCCTCCTGTGTTTTGAGCAGCTCAGTGACAGCAACCAGCAAGCAGAGCTGCTGGCCTCCCTCTAGGAGAAAGACACTCACTTGGCACTTTCACTCACAAATTATCTGCCTTTTATTAAAAATCTGTGCAACAGCATGCGAGAGAAACGGCCCCGAGCTAGAACGCCTGGCCCTGCCGCTGCAGAGCTCCGATCAGCAGGCTGCTCCAGGCCCAGCTCCAGCAGCAGATACAACTGGCCTTATCTTCAGCCCTGAATTTGCAGTAGGTTCAGTTCCCTGGACCTTCTGGGTTTGCCAGCACTCACAGCTGCAGTCAGCAGAGACCTCGGGGCTTAGGATGAAAGGGCCCTGTCAGGGTCCATGCTAGCACCCTGCTTTTGCAAATGTGGCTGCTTATTCATATCCGCTTGATGACACAGGGAGAGTCACCCCCTTTGGTTTATGTAGTTGTGAGATATGGACCTCTACCTGGACACAGAACCAAGCACAAGAATTCAGATATTGTCAGCTTTCCTATTCTCAGCTTAGCGTGCTTTCTTCTCACCACCAGTGACGGGACACTAGGGGACACTTGCTAGTCCCTGGCTCTTAGCAAAATACCTTTCTTATTTCTCCTCTCTATATGAAGAGCCCTTCACACCAGTACCACCGTTCTGGGAACGGCATTGAACACACATAAAGCACAGTGCCAGCAAAAAAGCTTCTTTTAGTGCTGTCCCTGCACCATTTAATGTTGGCACTGTAAGAGACTTCCCAGCTGTCCCCATTTGGGTGGCTGCAGAGGCCACCGTCACAGAAGCCCCGTGCTGCCAGCGACCAGAAGTCAGGGGCACAACAAGCTCCTACCGGCTGTGACAGCCAGAGACAGTGACATTAGAAATCCAGGCGGGGAACCAGCAGCAAAAGTATGACAACTGTTACCTTTGCTTGCAACGCTCCGTGTGCCTCTGCTCTAATTTCATCTGACTACCTGTGCTCCCTGTAGGGCTGGCTGAGAGAAAACAAACAGTTGGCACCTACCCGCCCCCTCCCAGCACTGCCACCCACGGCAGGCTCAGCATGTGTCCTTCCCTCCTTGGGAAACAGATCCTGCACCCATCAGTGCTGTCCATCAAGCCTCTCCTAACCCAATTGCAATACCCTGACAGCTTTACTTGCAAATTCCCTCTCTGCACAGCTCACGCTAAGAACCTTAATATTCCTGCAGATTCAGAAAGGGGATTTCCAACAAGCATTAGGAAAATTAAACTTCTCAAGAGCTGTCTCAATCTGACAAGCTATTTCTAGCTCCTCAAAGTATGGTAAGTGAAAATATTAAAATGGGGGATGGGGAAGTTGTAGTAAGCAACTGATGAACTAAGGCTAGAAACAAGGACAGCATAAGTCTACTTCACATACACATAAGACATACATATATGTATATACACACACAGAGAAATACACGTATGTTGGTGTTAAAGGGCTTCCTTATAATATAAAATTATAATCTCCCACCCTTTGCTTCCACCCAAAGCACCAGGTAACACAGAGTGTTTACAGCTCATGAAGCCCAGAAACCGCAGTGTTTATTACTGTGCCCCTTCCTAACAGGTCAGGCTACAAAACGTCCTCCTTGTCCCAGCTTAGCTAAGTCCTCTTCTGCTTCCTTCTCCCCCTTTCTATTGCTTCCTCTTTTTCCATCCCCTACAGAGCTTCCAGACTTACATCCCAAACAAAGGAGAGGCTGTTTACAGCCTGAGCCATTGCTGGGAGGGCTGAGAAGCTGAAGCAAGCTTTCAAGATGATAAGGGTGTGACTCCAAAGGAGGTGAGGGTGATACTAGTTTTTTAGGAGCAGCAAAGCAGCATAGTTTAGCTGGTAGCAAATTTTTCTGCACTCTGGCATGACTCTTGCTCCAAACACTGAAATTCCCTGTGGTTTAAGGCCCAATTTGAGTAACAGTGCTCAGCTTGTCTGTCTGTCCTTCCTCTCTGCTGCTGTTTTGCAGCGTTCATCCCCAGCAGCCTCACAAATCATATTAAAATTGGGTTAGAAGAGCATCCTCTTCAATTACAGTCCCTCATCACTGGCGCTTTAGGAGCGGGGGACACCGGCTCTGTACTAGACCAGGGGACAAAACAATTATACGAGCTGATTAAAATCCTATTGCTCTTCAGGGGCTGGCGTGATTGTGTGAGGGCTGTGTGATGCAATGAAAAAAATCTTTCTGAGCTTGCACACACAGCCTGTCAAAAATGCCTCTTCAGCTGTATGAATTGGTCTTGCAAAAAAACTACATTACTGAGAGCTGTATTAAAGCTAGAGTGCAGGCTGTGTAGGTACAGAGCTAGATCTAATCAATACTCGGGATTTTTTGATATTACAAAATATTTTACACTAAGCCACGGCAGCTTGATGCTATTTATTTAAGGGAAAAACACAAAAGGGACTGATTTGACCTTGGTATCCTGCCTGGCAGAGCAGAAGGGAATGCCAAACGCTAAGAGCAAAGCTATTGATTAGGCCTGAGAGGAAGGACCGACGAAAGAAAGCTATAAAAGGTTATTAATGGCAGAGAGGAGCAGAGTGATTTGGGTTTTTGGCTTGATGACAAGAGGATGGAAAATGGGTACCTGCAGTCAATCAGACAAAGGATTTGCTGGAGAAATTGAGAAGCATGAGATGCATCAGTACCAGTGGCAGACTCCTACCAGGAGCAGAGCACATGGATACAGATCATCTTGTCAGGGAGCATCCCAGGAGAATCTGGGACAGCAGCAACATCACCTTCCACCAAAGATGATGGCCCTGCTGTGCAGCAGCACAGACACGGCACAGTCCTGCAGACTCTAGTCTAAGCAAACAGTCCAAAGGGTACAATAGAGAAAGCAGAGGCACATGGATTATCAATGCTGGCAGGAAAACTAAAGCTCCCGGGGAAGAGTCTAGCACCTGCTGTTAAGCCCACACTTCTCTATTAATACCCAGGGAGATACCCAAGAGCGCGGGCGCCCCGAACGCTTGCACACACAGAGGTAGGTGGTGATACCTGCCAGTTCTGCAGTGGGGCTTCATGGCACAGCACAAGGGTGGAAGAAGGGGTCATCTGCTCACAGGAACTTCTGATTTTGATAGCTCACTAAAAGGAGGTTGCTCTGCGCTCGGCTGCTGAGCATCACCACGCAGGGATGCAGCTGGGGCTCCCAGGACCAGCTCCCGGCACTGTTGCCTCTATTAGCAGGCTGAGATACAAACATGAAGGAGCAGACAGTGGATAAGCTGCCGTGAAAATCTGGAGCTACCACTGGACCTACACTTCTGCTGAAAGTGGCTGGACACCACATGTGTTAAGGTAAACAGTGCCAGTGAAGAGTATAGCCCCCTTACTCCTACCCTCATTTCTCCTCCAGTCTATTCAGCTGTGCTAACTGAGCTCAGGAAAATGTTGAAAAAGGGACCCTTAGTCATCTTCGCAGCCTCCTGTCATCAGGGCTGAGCACTGAAGCTCTGTGGATTGGTTTTTAGGTCATTAATATGTTAACTGACTGTAGGAAGCTCTAATTTAATTAGGAGGAACAAAGGTCTGAACATGAATAAGCGAAATCCGTTACACTTCAAAGCCGCAGCTTTCTGGTGCCGGTAACACTGGCTTGAGTTCTGTCTGGTGCCACAGAACTGAGGTACCAAGTAGGTAACATCCACCTCCCGGCACAGCACCAGCCAGAGTTAGAGAAGCGTCTGCGCCTGCAAAAGGGGAGTGCACCAGGAGGCCTCATTTGCACCCACCGAAACAAGAAGCGAGTGAGTTCTGGTAGACAGTGCAAACAAACACAGTTCAGTACGGAACGTGTCCCTCCAGGCTCCAGGGGGTGTTTTGAGGAGACAGATGCAGGAACTTGTCATGTGTAATCTACCAGTCATCTTTATAGCGTGACAGGAATTTCTTAATGAGCATTGGCAGTACATACAAACAGAGTAGCAGTGCTGCTTCTCCAGCCATTAATATTACATACGTGGGCTGCTTAATTTGCTGTTCCTCACAGAGCCGGAGTAGGAAGCTTGCATAATGAAGGATTTGTTGACAGAGGTCTTCATATCAAATCAGTAAAAAGGTAGAAAATGATCCAGTTTCAGGCACACTTGCTTGACTTGCGTAACCTTGGCCCTTCTAACACTCCTATTATGGGCACGATGGACTAGACGCTCTGCTCTTCTTAGGACCTTATTGCTGCCACTTGAACTTCACCTGCTAAAGCTTTCACCAAGAAGCCAAACAGTGCAATAATACTCACTAATTTCATAGGAAAGAGGCATTCTTTATGCATGAGGAAGATGAGGGCTGTTACAAGACCAAATACTCATTCAGAAAGGTGCTTAGACATAAGCCGAGTGCTAAGTGCATAACCAACCCCTTCGGTGAGTTTTCAAACATCGAGAAATGAACTGGAAGCACAACACAAATCCTGCCTCCTCAGCACCTGGCAAGTGATATCCCAACTTGTTTTAGAGCTCTCCTGGCCTCCTATCCATCCTCAGGAGGCAGCTTCTTCTGGGGCCAGATGTGGCAGTGAAGAATGGTTAGTCCTCCTACCGCCGTGTACTACTTATAGTATTGGTTGGGAGAAAAATAGAACTTATTTTACACGGTAGGCACTGAACTATAGGCAGTAAGATGTGTCACTGCCGTGCTCTAATGGTGTGCATGGGTAGGATATGGTACTACAATAAACATACAGAAATGGGACAGAGCTCCTGGGCTTTCAAAGACTAAAGAAATTAATCTCTGAGAGGTTTGGTTTTTTTTAAATACTTGAGCCATTTTCCAAACGCAACATTTAGTGGTGATAGCTCCTGGCCTGGGTTAATTCCTCAGTAATACTCACTGAACTTTGCTTAATCAATACATACCTGAGTCCAACTGATGCTCTCTCCTAAGTGACACATGTGAAAGATTCTCCTAAGTTGTAGTACACGAGTCCTTTAGCTCTCACTAAGGATCTTCCACAAAGCAGCAGCCCCACAGACCACTGGGGAATGAGAGCAGGCAGTGTTGGAGAAGCTGAACATACACAGAGCTAAGCTAAAATGTCTCCAGTGTGCTCATTTCATTTACATCTCATTCATTATGGAAACGAGGTGTGAAAGTAGTTTCTAGAGCTACTTAGTGCAGGCTGCACGTTAATTTAATACCTGTTCTGGTTTTCCAAGTCACTTACCTCCATAGAAGTCTTATTCCAAACCAATTATTTAGCTGCATTGCTCAGACTTTGAATTCACTGGTCTATTAATGCAGCTTAGTCTAAACCACTATATATTTAAGACTGCTGAAGGGGAAGCCTTTAAAATGAAGGAAGGCAGTAAAGAATCAGCTTACCTGATTTATAGGACCATCAAGTTTCTACTCATTGTACTTATGCATGAAGCATCTAAAAAAAGCCAAAGTGCATCAGACTCATCTTCTTTTGTTAACGTGCCTGTATCAGTTTATCAGCCTAGCTACTCACACGAGCAGAGACTCAAACATGAAAATAAGGAGGCAACTGGGGAAAACACCAAAGCAATAACACTCACAGGACATGCTTGCTATCAGCTGGGCTTTATCAGGCTTAAGAGATTGCCAATGGGAGCTGCAGCTGCAAAATATTAAGTGTATGTAGCTTCTCTATAGAATTTAGTCTCCTTCATTCACCAAGTGAGATTCCCATCTGATTGCCTGAAACACAAGCTTTTCCCCTTGAGATACTCCACGGTGCAGAAGCTCTCACTTAAAAGTCTGGGCCCTGTGCTGTGAGAAAAGTAAATATACACAAACACACAATCAACAGATAAATAGATAATACATACATACAAAAATCTCTACAGGAGGTTGATTTATTCTGTTATTATCAGACTAATTCAGTGTGTTTGCTTGCATACAGACGGACACAATCCACTCTGGCTTTTCCTTGAGCAGAGCTCAGGATCCTGCCCAGTGACTGCGATACATTAAAGGGTGTTGGGAGAGAGTGATGGCTCTTTCTGGTTTTGCCATAGATTTCCTGTGTTACTTTGGGCAAATCACTTAACCTTGGTGTTCTCTGTGTCGATAAGGAATCCACCTTGCTCAGAGCATTTCGAGATCAATGGGCAAAGAGCACTCTAAATACTAGGTATTATTTATAGTATTGCCCTATGGATAATAGCAAGCTACAGCTGTTAGAGACAGCAGGGACCTCTGAGCAAGCAGAAAAGCATAAATCTGAATGTCAGTATCCTTAGCATTGTAGCTGGCGGCTGTTTTGTCCTAGGAGAACATTTCAGTGGTTTGTGCTACCAGATGAACTTGCTGTTAGTTCTTCATGTTCCCCAGAGGCAGCTAACACAGAAATCTGGATTTACCATAGCAGCTCATTGGTAAAGCAATTCTGACAGCCTGCTCCCAGCGTGGCTCCTACCTGCTCTTTCCGGAGGAGAAAGATTGTCCATGCAGTGACACTTCTGCGAGGCCACCTTGCACGCACGCGCACATCTGATCCGCACAGCCTGCTAGCTGAGCTTCGGCCACTTTCACCCTGACCTCCACATTACTAAGGGTAAATCCCTGTGGACACAATGTAGTGGTGTATAAAAAGCACCCAAAAATAGCTCCAGAATTGGAGGCGTGACTGCTACGGCATCAAGGCTGCTTCCCTCACCTGAGCGCTCACTCAGAGCTAGTCTGGGCCCTGCACTGTGATGTCCTCACTGCTGCGCTTTGTCCTTGAGCCTTGGCCGAGTAATCCAGGCCTTGAGGAGAGGAGCTGAAAGAAAGCAAAGACCATCTGATGCTCAAGTATTGATCTCAATTGTGTTTTGGGCATATTTGCCCTATTTAGACCAACTTGCTCTTTTAAAACTGTCTTCAAAGCCAAATGTGGCTCATTCCAATAGCACCCAACTCAGAAATTCACAGATCAGGCTTTCAGGCCAGAAATCTGCACGTGGATTTATTTGCAAGTAGTTTCAAATGTTGGAAGGGTGACTTGGTGCAAATACATTTGTAGCATAACATGTTGTTGATTTTTTTTATCTTCTCCCCCCAACATTGCACAATGTAAAGCTTCACGACGAGATTGTGCCAAGAGCCTTAACTCACCATTTCATCAAAGGACAAATCTCCGTAACGCTGTCAGTCACTTTTAGGGTAAACGTGCTGACAGTGAAAGGAAAGAGGCGTTCAGAGTAGGAAAAAAAGATGAAGCCACTAAAATGCAAATTTTATTCACAGTTGGCATGTTTATAAATATATATATATTACATTCTTACAATCTACAGTACATTCTAAATATAGAGGGATTCAATCTAAGTGCTTGTGGGAGGGTGGGTGTGTATTAAACTGAGCAACCTAGATTCAATGACAGAAAGAGACTTAATAATAAAAGGAGGGCAAGCACTCACTCTGGAAAATAAAGGAAAACTTGAAATATAAGCTGGGTTTTAGTTAGTGCTTTGGCACTTTTCCACTGGTCATTGGACACTGCTTTTGGACCTCACAAAAAATGTCATGGCTTTAGGGCTGGAGGGCGCACCAGATTCAAAGGGTAATCACTGAAATCCTACCATATGTACATCCTTATCAGAGGAAAACAAAAGATAATCATCACCTCTGGGAGAAACAAATGTTATCTACCAAGTTTTGCTGTTCAGGTTTCAATGCTGAATGTGCAGCACTCCTCTGTGACCTGCGAGTGCCCTCTAAACGTGTTGAGCAGGGGTCTAAAGAAGCATAAGCAGAAGGAACTGAACAACCTGACCTTTCCAGGGGAAGGGGACAGATGAAGTGGCAGTTGCTGTTGGTGTCCAAGTTCAGCACAAGTTACACTTACCCGAGAGAGAGTGGCCAGCTTTGGTAAATGACGTCATGTACAGCAAGTACCCGCGTGGCACCAACAGTGTCTGTGCTTGGCAAGAGCACATTGTGGAGAAGTGAGTGTGTGTGGAAGGGACAGAGAAAACATCACGCTTCCGAAGTTGACTGATGCTAGTGAGTGCCCTCAGGATACCAGATGGGGAGCGCTCCAGCAAAAGGGCTGGGAATACAAATTTGAAACAGGACAATCAAAGAAAGTGGGCTTTTAAAAATAGCTTGTTCTCTCAAACTTTCCAAAACAGACCTTCCTTTATATGAGTGATATTCTGAGCATAGATTATATCTTCATTTATTTTACAAATTAAGAAATACTGAAAACTGGCTGGCAAAGTTTATTACCTTGGCATCTACTTAAAAAGAGAGTTTCATTTTTAACTGTATACGTGTATCCATTCTCAGTGCTTGGGAGGCAAACACGCTGGTTTGTAAACAGCCCAGTTACTCCTTTTTCCCCTCAAGATTCTTTGGAAAACTCATGACTTTTCAGCTCTGGGAGCTACTTTGCTCACACTGTTGGGTTTTATTAGCTTTAAATTAATGTTCTTGGATGGATATTCTCTGCATGTGGCATGAATGACATGCTCTCTTCGTGGATCTATTTATTCTCAGACCGATTTTTTGCTTTTAACCAAAGCTTGCAATATTGAACAGCAAAGCTGCGCGAACTTTGTAATATCCAAACTGCACTGGAGTTTGTTATATTTATTGATTTCCTGGGAAAGCTCAGAGAATGAGACTGTATTCTTTTGCTAAGTTCTTTTTTCATGTTACCATGCGTCAAAAAACCATACACATCTCTCACTTCCATCTCTGAGCACAGAGAAGACTTGAATTTTATGAGCGGTCCAGGATCTCTGCTCTCCCAGCTGCTTTTGGGTGGCTTCTTGGGGCTCCATTGAGTTATTATCCATCAGCTGATTTTTGTTATCAATAGAACATTTTGCCCCACTACCCAAAATTAAAGGCAGAAGGTGAGTGAAAAAACAAACAAACAAAAAAGCAAACAAAAAAAAGTCTTTTGTGTCTCACTACACATTTTCATGTAATCTCTCCATATAGTTTTTAAGTTCTTTGCATTCCCCCAGGTCCATATCCTGGCAGACCCATTTAATGTCATCCTCACTACTCATCAAGATTGAATTGACAGTTGGACACCCATCATCAGAGGAGATGGTGGTGAAGGTGGTGAATTTAACCCGTTTCCTCTTAGAGGTAGGAGAAGTAGTTGGTTCACTTTTTTGTTCTTTCCCTTCAGTGAATGTGGACTCAGTAGACCTGAAAGATTGTCCATTAATATTTTTGGTGGCATTTGTGTTGAGGAGATATTTGCTCTCTTCATAGTCCACTCCTCGGTCAATGGCTGTGATACGTTCGTCTTGTTGGGATGAGAAATTTATGTGATTCTCCAGAAGTTCTGTCCTGTTGCTCAGCCCAACCCAGTCATGAGAGTGGCTCATGCCTTCTTGCTCTTCAAAGGGAACTTGTTTGTTTCTGTACTTCAAAGCAAAAGTGACGCAATTGATAAGGAAGACCAGAATTGCCAGGCAAAAGACTCCCAGAAGAGCATACATCCCTATCTCCAGATCACTGAGTCCCCTTGGAGTCTGGACTAGGTCATTCTCTTCCAAGTCTCCATTGTTTCTTGGCAGATCCACCTGGGCAGGAAAGCTTGTGAAGTCTATTGGGATGTTCTGCAGATGACTGTCATCATCCAAGAGGCTTTCTCTGTCTTCTTTTCTACTTAGAATAGACCTTTGAGTGGTGGTTCCTTTGCCTTGCTCGTGGCCCATTGAGGAGCTGTAATACTGGCCATCTAGCCCGGATCTTTCCTGCAATGTGTTTTTTTGACGCCGGTCACTGGCATGATTTTCTAGGTGGACACCAGCACCCCTGTGTTTACTGTCACTGACATTAGGGTTGACATCACTCTGCCCAAACTTCACTTTAACGTTACCACTTCCAACAGCTAAGATGCTCTTTCTTTTGGATTTCTGGCAGGATTCACTGATCACCATCTCTACCTTCACCAGTGTCCCCTGGCCTTCTGTTTCAGCAGCAATCACAGGCCACTTGAATTTGGGGTCATGGTGAATGGAGACCACCTTCTCATCTAGAGATGTAGCTGACAAGGAGAAGTCTTTGGAGTCATAAACATCCAGGGGCATGACAGATCCATCACTGAACTGGATCCAGCAGCTGATGGCTGCTTCCTATAACGTACAAAACAAATACACACAAATTCAGAATAAAGATCGAGGGAAATATGTTCTGTCCTGGTCTATTCCCTCCTCCTCTCAAGATCCATATAGCATTTATAACCAGAAAAGAAATAAAAAGGGAGAGCAATAAAATTAATATCTTGCCAAGATGTGAAGGGAAATACTAGTTTAAAATACTCATTGGTAATAAGATTTGTTTCCCCAAAGGTGCTTAAAGGAGCTGTATCCCCTGGGCTCTGTAGAATCTCCTTCAGCACCATAATAAATTGCATGTCAGAAAGCATTACCAGCGACTGAGATCATTTACTGTTGTATATTTAAATGAAAAAAGAAATTACATTATTTCTAAACTGCTTAAAATACAAAGTCTCCTTTTATTACACACAACACATGTTAAAAAATACCTAATACAGCAAGTAGGTCCATACACGGCTTCATACCTTCAGTCCTTGAATTTGGTCTCTCAAATTAAATAAGCATTTTGTTCAAGCAGAGGAAACCAATCAGTTGCTTCTTTACGAAATAGCCAGGGTAATTTTCATGCTTGTTAGCAATCAAAAGCAAGACAATAATAAAGTTTAATCTTGTGTCACAGCGATGCAGATTGTGTACTTCAGAGTGCACAGAGGCTTATTGACTGTAAATGGGTCAGACCCGAGTACGAATTCTGTACTTGCATGTGTGCAATGGTGCAGCTTTCCTGGAAACCTTGACTTCTGGTTTCTAACTTCAAACACTTAAAGCGCTCCCAGATTTCAGAAAACACGTGCTCACCCATTGCTGAAAATCACGTCCTCTAAGGACTCTCAAAGGGCTATTGAAAATTGTTGTGCTACCTGAAGAAATCTTGGCAATTGCACATCAGTCATTTACAGACAAAATTCAGATTGCTCTCCTGGAATCTAACTCCTGCTTCTGATGGCCTGACTTGTTTGGGCTGGGATATTTGCACGTTAGTAGGTACTGGAGAATCCAAAACCAGAAAGGCTCTTGGCTTGATGAAGGTTCTCTCTTGTGTGTAAAGTGAGGTGTCTGATAAGAATTGGGATTACCCTGCTCTGACAAAGAGCCTGACAGACAGACAAACACCCAACCAGCAGATTAATGACCGTACTTATGGCAAATGTGATTATAAAAGTCTTGTTTCTTTAAATAAGCAGTTTTTCAAACAGATGGTATTTACATTCTGACTCAATATACACCTAGAGAATAAATATATATGATTAATTTTTTTTTAGCACATAGTCCTTCACCTTTTCAGATCATGGAGAATAAGCCTCCAGTCTTTTGGGATTGTATCGTGCATAATCTAGTGGCCTGATTCTGAAATCCTTACAGCCACAAAGCTCCCCTTGCTTCAATGGGAGATTTACTTCTGTCTCTATTTCAGGACAGAGCCCTAAGACTTTGCTGACACTGTCATAAATCCTGGCTTTGTGCTTATTAATCTTTGGGTATTTCTTGAAGGCCGCATAGAATTTATGTCATCAACTCTCATCCTCCCACGGTGTTGCTTAAACCTGCGTAATCATTCAATAATTTTGCACTGCTTTGATTATAGGGATTGTGCTCTGCAAACCACGTACTAAGCAATGGCAGGAATCAGATGCCTTTCAAAATGGAGCTGGTCCTTGAAGGGTGGAAGGTGCACGTCTTCCTTGCTGGTTTAATACTTACCCAATGTTATTCTGACTGTACCTCTGCATCTAGGGAGGGACTCATCTAGACTCCATTTCTGGGAACTGAAATGTCAATGTTGGGCATCATACTGGGACTAAATGCCATCAGCCCTAGCTTTTGGGCTGGATTCAAGGTAGCTGGTTTAACTCCCCATGTTACCAATGGATTACTCACTGGCCTTATTGCTAGCTGCCTGGCATAGATTTCTTAACTCCTGGAAAACTATGGGAGCCTGCTTTTTTATCACTGTGTAAAGACAGCAGCTTCGCAGTATTTCTCATCGTGCATCCCACAGATAAGATCCTATGATGAATTAAGGTGTCTCAACAGTTGGCCAGATTTAAAACGTGCATGCCATGATCATTTACCTTTAAAGCTTAGAACATGTTTAAGTGCTAAGAGCTCAGTGTATCCTTGATCTAAGTGATGGATTTGGGCTGGAAAAAAAGTTTAAATTTCAAATGTAGATAGAAGCACAAGGACAAATATCGAGCATGGACTGACGGGGACACGGCAAAGTACAAAAGCCCTTGGTTACTGTTGGTTCCCTAATATAGGGACTAAGAACAACAAGGAAACAAAAAATGGTCTATGAAATCATGAATCAGGAAATGAGTCAATGATGCTGATTCATATTCTAGTAATGAATCAGAACGAAAGGGATGTTCCCTGACTTCTTAAAATGTCCGCAGGAAGCAACTAAAGGAAGAAAAGTAAGCACTACGCAAAACACTTCTCACTTCAAGATGTGCTTAAAGGGTTGATCTGGTTGCCTGCGGTGAGAGGTTGGACTTGGTAATTTAGTAGGCAATATCTCCTGTGATTTGGTAGGTACTGGATGGGACAGAAGTTGGGGGTGTGTGTAAGGGGACTGCTGCTGTGGAATTACGACACATCAGTGCATCGCATGTGTCACTTCTGGGATGCAGCCACAACAGACGGGGTACGCCCGTTTGTTGACTGGAGCTGTTTAGACATAGTGCCATCTTTGGTTTTCTCTTAGGGCACCTGGTCTTCATAAAAAAAGTGCCCATAAGAAAACTGTGTTATTAGGATATTATTTGTAAAAATCTGCTTGATCCCCTCAGCTTATAAGGTTGGGTGGAGTGAATTGGAGTGGTCTCCTTCCTCGCCCACAGAACACGTGGGCAATAGTACCTGCTTTGGAGATTGGAGCAGCTCTTGTGCTACTGCTGTAGCAAAGATGGCCTTATTGCTTCCTGGGCTGAGCTGTAGAGAAAGCGACAGTCCAGTCACCAGCTGCACACCCAGGTCTGTTATTGTCACCTTCTCATCCAGAACTGTCACTGTCTTCTCAGCCAAGATAGCATCTGAAAGAGGGGACAATATCTGAAAAGAAAAATCAGAGTTAGCAACAGCCATGTTGCACAGCACCAAGAAAAACAGCTACACAGAGCTACTGTAATATGGAGAAGTGATTTTTATGTTAATGGGAAGAATTACTCTTAGCAGACAGATACTATTAAAACACGATTAAAAAATGACTAGCCACATTTTATAACACCTCCACAATAACAGGGTGCTTATAGCATCTTTACCAACATAATTCTAATCACCAACACCATTCACCTCTGTGCCATGCTAGCTGCATCTGTTTCAGATGTATTAGCTATTTGTAAATATGATCTTTATGTCAAATGCAATTATTTTATTGATGATCAGGTTTTTAGGTAGCATATACATAATGCGGTTTGTAGGTTTATACAAAATCCATAGAATAAATTGTATTTGTTTCTATCCTATAGATGGAAAGCTAATGCACTGCTACAATAAACACTCACGGTACTATATAAAAATTTGACATAGAAAACCTGTACTGGTTAAAAAATTGTGCGTGGAGTTCAGTGCACTGATACGTGACATCCAAAGATGCTCATTAGCAAGCAAGTTGAACTGAATGATCCATACAGAGTACAGAGCATTTTGGAAGTTTGTAAGGAGTATTCTTTAAATATAAAGCTGCTCTCAGCTTTTTCCCCTTGGATTTTTCTTTCCACAGTTTTATGTGCATTTATGGGAGCACTGTAAGTCCCAGAGCTTTGGAACGTCATTCAGAAAATCTTTACAGATTTTGCAGAACGTCAAAATCTCAAATTCTATTTCTCCAGCCCTGACAACCTGTACTATTGACAGGTGTGGTGGTTGTTTTCTGGTTTCACAGTTTGGGAGGATGAACATGTTTGGAGAGCTGGATTTTCTTTCCTGTTCAAGTGCTTGTTAACATGTTTTCTGCTCTGTAGTATCACTGGATTAATCTCTTCTGTTGTTTTTTGTTGTTGTTGTTGTTGTTTTCATTTTGTTTTGTATTTTTCTCTCTCTTCTTCTGGGACTCCATTTTCTAGGTCAGTATTTCTCAGCAGGAAGAACTATATATGAAAAGCTGCCAGTAGCATGATGCATAGGTTTAGGTGAGTTACTTCAGAATACCACATATACGGATGTACTTATATATATGAAACTAAATCTGTATCTCTGGAAAACATAGCTTAGTTGTTACTAATCAGTCAGTCTTTTCATATCATTCTAGAAGAACCAATTGCTATTATGGCTTTGTGCATATTCTGAAATGTACCCGAACATTTTTATTTTGTAACACACTGCTGGAACTTGCAAGGTCTGCAGGGATTTGATCCCATGGGACTCACATTCCAGTCTCAGTTTCTCAGCCAGCACCAGTTATTTTTTACTTTAGCCTCTGCTCTGTCACTGCAGTCTTTGAGTCATTTTTTAATCGTGTTTTAATAGTATCTTTGAAACTCTGAGCTGTTTCACCTGCTGCATGCTTTGTGATTGCCCATGAACCAGCTCCAGGTTCACAAAAGGCCTTAAACAAAAATAATCAGAAATAGCCTCCAAATACACAGGTTGGACTAAATTTAAACTTACTAAAAGCTCAACCTATATACTTTGGGGCACAAGATAAGAAGAGAAAACCATCTCATCTGTGTCTTCCAGTCCTTGCTGCAATTCTGCTCCATTCAAAAATCTATGGCTCCAGTTTCTGTTTTTAATACAAGAAGCCGCTGTACAGCTCATCAGGACCTCGGTTCCTGAAGTGGTAAGGTTAATGGAGAAAAAGGAATAAATAATTCATTTTCCCTACCTGAATTGTTGTCATTCCAAGCTCCTGCCCAATCAAAACCTGTCCGTCCTGTAGTTTAGCGATTCTTGGCTCCTCCACCTGCATGAAGTCGCTCACCAGGTCGGTAATGTCAATCTGCCAGTCAGAACCCAGTAAATAGCTCAGCTGGCCACCGGGCTCTGAGGCTTCAGCTACAAACTGCGTGAGAACTCGCACCATCGCGTGTTGGTACTGAAGGGCGCAGCCTCGTCCCTTACGTTCATCATCTTCTTCATCATCACTGTCCCTGGCTGGTCTGGCAGGACATCAAGAATAAAAAAAATCATTTAAACTGATATTGGGAGAGTTTGCAACAGGAGAACTATTGCTGACATATGTCTGCAGCCTAGTTACTGGAACAAGGGACCTTTGTCCCCTTTCATTGCCGCTTCTTTCAGTGCATTTTTGAAGTTAGTCAGGTTTCTCCACACCTATCTTATTTCCCATTTTAATAACTAAGGCCTCCAAGCTGCCTAGATCTCCAAAACAACTGCTGAAATCACTAACTGGCCTGCTGGCTTCACTAGCACATCGTCCTCTCCAAATACCTTTCATTATTTTCAATGTTAAGCCCTTACTTTCAGGACCTTCACACTTTTTTTTTTCTCCTGGATCTTCCTATAAACATCTCTGTGTTGCCATGGAAATCTCCTCTGTCTGCACTTACATACACATCCTTTTCTGTATGGTATTCAGGTTGAAATTACACTTCCACCAAAATCCCCATCTCTTTGCTGTGATGCTAACAGAAACCTGGTAATAAATGATGTCGTCATAGGTAAGTGGAAATAGCAAGTACCTACCTTATCAATTTGTTCTTTTTGCCTTTAGTAACACTGACAACAAACAGTCTAGATCTGTCCTGTCATTTACACACCGCTGACCTGTGGGCACGGACAGAATCTTTAAAGTCCTAGTGTATCAGTGTCCTGACTTTGGGGTACTGATCGGTGCCACCGGACCCTATAGTGACATGAAGCAATGAATACATTAACTAGCAGGACCTGTGACCCAGGAGACAGACCAGCCTTGCCTGAGCTGGTCCTTGTTGACATCTTCTTGCTGCCTCATGGTTGGTCCTGCCTAAATTGACCAACTGGCTCTTTCCATCTCAGTCACTAGAGCTATAAAAGGAAATTGATTTCCACTGTAGGACTACGCATCCTGCACTTTCCATTTCCCTCATAAGTAAGTCCAGTGCAGGAGCCTATTGAATAAACGTCTGGTGACCTTCAAATTTACACCGGAATTGCATTAAGACCAAATGAGCATGTTCAGATCCACTGGCCTTGACAGGTTTTTGGCAAGTGCACCGCCCAGAACGAACATCCTCTAATGAAACCTACCTCTTATTAGAGAGGATGGGGACTCTCCACCCCTTGATCTGATTTAGTTCTGTGTCAGAGACCTCTATCTGCAGCGGGAGACGAGGAACCCAGACTGTCATTTCTAAAGGGGCACTCAGATGCTGGTAAGTAAAATTAACTATGACATTCACTTTGCCTTTCATTTCCTTCCCATTGACAAAGACATAGTCACATCTGTCAGAGACCTGAAAAAAGGAGAAAGACAACACAAAAATGTAATCAGTCTCTTCACAAATTATAAAGTACACCACATGCTGGGAAAGTGAGTGGAAAGAAGAGAAAGGATATAGGTTTAAACTAGCTCCAAATTCAGAGAACGACTTGAAACAACAACAAAGGTACCTTAATATTAAGGTGCCCTTAATAGCCAGTATAATTTGGCATCATTTTAACAGGCAGGCGGCTTCTGCTATAAACATTTCCAGTATAATCCATGATAAAAGAACAGCTCCCTTCTGTCCTTCATTCCCTCTCCAACACTAGGACAGTGCTAGTACAACAGCACTGAGAGAGGATTCTTCTCCTCTCCCCAAAGCTCAGCCAAACTCCACTGTTCTCCCCCTCTGTGTTGTGTGCAGCCCAAGCAATACCACATACCCATGGGAAGGAACAGACAAGTGCCTGTTATACAGAACTGACTAGGGAACACATTTCTCTAGTCAACCCCAAATGGAGATAAAAGGTTCTTCAGGAGTCCTGTTACAGGTGCCAGGGCACACGGTGGTCACATCAACCAAAACCTAATCACAGGGAAGAGCTCACTGACACCCAGTGGTGTTCCTGGGGCCAAACAGCTCCATCTCTGCTGCAAGCCTGGCCAAGGGCTTACACAATGTTCTACTCAAGCTAGTCCTGATGTCACTTTATTTATTACCCGCAGCTCTGGACATCAGGATTGCTGAGAGTTACTAAATCTCACTCAAGCAATTTAGCAGCTATTGCAAGGATCTAGGTGAGCTGACAAGACCTGTTCATTACAGCTAGTTAAAATATATGAGTAAATGTACATGTCAAATAATTTATTAACTACCACTTTAACATGCTGATGATCTGAAGGAATGATCTATTAAAACCCTGAACTCTTCTCACAATCCATTACCAGTCAGACTTTCTAGTCCATTTTGTAGATGTATTTAATATTTCTGACTCCAGAACATATAGTCTCATCCTCATCTGAATGTAATGCCATTTTCTACTTTTCTGTTTAAATGCTAAATGAATTTAAATTGTATTTAAATATCACCAGCTTTTGTAGGATAATTTGCATTCCTAATATTATTATCTTTAAACAACAACAACCCTCCTTACAGACAGATCCATAGCAAATCCATTTCCATCCTTGCTTGTCTGAGCCTAGGTAATGTACCAAAAAAGGTTACCATGACTCTTGCAATGTCTCTCTTGCAAGCAATGTCTGGTTTCAGGTCAAAATCTTATAGCTGCCATTCGTTCCAGCAGGAAAGTAGAGGAGTTTATTTCCAGGCAGAATGTTTTTTGGGATATTCTCATGTTCGCATTTTTTATGCTAGCTCTTAATGGCTCCTGTCAGGATCCAATCTCATTGTGCTGCATAGCAAGAAAACCTAGTTGCTATCAAAAACCCCTCCAAGCACGGGGGTATGCAATGCAAGGACCTCACAGCAGGCAGCTGAGCACAGATAAGTCCCGGCTCCGGCTGGGACCTAATATAATATCCACCATAACGCTGATCCAAACTGGCCTGAGCTGAGGAAGATGAGACTCTGCAAACTCGGAGAGAAGCTTCACATGAGCCTGCAGAAACGGCTATAGGGAAGGCTGGAGGCATAAGCACATTCCTCTTCTGGGAGCAGCATGTCTGGGCAGCAGCAAGAGAGCAGATGTTATTCTGGTATCCTTGCAGAAGGCCCATGATGTGAGTTTAATATTTTCAGGGTGAGAACTACACTGTACTTTCTACCTGCAACCTCTAATAGCCTGCCCGGCAGGTGGGAAGGCAGAAAACCTTCAGGTAGTACCTGGTACATCTGCTTCTTCTCCCACCCCATGGGGTACCTTGCTTCCATAAGTGGAAATTGTCTGTTCCTTGCTGGCACTGCACTTGTCCTCGCTGCCTTTTTGTATTTTAAGCGCTGTTCATTCCCAAAACAGACCACTTTCCTATGCACTAATAAGCTCCGTCTGCCGCTTTCTACCTTGTCTCTTTTTCCTGGGGTGTCAGTGAGAAGAAAAATTGGGCAGAGTCTCAAAGTGCCAGATTTCCACCTGAGAGGCAAGAGATCAGAGCTAAAGCCAAAGTGGCCCCAAGGAAAACGTTCAGCCTGGGAGCTGATTGCCCTGAGGTCCTTCTCTTGGCTTTGTGCTCTGCAGGCAGGACCAGGGTACAAGTGAATGGCCTGAAGACAAGGATTTTTTTCAGCAGTGAATAGGGCCAGGTAATAACTGTCAGTGTGACTTCCTCACCACCTCTGCTTCCAGCTAGCAACACCTCATATTCCTGAATCTCAGCTAATTAACACATCAGGCAATTAAACGTCCCCATGGGTGATCAGCCTAGGACTGAAACCATTTCCTAGTGATTTAAAGGAACGGGTAAACTTCTGCGCCTTGCAGCACTGAAATCATAGTTGCAGGATGTTTCCAAACCAGTGTCCGCTGCAGAGCAGAGCGCTGAGCCTGTAGAGCCCAGCTCCCCAGCAGACCTCTCCTGCCTCCCCTGCATGTAGTTTGCTCTGCACCGGCAATAGATCCTGCCAAACATCCTCCCCACCGAGCTAAGGCTTTGCTGTCCTTTGGAGCACACCTAGATAGTAGAAGTGGGATTTTGCTGTTGTTTTTATTAGTCTCTGTGTGTGTGAAGAGCAGTTCAGCACACAGGGGCTGGTACAAGGCTGAGACTCTCCCAGGCAATAAGACATAACTGCTGAATTACACTACTAAGAGATGAAAATCAGACTCTCAGATTTTAAAATTACTGCTGCTCAAGTAATAGCAAGAGAAAGAAAATCTGGCAGATAAACAGACCTCAGTTCCAACTTTATCAGGATTTACTACAGAAAAAAAGAGGTGAGAAAAGAATCCATCCCTAAAAACCTACTACATGAATGATTCAATAAATAGCATGACCTTGTGCTTTCAAAATTATGATTCACAAAACAAAGTGATGGTCAGAAAAAGAATCACTAGGCTTGGGATACCCGCTCCTGTTTCCCTTTCTGTAAGTGAGGATGGCAACAACTATGAGCTCATTCAGTTCCCAGCCAGCCCTTCACTGTTTGAATGAATAAGCATCACTGTTCTGCTGCAGTTTGCATGCAGTCCTAACAGAGCAACATCAAAACACCGGGCAAAATACAGTACATTTTCATAAATCAAGCCAGAACATTCTGAAACAGGTCATCAATAGAAAGGCGGATTAGCCATGCCCGTGGTACTGGAGACACATCCAAACCATTCATCTTCCAGCACAAGAGAAAGACGAAAAAGATTCAGTGAAAAAAAAGAAAAATCGAGCTCCTCTTGTCTCTTTGGAGACTGAGTTTTCTAAGCTGTTTGCTGGGAAGGAGTAAATATTTTGCGAAATGAGTTTGGTGGGCCTCAGCTGAGCCTCTGCAGGACAAATAGGTGCACGAGCAAAGACCTGTCAAAGGGAGCTCAGCAACTGGCAGCGCCCGGGCGGTTCTCGCGGCTGACACGAGTGGAAGGAGCGAGTGGGTCCCCCTTCGTACAGCTTCTCCACGTTAATGTTGATGGGAGCAGCACAGAGAAGCTTCTGCTGCCGCTGCCTTTTCTGAGCCCGCAGGTCTCCTTTGCAACCTGCAATGGATTTCAATTCCTCAGTCTGTCAAGCGGCTCCTTTACTTTAGCGTTAATTCATATAAACAGCCTTTAATTACCAAGGCTCCTTCCTGTAGTACAGCTCTGGCTTTGCACGCCTCGCCACACACAACAGAACAGGCTGTGCCTCAAGTTCAGTAAATGCACGAACGGAGCGACTGCACTTACCCTCAGACGCGGCTGTGAGAGGGTGCAAATGAAAGAGAGGGTCTGTACTAAATCAACAAACAGCTCCCCGACAGTTAGGTATTAAGGGAATTATGAGGTTGCAAAAGCTTGGTCCCAAACCAGACAGATTTCAGAAAACTATTAAACACATCATAAAATGCAATAGGAACTCCAAGGGAGCCAGAGCCAGGTGGGCAATTTGTAGGGAAAACCGATTTGTTTTCTTTCCAAAATGTGGCAATTCCCACTCATATCTCCTTTTCCTTTCCTCCTGCCTTTGAGTTTTGGTATCTCGGGGATGGCAACTCCAGTTTTCAGTAAAGGTGACAAGGACTCAAGAGAGAAAGAGTAGATTTTCTTTCACTACTAATATACTGCTGGAATGCATCTCTCTCTGTTGTGGCCACCGCAATTCAAGGACATTATAATGCCATTAAGCCCTTCTGGTGCTGCGCTCCCTCGCTAAAGCCTTTCTGGGCTTTATGTCACTGGAGCTTTTCACATAACTACACTGAGCTGCCTTCCATTAATTAAGGGAGGCTGTACTTAGTGCTCACGAGATGCTCCAGAAATTCTCTCAATACAAGAGACTTTTATCTCTTGAGGGAACTGGGGTTTGAATGGCTTTTTTTGGGCATGGACTTGGTAGGTTATAAAAGTGCTTTGGGTTTCATTTGGCTCCTGCAGCTCCACCTCTTCTTCTTACATCGGTGAACAACTCAGACAGCTTCCTCTGAGTCACACACACGTATCTAATCTCTGTGTGCCAGGGCAGAGAGGTCAGAGGTCCCTTATTGCCAGCAAAGCACAGAATTAGGAATTAGATTTCTAAGTGCACCATGTACATACCAAACATGCAGCTTCTGGCGAGCTGGATGTCGAGTTCAATCACCACTGCTACAAAATGTGCAAAGTGGAATTTTTCAAATGCTCCCAGCGTTGCATTTAATTCAAACTCCTAGTCCTATTGTCAGAAATGGTAACAAAGGTAAGTAACTGCTGCTTCCTACCACAAAATCCTCATCAAAAAATATGCATTCCTTAGCCCCACGTGCAGCTCTGCACATTGGTTACCCCAAAACTGAACCTAAAACTCAGCTGGTAGCCTTGCAACTGCAAAAGGGATGCTGCCGTGTCGCTTTAGCACAAGCAAACAAATACTGTCCAGAAAAGGAGGGAGGCATTACTGGTCCAAGGCACTTCTTTTTTATGCTTAAAAAGTGTGTGTTATATGAAAAGAAGTCAGTGCTGCCCTTTAAAGCAGCCCACATTCGGTATGCTCTCCAGGTGTGATCACAAGCAAGAAAAATCAGTTTTAATTAATTTCTCTTATTTTATTTCACAGTTTGCTAGACTATCTATGGAAGAAAACACTAAACTCTTTGAAGCCTTTAGTGACAGGACTTCAGGCACCCTGGGAAAAAACATGGAAAGAAGCAATAAGGCCCCTCACAAATCACAGGTGATCCTTATTGCACGACCTCCTGCATCCAGTTCTCCAGGGAACCAGCCCTTTCCTAAAAGGTTTTTACTACTTTTCCCATTACCCTTTTGCGTAGACTGTCAACGGTAGACATGAATTTGTGTGGCTGAGTATTCCTTTGGTCCCATAAACTCTCTGTTAGCTTTAGGCTGAATAGAACCCAAAGATCTAATGGGAGGGAGGGAGAGGGGAATGTACATCATAACTCCCAGAAGAGATACCCAGTGTTTCACTCCTAGCTCTCAAATATAGCTGTAACAGTCTTTCCCCACCTCATTATCATTATTAAATTCCCATGGGGTAATGGTAAAACTCTCACAGGAAACTGCTTTTCTGCTAGAGTAATTCTGTTGGAATTCTTACAAAGTCACAGCTAATAAGTCTTTGAAAATAAGACGTACCTAGAGCAGTTCTGGTTTAGATATTTCAAGGGTGGCCAATTAGGAAAGTAAGTCTCTGATATTTCCACATAAAAATCTATATTTTAGAAACACTCTGGGACTCTGTCCCCACTCCATGTTCCTGTAAGTGATCCCTCCCCCATCCAAGAACTCTCCGTGTATAACGTACACTTCAAACACAGCCCTGCCACCTCGGCGAGCTCACGGGATCTCTTCTGATTTAGCACTGCCCATATTTTCCTTGGTCTACCAGCACAAATGGCGATAGTTAGTAACGTAAGTTATGTTAATGAGTCCTGCCTAAATCACTGCTGTCAGGAGAAGAATAGGGGAGCCTCTTATAACCATTAAAAATGAATGAGGAGGGAAATAAATAAGCAAAAGCAGCTCATTTGAGCTATAAAAGACTCGAGAACACAAGCTGTGTACCAAGGTACAAAAGGATGAGGCCATTATTAGCTCTATAAGTCACTTATAAATGACTCAGGGGAGGTGGAGTCACCTTTAATCACCCACGCTTAACCTGAGGTGCTGCAGTGAGATTCGTTACTGTGATAACTGAATCCAGCCCAAAATTATGCAAGGCAGAGACAAATTACTATAATGAAGCAGCTGCACAGGGGGTAGATCAGCCCCAAGCCCACTATATATCTTGAGAAGGGACTTGTCTGAGTCTGGGATTCTGTGAGGACCCTGAGGTCAAGAAATCACCGTCCTCAGATCTGGTGGCAGCAGCAGCAGATCTGTTATCCACCCTGGATGCTGTTGGAATTAGGAACAACCGCTGAACAGCTGTTCTGGAGGAATAATTAAAGCACCTCCTGTGTTGAGGAGAAAAGAAGGATTTTAATTTTATTTTTTTGCCCCAGAAAGAAACAATAAAGGCAAATCAGTATCACATCAAGTTTAGGGATCCTCAGTTTACTCAGCGACTTGCACATTCAGCAGGGTAAGTATCCCAAGCCGGGCTGCTCCACAGCTGCTGACAGAAGAATGACTTGGCTTGAACCCTAGTGACTGGATTCCAGAGAGAACTTAAATCTATCATCACCTTGACAGCTTTTCCCATTTAGGGAGATTTATATTGCATCAGACTTTCTTAATTTTAAACATTTTGAATTTTGACTGTGAGCATTGAAGGATCTGCCAAAATCTGAAAATACCCTTTCGAAGTTGCTAAAAGACAAGCTGTGTTCACAAGGCTTCAAACCTCATCATTCCTTTTTACCTGCCTCTCTGCTCTATGCAGAAAGGTTGTGCCTTTTTTAGAGGAGCTGTCAAGTGACACATATGAACTCTGCAAATCCAGAAAAAGAAAAGAGGGTTATCTGAAGGTGTGGACCTTCAAAGTGCCCACACTTTTCTGCAGTGCCTTTCCTATTGCAGAATGACACCAAAAAATACTATGATCCACAACCATATCTGCTTTTTTTACCCACCGACAAACATCTCTATTAGTTTCTAAGGGTCTTAAGAGCTTGTTTCCAAGCTCCTGATGCCAGGCACCTCCACAGTGTCAAGATGGAAGCACATCTAGCACTGCTCCAGAGCTAGTTCAGCAATAAATAGAGATTAGTAAAGACCCGTGTACATGAAAGTGTTTTTTACTGCATTAATTCACCTGAAGCATATCATAGAGCATATTGATTAAGAGAACTCTGATACCAATTCCTAACAAATTTTTTAGTTTGTTCTACATCTTCGTGGCAAACATCAATATACTACCCTCAGCAAAACATACTGGAGTGAAATATGCAATGGCACATTTCAAAAGGACTTGCAATGCTGGGAAAACATAAAATCCTAGCTGCAAGTTTAATACTTCCTTTGTGAACGTTATGGATCTGACACAATGTTTGCAGTGCATTCGTGTTATTAACTGAAAAATCCCCTCATTAAAAGTCTCTCCTCCGTAGTCGTCTTTCGGGTTGTTTTTTTTTTTAAATCAAGATTCGGCATGTAAGATTTTGATGGAGTTTTCCCTTCCACATTGCTTTTGTACTCACTTCTATCAAGAACAGTCAAATGTATCTCTGTGCAGTGGATTTGTACAGAATTTATACATTTTTCAAGAATGTTGTGAAAGAAAAGCGCCTGCCACATGGTCATTTGTGGACATACCACTAAGCCTCCGTACACACCATCCAGCACCTATATTTTAGGACCTGCCTAAGGGCTGCCTGCAGTCTGTGAAGAGCTTTGCCCTTGTCCCCACTCAGCCACTGTGCTGGGGACAGCCAGGAGCCAACTGAGGATGATGTGTTCCTGGTGCCGAGCGGCCCCTCTCCCATGGGACTAGAAGTAGAGTTGCCTGGAGGGTGAATGTTTCAAGACACCTACATTTCGTTTCATTTTTGGGTCATGAAATTCGGTTGCATTTCAATTTCAAATGATCAAAATTATGTAAAAATACCGTAACATGAAGGAAAAAGTTATTTTAAAAGCAAAAATCACAACATTTCATTTTGGAAATGTCAAAACAAGATGTTTCTTTGACATCACAGGAACCTGCTAGCATCCTTTTCTTCCTTTTTCTGTCAGAGATGAAATTCCAGGGAAATTAGCATAATTTCATGAAGCTGTTTTACAGAACTACAATTTCTGACTGAATATACTCTGCCACATTTTCCCCGAGAAGCCATGATCAACTGGGGTCACAAATCAAAACAAAACCATCACAATGAAACTCTGCTCAATTAAAATCCAATCACATGAAATCTGGAGCACCTTCAGCACCATGAATAGTGCTGTTCTCATTTGCAGGAAGCAAAGTAAAGGTGCAGAAGCACCCTTCCGAAAGTCTCAGATTAATTACTAACTACCACATGCTTATTAGATGACTGTAATTTATTGAGATCCATACTCTGAAGGATATTGAAGTGCTGATGCCCACTGAAATCAAGGGGAGTTTGGTGGTTAAATCTCTAAGAATCTGAGCTCTAATTCCCTTTGATATATTTGTAAAATGAGGATACTATCTTCTTGTTTTACAGGGATTTTGGAAAGCTTATTCTATAAGAAAGAATAGTGAGCTCAGGTGCTAGGGTTACACAAGTACACCTTCCTTTTGCTTAAAATTTCTCTGTAGTTAGAGGACAGTTCATTTTTTTTTCACCTGCATCAGCAGCTGATCACGGCTGCACTGAGGGCACGATGCGGTTCTGTGGGATGTGGCGTAGGGTGAAACCGTGTCCCTGGCAAGCAGGCAATGCAAAGAGAAATCAAATGGCTTCATTCAGTCCTGCTGCTCTCCACTCCTTTTGCTGCTACGGCCACCCTTCATTTGCTGTTGGCTAGGCTGCAAATCCTGCTTTCCAGCTGGAAAAGGAAGGTGGCAACTTCTTGCTCACCTGCTGCTCTTGATATTCAGCAAGCGGCGATCCTGCCAGAACAGGATAAGCAAAGGAATGAGACGGCTTTGGTGTCTGCTTCTCTAAATCAGCAGGACACTGGAATGTCAGCACTGTCTCGTAGGAGAGCTTTAGACAGGCAAGTACTGTCTGACAACTAGCCAGAAAGCTGTTGGACTCAACCTACCACCTCGTGCTTCAGATTTTAGAAGCCACAATTGTTTGTAATGAATGTGACAACACTTCCTTGCCTATGTTAATTAAGTTCCATCTTCTGATTTCTCTCTTGATCCAAAACCTACATGCACTCCGTATCATCCTCTGCGGTCATCCACGCAGAGCAGAAGAATGATAAACATATCCAGTACCCCAAGGTTTTCATTACTAAACTGACAGTGGCATCTAAAGTGTAGATGTGGTGCTTCAAGACATGGTTTAATGGTTATGATAATGTTTAGTAGATGGTTAGGGTTGATCTTGAAGGTTGTTTTCAACCTTAATGATTCTATGATATCCCCCCTCCCTCCAGTAAAGCTTAAAGAGGAGTAAAGACAACAGAACAACTTTCCTTCACATTCACGAAATGAAAGGAGACATGCAGGCTGCTTGTTTGTCTCTGGGTAATAAATACCTGGCTTCCAAGTGAAGCAGAGCCAATGAAGAATGTGACATATTGGATGGACTAAACACTAAAGCCACACTGTAAATGGGATGGTCAGCCTTCTAGATTTGTCAGATTCAGTCAGTGAAGCAGTGCTGGGAGAGGAAGGTAATTGAGGCACACACAGCCTGAACCAGCCCATTTAAAGGGCTGCTCATCCCGTATGCGAGAGCCCCCGCCTTTGGGAGTAGCTGCGAGGAAAAGAGACAGAACTGTCAGCAGTATGTATCTACCGAACTGAATATGCAGGAAGGCAAAGGATTTCAAATAACTCCTATAATCTCCCAGGGCAGCTGAAGGACCTTAGGAGATGCTGAATCTCCCCAAATGCAGAAAGGGCTGGTGAAGGAGCCCTGGCAGTGCAGGTGCAGAGCAGTCCCACTGCTGCCCAGCTCTCCCAGCATGCCGGGGCTGGAGCGCTCTCAACAGTACACGACACATTGATTTCAGACTGTGAAACTAAACAACCCACAGCATTAGCCTGTGGCCAGTAACTTTGATTTTGTCTAAAATTATCATGACAGTAAAACTAGGTGTGCAAAGCATGAAGTTGTCATATCCAGAATACTTTATACTCCCCTTGTCTACAGGAAAACAAAATCTCTGCCAACCCCTTTTTGTTCCACAGGCAATTCAGCTGAAGGTACCAATTGTTTTTACTGTATTTCCTTCGTTCATATATGGCCAAAAATATTTCTATCGGCTGCCATAATATTTACTGATTTTACACTATTTTGTACTATATGAAGCAACAAAACAACATCCAGATGAATTTACCAGGTATGTGCTTTATGCCCTCATATACTAACCACAGAAATTACGTGTCCTGCTAAAACAACAAATACAAAGCCAGAAGATCAATGTTAACAGAATTGTTTTACTCAAATGCTGGTTGTGTCAACCAAAAGCAAAAGGTCCTTTTGAGAAAAGATTTCCCTGCACGAAAAAGAGGTTTCTCATCTGTGCCACCCAGGGAGAGTGCAGCCTCCCAAAATGTCCCTTCTTACTGCAGCAATCCGTGACCTTGTCCTCCCACAGAGACCAAGGCTTGTCCTTGTCTCATAAGCTGGAGATGTGCTGGTAGCACAGCTGGACTGTAACACTGACTGTTTACTAAGTCTTTCCTTCTGGGGAAACTTCTCTTTCATACATGCTTGAGTCCTTGGTTTCTCCCAAATGAACGCTTTGCTGAACATTCCCTCTCTGTTCAGTGTGACTTTATCAGGGATCCACCACTGAGGATCCCATATCTTGCTTTGCTGTGGTCTTTCAACAGGTTACTCCTCAGTGAAGCAGGGTTTCTGCAATGTGGAGATCACTCTCTTTTGAGAATCACCAAATCCAAACACTTCTTCCTCCAAAAAAATTCATTAGCATAATGTAGCAACACTTCATAGTCACAGAGGAGATGAAACCCCTGATACCCAGTGATGTTCCATTCATAAAGCTCTCACGACACATCTAACCAAGGCAGCAAAACAGACTTATTTACTGTTTGAAAGCTCTGTATCACACATAGATCAAATCACATGCCTAAGGTTTCATAGAACATTTGTGACCCAGTCAAGCAACGACTCCCAAAACCACAGGGCTCTCCTACTGCAGTGCCCTGTTATTCAAAACCAGGGCAGACCTTCGTCTTGCAGCCAGGAGTTCCCTTGGCTCCACTACCTGAGAGAGCACCACGCTTTTGCTATTGGCACACACGCCGCTGCCACTCCTACGGCTTCTTGTGGCTTCAGTAGCCATTGGTACCTTTGATTTTTTTTAAGTGATGCCCTTGCAATATAATCGCCTATGCAGATGTTAAGGACTGGAATGTCTGCATCTCTGCAGTATTTCCATAGTGAAGTATTTCCATTGGCTATATGGAGTTTTCTTTTTTTGGCACTGCCATCACATTCATTACAATTATGTTAACAAGCCTGTCTTTCTAAAGAACTCCTGTTTTTCTCTTCATTACCCTGAGACACGCTTCCAATCATTTCTCATCTGCCCTTACCAGGTCATTTTTGATATATTGTACAAGCTCAAAGGAGAGCTCTACTTCATGAGCAAATTCAAATGACTATTACATATATGCTGCTTTCGAGGGTGTAGGTGGGATGGAAACGAAGCATGATGAGCTGAGCAGCGTGTACTGCGGCTCCTCCGCACGCCACGGCCAGGCAAGCTCTGTGACTTACCTTCCTTATTTCAGATTGAGCTCCTAACTCCAGAGGCCCCGAGCTCAATTCCCAAAGTGCCAACCAAGATGGCAGTTGTTAGAAACACATCTTTCAAACCATCTCTGAGGAGAAATCCTACCTCTCCAGCTGACTAGCTTCTGCCCTCAAATGTGAGCACTAAAGGCCACTGAAAGTCACTGTATACAAAAAAATCACATTGTATTCTGAGATTTGTATCTGTCACTCAGAATTGAGAACACAGTACAATTCAACACCACCTCCAATTAAATTTATTTTTTCTCTGTCAGAAAAAATAAGATTTTAAAGTGTTTTCATAATTCTTTGGAAAATTACTAGAAAACTAAAGAATGAGTAAAATATAAAAATTCTTTTGCATTAACTGACGCAGAAGACATTACCCCCCTATTGTGGCTGTAAGCCTGACTGCTATGAAACTTGCTGTTGGTTTGGTCCAGTAAACAGAAAGAGATAGAGAAGCCAGCTTAGAATGCATTTTCTTTACGGCTAGAAGAGAAATGTAAATCCTTATAGACTGTTTTGGACTTCTAAAGTAGGCAGAAAAAGGCACTGGGCTGATACATTCTCTGCCTCCTTGGAATCACTCATCTTTCATCTCCATCACTGCACCGCAGACTGGAAGCATTGCTATTTTTTTGACAACATTCTCATTTTTCCAGCTTCCAAGAAATCTCTAGACAGGGATTGTCAGTTCTAATTACGCAGCCTTGTGCTGCAGCAACAGGTGGTTACCGAAGACTGAGAAATGACACTTTGACATTTGCAAATGGATTATAAAATTTGGCCCACGTTCTTGACAAAAATAAGTATAAAGAAAAGAAGACAGGAGAGTGGTGAAGGTGGTCACATGGAATTGGGAAGCCCTGGTTGTGTTGACTCCTCTGCCAAGCCTTCCCAAATGCATGTGTGTAAGGTGCACCTGGGCTGACCATGGGCATGCCAATCCTCGAGCTGGGAGATCTATAGAGATTTACAAGACATCTACCAGTTGAGTAGTAAAAGTGATGGAGTTATGTATGCATGGTGCTGTGCCCACATAATTTAGCTCCATACCTTCCCCCATAGAGTATAGCATTGGGTAGACTCAATAGCTTGGGCATCTCTGTGCCATGAGCCACAGTATGCCACTGACATCACAGGCGTGTCACATCTCTAGACTTCCAGCAACAAACTGGTCAGGATGCAAAAAGGTCCAGTCGTTAGCAGAGCCATTTTCCATCCATTAAGTGGAGAAAATAGCACTTTCTACTTGTAGGACAACCTGAATGTTTGGAGCATTAAGGATGCAATATTTCTGCCCAACGATTTCATACAAATCTCAGACTTTTCTCTGACTCTGATAAGCTTTGATCCTACCCTCTAGGGCCAGAACTTCTGCCCTCAAACAAGAAGTGTCCTGCTTTTCTAATTTCTTTCCAAAGAGTAATGGGTTATACATAAATTTTAATTAGGGACACCGCTGAGAACTGATCTGTCCTAAGCCAAGTATGAGACCAGATCCCCACGGACTTAAAAGAGGTGAAAGTCACACAGGTGAAGTGATTGAGAAGAGAATGCCAAGATGAAAGGAGAGGAGTTTGAACTCTTCAGTGCTCTCAGACTTCAGTGGCCCACAAGCACAGATCTGCAGGCAACTCCTTGAGTGAAGCCATGTCTCAGCTGGTACTCAGTAGAACAATGACCAAATGCTGCTGAAATTACTTGTGTAACTTAGACACCATCCTGAGCAAGGGCATTGCATTTCAGTCACTCCAGCACAAGAAAAAGGAGATGAAATATGTTTAGTAACAGCCAGCTTTAGAAGTTAGAGCTACAAGGACAAAGGGATTGCCAGCTTGGTAATAGGATGACTTTGTTCAAAGAGTCGTAAAGATTCGGTCCTCTTTCTAACACTGAGTTTGCACAGGCAAAGTTCAGTTTTATTCCTCTGGCAAGTATTCAGATACCCAACATCACCACTTAGAAGAAAAAGGAAAAATCTGTTGCAATATACATAGATCCACGCACGCGTGCCAGGCTCTGGAAAGTTGGCCAACACCTTGCAGTGAGCGGAAAAAACCAATGCAACAGCAAAGCACAAAAAATTTCTCAAAGCGACCTCTGCCTTCCTAAGCCAAAATCACTTGCAGAGAAGTGTATATAAGCAGGACTGGGCTCCAATAGCAGAGCAGCAGCCTTAATACACAAGTGCCAGCTGAAAGCTGGACAGGCTGAAATGCCAGAGTATGTTTTCCAAACAACACTTGCTGTGTAAGTGACTGCAAAGTTTATATTGGAAGGGGAGAGAGAGCATCCTTCCTCACTGGAGTTGTGGGCTGGGATGCTGAGCAATGAGGGGATTTCTGTCCTCACTTGACCCACTAACAGAACTTTCTCTTTCTCCAGTTGCCTGTTTCTGGACAACTGAAGATAAATGAGTTTCCTTGCTGGACTGCAAAACGGCACACGTCTGCGAGCTCATCACCCCTCCCCTCGGGAAGGCGTGACACACAGAGATCAGACTGTGACTGCACCTGCGAGAGCTGCAACAGATTGACATGGCTGGGGGGGCTCACTGCCTGATACTCTTGTTTTTAACAAACTCCTCTCTGCAGCTTGCTTGTTATCAACCAAGATCCAGGTAGGGCTGCCTGTCCTTTCCTCCTCTGTTAGGTACCTCCTCTCTTTGCACTCATTTAAGGAAGATGTCAAGCTCTCAATGCCTATGGGTTTCCTTCAAATGGGGAAGCAGCAACGAATCAAGGGGTGCACACATGTGTGTGCACATGCAGATGTACACAGAGCCAAAGCTGGGAACAGGACCAGAGTGATTCTGGCACTCCCAAGTATTCCACAGACTGAGTAGCAGTGCTCTTTCTATCAGGAAAATATCACCATCATTCTAACACGCCTCCCACCATCTGCAAACACCGCTGCTACTAATGCTTATCTTTCAATTTCCCATCTCTCAACAAATCCATTGCAGTGGTGCTGAGCTAAACCCAGGCTCCTCCAGCATCTCTCTGGGGACAGAAATAATCCAAAACCACTTGCTCCCCACTGTGAACAAAGGTCATTATTTTGACAAATTAGTTAAATCTCTCTCAGTCAGCAACGATGACCCTGAATTATTCAGCATGCATCTGTCTTTTTCCCTTACAAAAACGGTCTGTAAAGCAATAAGTGTATTTCACTTGAACCACTTCTTAAAGATGTAAGACAGTTTGGGTTCACTCCAGTGCCCCTTGAAGTCAATGGGAGTCTTTCATTTAATTTTCATTTAATTAATTTCATTAAATTTGCAGATGATGCCAAGCTGGGAGGGGTTGTAAGTACTTTGGAGAATGGGATTAGAATTCAAAATGCTCTTGATAGTGCAGAAAATTGTCTGAAATAAATAGATGCAATTCAAGGAAGGCAAGAGCAAAGCATAAAGCTTGATAAAAACAATTAAGTACAGGATGAGGAACGACTGGCCTGGTGGAAACTGTGAAGAAAAGGATCTGAACTAGGGAGAATGAGAAACTTTCCAACTCTAGAACCATTGAGGACTAGAAGGTAACAGAATGGCCACCTGTGGTAATTTTTAAAATCACAAACGACTGTCAAGAATGTTTTCCATAGCTGGACATATTGTTTCTTTCAGCTCAGTTTGATGATTTCAGTAATTTTTAAGCCATATAGTCAGATGTGTAATGTACAACTTCTGCTTGTACTCCATGCAGATTATCTACAAGAAATGTGGGATTTGGGGGTAAAAAGGGGAATGAGTATTTCAGCTTTGTTCCTCAGATTCAATATTGATCACAAAAGCAAAAGCATGTCCTGTTGTACCGGGAAACACATTTTGGACATTAAGACAAAAAAATGCAACCCATGTGGAAGCCACCACTTAAAGCTCTTCTAGAAGGGAGACAAAAGCAGACAGCAGTGCTCAGTAACCTTTCTGAATGACCCAGAGTGAACTAAAGTCTTTGTAGCAACACAATTTATATTGCTAGAAAGCAATTAGATAAGTTTGCAGTGCACAAAGCAAATGCTATTTCATACTTCTTCTTTCAAGATCTGCTAAAATGCTAAATACATTATTCCCACCTGTATTTACAGCAACAATGGTGATAATTATGTCACTTTATGAAGTATTTTGAAGCACAAGACAAGCCAATGCCTGAAAACTGATTCCATTTAATTAAATACCAAAATTTCAAGGAAAAAGCGTACTAAAAAGATGGGTGCAAAGGTATCCTGCTTTCCTCTGCTGGGGAATGCTATCTGCAAATGATATCTGGGACTAGAAATGAAGTCTCATTACTCTAAGATTTGAGACTAATCAACCAAATCATGAAAATAGCTGTACTTGGCATAAATAGGAAAGCCAGGCCAGAAAGTATTTCCTCTCTCAGACAGATTCTAGAATCACAGGATCACAGAATTATTGAGGCTGGAATAGACCTCTGAGATCATCAAGTCCAGCCTATGACCTAACACCACAACATCAACTCGACCACAGCACTAAGTGCCACGTCCAATCTTTCCTTAAACACCTCTNTCTCTATGAAACGAAAAACACACTCATGGAATGGATAGAAGTTCAGGTGAGGCCAGAAGAGATGCAGTTTCTATTTCATCTCTGCTATCTGACCTCATAAAAGGTTTATTTCTTCTCATTTTGCTCATTCATTAATGTTTTATTCATAACTGTTTAGATTGTCGCAGGAGAGTCTCAGATAGGGAATTGCAGTTCCTGGTCATTGAGACTCGGTGCTATCGGGAGGTGTGAGCATAAAATAAATGTACTAAAAGAGACAGCAATAAACACAATGAGAGCAAATGTCTTCCTTGTGTCTACGCAGAAGACAACCAGATATATCAGATTTAGGCTACAATATGCTTGGGACTAATAGCAAAGCAAAGACCATTGTTAAAACATACTAAGGGTCAGTATAAGATTAGAAAAACCTTGGCTTCTCTCACCATAACCAAAGTGAACGCCAAACTGTGCTCTAACTCTCAACTTGTCAGCCCTAATGGGGTTACATGGCAGTGCATTTGGCCTTCAAGTAAAAAGCAGTTGATCTTGCTGCTAACCCGAATCTACAGTTCCTCTGAGCTCCCTTCCACTTTCAAAGAAATGACAAGAGGAATGCATTCAATAAAACATTTCAGGAGCTGGTTTCAGATGAGGAATCGAAGGTGGAGGATAATTTGAAAGCATTTTGTAAGATGTTAGCTGCTTGTTCCCTACTGACTCTGATGGGAGTCACGCTGCTTTGATCTTCCAAATGCTTTCACACTCTTTCCATCCTGACAAGCGCTCATACTATGTATTTATTTACTGTTAAATTGAGATGAGTCCTGAACTTTGATATCTGAACTATCTTGAAACAACTAAGAAGAAAGAATAGCCAGATTATGAAAGAGACTCCATCTGAAAGTATACTACCCTGTATTGACATGTCTTGACCGTTCTCAGTGTTTGGCAATTGATGATAATAACAAAATTGCATAACTGATCAGGAGGCCCTGGTGAAACTGTATTTCATGGGAATGAGGAATGAAGAATGAGCAGGTGTGAGTCTGTGTCCTCAGTAGCTGGATCTCTTCCAGAAAGCTCCTATTTAAAGCCTATGATGAACTCTGGACACTTCAAGGAAGAACTGTACCAGTCACTAGCTTGTTTCTACCAGCACAGGCTGGAAGAAGCAGAGCAGCTCCACGCGTACAATCTGGATGCAGGCAACAAAGACACAAAATAGAGAACAGATGAAGCCATGGGGAAGCCTTTTAATGTCGATTCAGCCTTGTAACTGAATATGGTCTAATCAGCAAAATCTTCCAGATTTGTGTAACAGTGCTGGGATTCTCAAGGCCGTTAGAAGGACTTGGGTGCTGAGGTCCCAAATCATCAGATGTGGATATCAAATTTTGCTAGCTCATGCTGAAAATCCCCCTCTGGAAATTGGGATTACTCCACAAAGGCTGGGTGACTACTCTTGTGTCTGTGTAATTCATTACAGGTTTTAAAAACAGAGGCATAAGAAAGGGACTTTTGAACACCAGGATTTGCATCAAGCTTGGCAGTACCCTGGAGAGTCCTGCATCTGTTTTCAGAGACAGATACACCTACCTCCAAAGAAACATTTATGAAAACATGTAAACAAGATTGTCCAGCAGCAGCTTCACTTGCTCCTGCAGAGCTTAGCAACACCTTACATCTGCACTACTCCCTGAAACAGCAGCTGCTGTTACTCACATATGAGCTGGCAGAAATCAACCCTCTAAAATAAAAGATCTCCTCTCAAAAATAGCACACATGGTATAGGGGAGTGGAAAGGGGAATTAGAAGAGTTTTACAATCAGTTATTATTTTTTTTTAACGAGGCAGGTAATAGAGCCTTAGTCCTGAGTTGTCTATCATGCTGCTACAAATCACACAAATACACAGCTACAAGCTTAAGATTAATCAATTTTTACAAACTCCTTTTTCTTGACTCACTCACATCTAAGCAAGCTCAGAAGCAGACCAGACAGATCAGCCCAGGGGATTCAGACTGTTTTCTCAAAAGCAGTGCTTCTTGAAGTACTACCACAGCACTAGCTCATCTTCAGCACTTTGCAGGTACGGCTCAGAGGGGAGGAATAAAGCTGGCAAAGAAAGTGTACTTCATGAGACTGGTGCTTTTAAATTTGGTGACAAGTGCCCACATTTGTGAACTATACTAGACGTCTGAGTCCCTCACATACACCTCCACGAAAGAGCAGAGCTATTTTGCTTACTTTTTAGCACGATGATAAGATGTCTTTTTTTTTCTCTTAACCTTAAGAAATTCTCAGGCAGATGAGCAGAGCAGGCTCTTCAGGAGCTGCTAGCTCAAGAGTTAGGCAGACTCGTGAGAGTTTCACCTCTTCACAGGGCACGCAAGTGATACAACAGTGCAGACTGTCAGATCTTCTCTGTTGCTTCACAAATACGCTTGCTCTTTTATAAAGACCTCATGGCCAAAACCCAGCAACACTCATGTATGTAGTGTTGATGATGTGCCAGACATACTCAGCCTTTAGTACTTCACTTATGCTAATCCATGAGCCTCCTGCATGAGCATACCCCGGCCTACCTTGCAGGCACCCGGAGCAGCTGGGCAGCTGCACCCTCTCCTCTTGGTTTCCAGACAACGGGAACAAATTGGACAGCTCAACTATATGCAAAGGTCTCCAGTAAAATGTACATATTAATGCCAAGCTCTTGGCAGGAGTTCATTCTGCTTTTGTCCTTCATCTCACCGGTGAGCTGAGTAGACAACTGATGACAAGGGCTAAATATTACTGCAATTGTACTGAGCTCAACCTGGTACGGCAATTCCAGCTGCTCAGAAACTTACCTTTTTTATTTAAAATAGAGCAGAGGCTGGGCTCATTTGGTATCCCTGTGCTCGCTAACTGTGCACTTGTCACTGCAGCTTCAAAGCAGTAGACTGCAAGGTTTGCTGGTGTCTTGACACTCTCCCCCCTTTTCCTGCTGGAAGCTGCCTGTGCCATCACTCAGTTGCACTCAACTTCAAGATCTACTATGAAAAAAAGTTGCATGTAGCTGATGATTGCCACTCATTCATTCCCAGGAAGAGTAAGACTGAGAAAGAGGGAGTATGTGGTATGGCATTCAATGGGCTCCATAAAGTCTCCAAGAATTATTTGCTGTGAGATTTTCAGGTGAGTTATTAAATTCCTCATCTTCCCCTTAGGTGAATAAGGGTTGCCTGCCTCAGGAAGATGCTATGAGGGACTCATTAAGATCATTCAGAATTATTTATTTTTTTTCCCAGAACCACAGGGGATCCTCACCATGCAAAATCACATTATGGAAGGAGAAAAGCTGGTTGTAGGACATGTATCGTTCCTCTCTGGGCTCTTCTCTGCTGTGTCTCACCCAATTTCTGTGTACGTATGTGCATATTTCAGTGGGCTGAGATATAGTAGTTAAGAGGAGGCTCCCTCATCCTTTTCTCTTTGAAAAGCAGGACTCCATATAACTGAGGGAGAAGAAAAGTGAAAGATGGAATATTTACGACAGAACTATGATTGCTGCAAAATCTCAGTGTGTAGTTATTCACACCTATATGGTTGCTGGGGATGAAGCTGCACTTCAAACTTGCTGGCTTCCACGGTTTTTTTGCATAAAGTATTACTAAAAAAGAGTTGTTCTATCACCCTCAGATACTGAGAGGAGATCTTAGCACACTTATCTGGATCTTTGAGCGTTCTTCCCTCAGATGCGCAGACAAGAGAGATTTTAGTTTCTTTGCATTTAAAGATGGGTATGTGTGAATCCTGAAAAACTTTCAAAAGCTAAAATAAATCTTTCCACATTAGCAGACACTTAGATGGAGATGTCACTCATACGGCATCTGTGTCTGTCCTATCTGCTTTTGATGTACAAAATACCATCCACAGAAGTAGCCTGGCCAACTCATTTTGCCAAGAGTGCTTCCTTCTAAATCTCCATAGCTGGCCAGCATGTAAATGTTGCTATCTAGGCTCTTTGGATTACAATGATTTCTCATTCTCATATCTACTTGGAAATCTTCTGACAAAGTTTATGAGCAAAGATAATTTTCCAATAGATCAATGCAAGCTTCCTCCTCTTTTGCACAACTTCTTAATAGACTGTGTGCACTGCAGAAGCATGTTCCCTTGTAATATGCTATTTCTCACACAAAGATTCATCTACTTTGAATACATCTGGCTCTTTCAGCTAAAAGTTGTCCAGCCTTAGGGATTCTTTATCAGATGAGCAGATGATCTTTTTGACACCTTGAGTTTCTGACTTTCATATCGTTCATTAAATCAATCTCCCTTTCATGATTTGTATTTATGCCAATGCCCAATTCTATTACAACTCTCTCTTCTGCTTTCTCAATTTCCTCTATTATTCTTTTTTGGGTCTATAATATAATTTCAGTGGCTAACTCATAGACTGTCACTTCACATTTCTGAACTGAAACATGAATGTGCATTATTACTTTATTTTTATGAAAATCCAGGATAACTAATGCACTGATTCAATTTCTACCAAGAAGCTTTATATTTGTTTTCATATCTGGCCTCTAACCTCCAGCCCTCCAAACAACTTTTACATCTCTATTTACACATTGGAATCATTACAGTTCTTTTATCTCCCTGTCTCAATGACTTCAGAAGCTATAATGGATTTAGGCAGGAGTTTAATTAGAAACTGCTCTTTTTCTGTATTGCAGGCTAGATTTCACGTGAAAGGGAAAAATATGACTCTAACAAATGAAAGACAATGTAAGCCCTAAAAAGCCCCAGGCTAGCTAGGTAAGTGTTCAGTGGAACAGACAATTAGACAGTGGGAGATCATGGTGGTGCCCCACTCCCTAGGAAGCTGGCATTCATTTTATACCAATTTATATCTTTGTAATAAAACCACTCTCAGTAATTTGTCTCTGTTTTACAATGATATCAGTACAGGCAGAATTGGATTATTTCAGCAGGGTTTTTTAACTTATTTTCCTTCTTTGATGAGCAGGGAGTATCTGTGCATATTTTTGGTCAGTCTTGGTCCCTTAGCTCTAGCCCACCTGTCATGCTATGAAGAAGAAATTAAAAGTATGAGGCTTGTCCATTTATAGATAACTGAACTGGTCACTACAGTGTCAGCTTCTGACAAAAGAGCCAAAGTTCCCCGGAAAAGAAAACACCTCAAACTCCAGAAACACCTGTCTGAGTGATGGTCTCATTATGATTTAGCTCATTAAAACCCATTAAAATTTAGGGCAGCCCTGAAGAACCCATGAAATATTCTAGCTGCAAACCAGTCTGTGCAGGGACTCGGTTCCAGAAGACATGAATGTGTCTCTCAATTCCAACCTGTGTGCTGCAGATACCAGGTGGGTCAGAACAGAGGGCTTTGCATCTAAACCTTTTTCAAAGGGAAAATGTAGTAATAGCTGAGTAATATGTCTGAGGATTCAGCAGAGTTTTCTATACTTACTGCAGCTGGTTGGTGGATGAGAGTTTTTCTATTTTGTGGTTGGTGGAAATCACCTGCTTAATGCCAGACCTGGCCAGGGATAGTTCAGATATTATCCTCATCACGCACTTAAACTGATTTCTTGAATCATATTTGCAAATGAAACCTGAAGTTGAGTGCTCAACTCCCATTAGACTACACAAGCTGAGTGACCTTAAAGCACGCTGAAAACCTCAGCCTTACAATCAAGTTGTTTTTTTCTAATCCTTCACTGGATCCTTTCACTAAACAAAAAACAGAGTAAATGACAAACCAGACAAATCTGGGGATATCCTCTGTAGAATCAGGGGCAGCTAATAGATCTAAAGGATATACATTGCCTTGACATATTATACCATCCTCTGGCAAAAGTATATAATTCAACATAACAGTTTAAACTAGAATTTTGTAAGCAGCTGATCATTTCACCCTTGACAGTGTGTAAAGCAGATAACTCATCTTTTGCCGGTGACTATGTGGGAAAGAAACCAAGACCCTTTCTCTATTGATCCCCCCTCCACCAACATAACAGCAGATATTTTCTTTGTTTCCTGTGCTGTTGAGTGAAGGAAGTCCTCCCAGCTAATGTGCTTTTGAGATCATCTTTGTTCCTGTCCCCCGGCAATTTCTGATTTATCTTTTCTACAGTTTTTCTGGGTTGGGCTCACTTTATGACATTTAACGTCTCATTTTGTGTGTTCAGTTTTCTCAGTCTCAACAGCAACAAAATAAACAACCAGCCCATGAAGAAAACTCTATCAGTAATTAGCTCTGCTGGAGATCAGACGATAACTGTCAGATCTGGATATCAAAAAGTACAGGATGAGGTTACTCATACCTACATACAGCTTTCCTAGCAGCCTGAGCTCCAAAGAAATAAATATCAATGAATGCAGCCCAGCTGAATCTGCTTAGAGGAGAGAGCAGGAGATGAGGTTAGACACACACATTGTTTAACCTAGAAACAAAGGGCAGAATTTGGAAAACTGCTTGTCAAGGTGTCTTCAAAAATTAGTACAGTACATACAACTGTATTGCCAGAGGGGCTGTTTCTTATCCCGTCTGCAGGCCTGTGTGAAATCCTTCTGATGAAATTCTCAGCCCTAGGGAAACAGTTGCTTTCAAGATTTGTTACAAGCTTGAAACTCAGCTCAGCATCATCAAAACGTGTGAAGAACTTTCAAGGAAACATGGGCTGACTTATGGCTATGCCACTGAAACAGCTAAAATTGGCTCTGGCTGATCTTTGCTTTCAGCATTAAACTGATGCCAAACTAAACCATTCAGTGATGGTGAGAGCTGTGCTTAGATACAAAAATTTTTCCCAACAAGGAATAGACTTTCTCTTCTCTTCATCAACTAAAGTGCGGAGCAATCCCATTAACTACACTGGGTTAACTCTGGGTTTTCAGTGGCAGAAATGAGATCCAATCATTAGCAGAAATTGTACACGTGCATGTGAGACTGGCCCTGATATTTTCTTTTAGTGACAGTCAAGTGCAATTAATCTAATGCTTACAGACAATGCATAAAATATAGTTTAGGACCCATCCACTATGCCTTTGGATGCCTCGTCGCCAGGGCAAATGATACTTCCCTTCATTACTGAAGTTTCACTTCTCCTTCTCTGGCTTTTAGTAGAATGAAATGGAGCATGTAATAGAACGTCATGTTCATAGGTTTCATTTTGGTATCAGCTCCAGGTCTGCACAAAATCTCAAATACTACAACAGCTTTCCACATGCTCACAAATGCTGAAAGAAATTGCTGAAGGCACTCAAATCCTGAAGTCTAAAAAAGATGTCCTAAATTTCCTCAAACAAAACCCTTTTACAGTTGCAAAATAATTACCTGCTTGCAAATAATCAGGTTGTTTTTAATAATTATATGGAAGAGATTATATAAGGTGGGAGAAAATACCAGCTTTCTATAATACCTACCTGCTCTAGATACAGTTACCCTTTTAACTAATACTGAAGAGCCATTAAGGCCAGTTTTTGTAGGTGCTTATATTTCTAAGACCCAATTAAATTAATTGGATTTGAATGCCTAAATAGCTTCAGAAATCAGGCTTATCATACAATAACCAGTTAAAAAAAGCAGTGTTGCAAAATAAGGCTGAAATAGGAAAGTCATTCAGCATTTCTACGGGTAGCTGATGTGGGAAAAGTAATAGCCCTGGTGTCTCCTACAAACAAATACAACACCCATGTTGCAGTCTTAGAAAAGGTGATAGATGAGATTCTGTCACATGGGTAAAGCATGAGAACTATTACAATTATTTTTGATAATCTGGACTCTGATAACTCCCTGTATTCTGACATCTCAAAGCACTTCTCAGAGATATTTTACTTGTTTACCTTCTTATGCTCTTGGAAATCCTTCACAGTACCACATCAATTTTATAAATAACTGCAAAGAGAACAGGTAAGTGGGTAGCCAAGAGTCATCACGGAAAAAAAAAAGGAAGAGCTGAGAACACCAGCCAGGACTACACTGCACTTGACAGAATGAAATAATGCAAAAATACCTGCCCCAAAACATACTCATTTTGAGCTTTTTAAGGATAGTAATTTTAAAAATTTGATTATGCCACACGAAAAACTTCTCTGGAAAAGGATGAGTTGGTCTTTCATAGGATACACTTGCTCTGCCCAAACTTACCTAGCTCCCAAAGTGGAAGTTGAGCACTTCTGCAAATCTTAAATAATGAACTGCAGGATCCAGACACACAGCCAATGGTGCTTAGGAGTCATTAGGATACCACTAGATATTTTATTTTCTCAAAGCGTTCAGAAAAGGTTAGCAATGTTATTGATATAAGTAGAAGATAGAAGGTGGTGAGACACTAGAACAGGTTTCCCAGAGAGCTGGTGGAAGCCCCATCCCTGGAGGTTTTTAAGGCCAGGTTAGATGGAGCTCATGTAACCTGGTCTAGTGGGAGGTGTCCCTGCCCATGGCAGGGGGTTTGGAACTCGATGATCTTCAAGGTTCCTTCCAACCCTGATGATTCTATGATTGTCTTTACGTTCATTTTCCTGCATGTAAGTGGAAGGGAAGAGACATGAAACCTACCCTGTGGATATGGATGTTTCACTATTGTAGCTGTAGCAGGACATTGATCTATAAGATTCCCTCCTGCATTGAGAAGTGCTCTGGACTGCACTCAAACTCAAGTATCACTCTTCATGGTACCACAGGAGGGTACCTCTTCATGGCACCACCCACACCACCAGATTTGTGTCTACATTTCTTCTTTCCTTATTAATTATTCCTTGGTCTAGTAAGTACTGAGCATGATTATCTGCTTAAAATAGAATAGAAAAATAGTTTGAGAAGTACCACATTTCTGTAGATCAGCCACAACTCTCTTGCTTGAGTCAATTAATTTAGCCTGTGGCCTCACGTACAAAGTTCCTGTCTTTAAGCTTCAAGCAGAGGGTTACATGCTTCCCTGAAAAAGGTCCTAGAAAGTAACGCAAAATAGTCCAGATGGTGGATGAAAGGAAAGACATCTTCAGTCAGCAGACCAGCACAGACTCTGTTACACAAGAAATCTGGAAATATTTCTAGAAATCCTTCTGGAAACGTTTCTACATCGGCCACTAATATTTTGTCTCGGCAGAAATTTTTATGTGCTTATGATTACAACAAATTTAACAGGAGCGCTTCCTAACCAGTCTGTGCTCTGTCCTAGTTAGGGTTATGTGTATTATTAACATTCATAATGATGATGCTTAGATAGTATATTTTATGTAAAGCTCTCACAGCATTTTTCAAGGATTTAGTATTAATGCTTTTTATCTGTCAAGGTAATTCAGAGCCATTATACATCTTTGGTGCCTGTCTATTCTGAGACAGCTCAAATAAATGATATGCCAAAGACCACAATAGCACACTGATGTCAAAGCTGAAAGCATATGACAAAGCCCACACGATAACCAGCACTTTTCAATGCAGCACCTGAAAACCCATCCAATGGGTTATCCAATTGTTAGCCAATCTTAGTAAGGCAGAGGCAAATGAAATTAAATGAAAACCAAGTGTGCGGTCTGAGCCCTTATTTAAATCTGTAATGTCTAAAATCCC
The DNA here is from genome assembly GCA_013396935.1 of Baryphthengus martii. Classification (NCBI taxonomy): domain Eukaryota; kingdom Metazoa; phylum Chordata; class Aves; order Coraciiformes; family Momotidae; genus Baryphthengus; species Baryphthengus martii. The sequence continues at coordinate 619,940 of VWZK01021431.1, forward strand.
AACCCCAGTTTAACCACTGAAGTACACCTCCTTTCTTCATTACCAGCGAAGAAGAGAGAACCGGGCATGATTATGAGTCTGGACTCATTATGTCCTTTCGACCTCTTAGCCTTACGAACACTCATAGGCTCCTCTTTTCCATCATGTCCTAAATGAGCCCCTTGTTCTTCTAATTGCCTCCGAGAACTCTAGGAGTCCTCTAAGTATCCCATAGCTAATACTCAGGATATTTCATATCTATCTGACCATCAACTTCCCATAGCTAATATTCAGGATATTTCCTATCTATCTGACCATCAACTTCCCTACTAACTCCAGGTCATCAGCCCCATCTTCAGCTAATATTAATCAGTATAGTACTGATATAGTCGCAGGACCTAAGCTGAAAATATCTAATCACATATATTTTTATTTTAATAAGACCAATCTCTTCTACAGCTAATATAAGATCTGGACAGTCCTGCAAATGATAAGCAAAAGTGAAGTCATTTAGTGGCTACACTGCATCTGATATGTCCAAAAAAATCCTAAATTGGGCTGAGAAGACAGTAATTTATATGGCATATTGTAACTTTTTACCGCATGGTAACAAAGCAATACAGAGTTCTGTGTCATGATATGGAGAATGGCTTAGAGCAGGCATGAAGAGCTATAAATACCGCATCTTCTAAAAGAAAGTGGCAGGTAGTCACTGGAACCGAAGAACACAAAGAGTTTTAAAGCTAAAGGGAGCATTTTAGAAGAAAGAATCACAACTTATAATGATTAATGAAAGTTCCTGTTTTGGAGACAGGTGCTATTGGATGACCTGAGCCCAATTTATCTCCCATTTCTATCAGTGTAACATCATGTGCTTCAGTAAAACACTGCTGGCGTAGCTCAGTGGAAGAAAGAACAGAACTAATTTCCCCTTGTATTCAGCTTGTCTGTTCCTTACTTCCTAAGCACATTTTTTCTAGAGATTGGCCAATCTCTTTTCATTGAGCTGATGGAGCACTTCTCAGTACTGGGGTTCAGTATACAGGGAGTTGGGGTTTGAAAGCAGCTAAAACCAGTAAGATGCCTAATCCCTTTGAAAGGCAAGGTGATTTTGGCATTCCTACACGGGTATCTTTCACTGTACAAATGTGACACTCAGAAACAGGTGAGCCCCTTGAAGGTCTTCTTCATGATGGTTCTTCCTGAGCTTCTTCACTGGGGGGATTCACAGACAGGATAAGCCTTTTACAGGGATGGTATCAGAGAAATGATGAGACAGCAGGGCAATGCCTGTGCCAAGCCATGATTTCACGTGTCATTTAAGCAAACACACAATAGAAAGAAGCACTCCTGGCCACCTCTCGCCCTCAGCTAGTGATTCCCACTCTGATGTCACTTCTTTCCCAGTGCTAGCACAAGCATTGTGAGCAGCTGAAATGAACTCAGTCAGGGAGCAGGACAATGAGCAGGCAGACAGCTCATTCTTCAGGAAAAAAAAATAAAAGTTGAGATTCGTTTTCACTCAGCTGCACTCATTGCCAGCAGAAAGACAGAGATGGCAGCTCCATGTTAGTTAAATAATCACAGAATTGCACCTTAGCAATTGTTTAACACATTAGGGACATTCATCAACCCCTTTTGGGCCCAGTAAATTATTAAATCTGCTCACTCCGATCCCCTTTGGCATCACTGTTTGGATATTCATTAGATTTCGCCTCATTCTTTTTATGGATATAGACATATTCCTCCCAATAAAGCAACAGAAATACCCACAGAAAGAAAGAGTTTATCATCCCTGGCTCTACAAAACTACATATCCTTTCCTACTAGACACAAAGAGATAGATTTCTGGGTATCTTCTTTACAATTCTGAGGAAGTCTCAATTCAAGAATTACACAAATTTTTCTGGTACAGAGAAGTTTTGTATCTTATAAACCTTGCATAAATATAAAAAACCCCCGTATTCCACAGCAGCTGTAGCAGTCACACCAGGATTTTCAGTATGGATGATTACAAAAAGGCAAATACCTCCACAAACACCTTGTTATTTCTCAAGATTCACAGCAGAACGATGAACTGGCAGAATACGAAAGAGGCAAATCCAGTAATATCAACAGCTTTAGGTGGGTTTCAGATGACTCCTGGGAGATGTGGGACTGTTATATCAGTTTTACATTCAGAACTCAGCTTTGCCATGTCTGCTCTTCATCACCAGAGAGACACTAGAATTGTTCGTGCTCCCTTTATAACCAACGTCAACAGCACATGGGCTGAACTCAACAGTTATTACAACTTTTATTTTTGATAGTGTATTTTTCTGAGTTTGTTCTGTCCCCTGATTACTAGAGGAGATCAGAAAAAAAGTATTTTCTTTTTCACAGTTGCTTCATCCTAAGGTGAAAAGTTCAGAAAGATTCTGATGTTAGGAATACTGAAACTGATTTGAAATGACAGGACATGATTCCATCATTTTCTATCAAAATGAAATGTTTAGGCATCACAGAAAATAAAAACATCCATTTGCTGACTTAAATCAAATGTTTGTTTCAAGAAAGATCAAAATTATTTGGGATGGAATAAGGCAGTTTAGCTGGTGAGAGAAAGTACATTATATTGTGGAAAACTATGGCATGAACTTGATCTTCACTGAACCTTCAAGGCAGAGATTTATTTTGCCATTATAAAATTCAGCCCTAAACAACCATATTCTATGCAAGTGTTCAATCTAGACAAAATCCCATTTGCTGATGGGAAAGTATTTTCTTTGATGCAATTCAACAAACTGTGCTGGTTACATCTGATTTTTCCTTCTACTTGGGTTCTCTGAATCCTAAGTGACCAAAAGCCACGTGATATCCTCACCTGAACGTGATACTAATTTACTGAAGCAGGAAAGGATGGATACTTGGTTTGCCCCTTTTGACTAGGTGAGCTGTTAGACTCAACCAATCGTTAACATGCATCTCAAATCACTCTTAGGTTGGCTTAAACTCAAGAGATCACAGGGAAACTGGGATTCTTCATACTCTCCTGTTTTAAAATCTTTGCAGTACCTCCATTTTGGGGGCCCATGCCTTTTCCAGTTAAAAGTTGGAACTGAAAACTTGTGTAATCACACACGTCCAAGAATGTGTTGTAAAAAGAATATCAAGCGGATATCATTGCCATGAGCAATATCGTTGTGAAAACTGCAGCACTGGAATTGCCAATGCTCAACTAAGGAACATAAAAAAATCTTGGACTTGATTATCTTCTCCCTTTGATTTTTTACTCTGTCATTCTACTGACTTCAGGAGAATTCAACTTTTTCCTGAACTGCACCAGTGCAGGGAAGAAAAGAAACAGCTGTGAAAAGTTTAATGTTTTAAAACACTGTCTGCTTAAGGCTATTTTAAATACTCTGACACTTCAGTTTTTGTAAAGTCTGTCACTTGATTAAAAAGAAGTTATTTTGCCACTGATAAGTGTTACTGAAAGATTTATTAGTCTGCAGCAATATTTTACAGATTGTCAAGCACATTGTTCTCCCCCCCGATAGAGTCCAAAGTGAACAGAAGAAAGCAGCTACTGACCCTTCACTCGACCAGCAATAACCTCCTATCCTGTGGCTGTGGCTGGAGCACTCTGGCTTTGTAACTCTACAGTCACCTGATAAACAACAAGCAGGGACAGAATATTTCTGCTGCACTCCTGACACAAAGCCAGAAAGATAAGCCTCTGCAGAGGACAAGCGCCACCGTCCCACAGCCAGAACCCACAGGTTGTACAGCTTTGGGAATGGGAATTCAGAGTGAGAGGCCACACTGTAGCATCCTGCTCTGGCAGGAAGGATGGACTAGATGATCTCTAGAGGTCCCTTCCAACCCCCTAACGTTCTGTGATTCCATGATTCTATCATTCTGCATGGCCTCTGCATGTAGGTCAGAGCCCCTCGGCTCAGTGCTAAGTCCCAGGTTGTGCAAAGGATACCAGGAACGAAGACTTTCCTTTTACTCCTTCTGCCTCGGGAGTTTGCTTGTAATACAGATAAAAAGTAATATGTTTGCCTCCTATTTGCATCCTTATCTGAGACTAAGAAAAGTACAAGATGCTCTAGAAGGATATAAGCTAAAGGCATTTTGTTAGAAAAGTATGTAATTTTGGATAATCACAGATACTGAATGAAGCCTTCTACAAAATACACAGTGTAATATAAAAAAAAAAAGGGGCCAGGGAAACTGTTCCCAGTGTTGGCATCATTCACTCTGTGACTTCTGGCAAGTGGTGTCTGGACAGAGATGAGAATATATTGGAATTTTTAGTTAATTGATCAAACAAAATGAACCTAAAGGTGATTTCATTTCAGGGCAACAAAAATGCAGATTTTCAACTAACTCATCAAATTGAAGCCCCAGAATATTGGAAAGAGTTGCTTTTGAGACTTCTAGACTTTCTTGAGCCTTGAAAAAAATGGCCATTTTGAAATGAAAATGTCTCCTCAAAATGAGAGATTAAAATATGTTTATTTTTCCTCTCTCCTCATTCTTGATTTAAATCTTTCTGAGAATTTGATCCATATTAAGAACTCTGCAAAAAAAAGTCTGCTCACCAAGTCTGACCTCTCTTCCATGAGGTCAGTAGGAGTTTTACCAACTGTTTCAACGGTCAGAACTTCTTTGTAGCACTTGGAAATTTTCAGCTGCACTTTTCAGTGTCTCAGATTCCTCATTTGTGAAACAGAGCCTATAATATGTCTCCATTTTTTTTGGCATGCTTACTCTGTCATAAGAACATCATTTCAATAAATAGTTTCAATGGACTAAATTCTGTCCTGACTTATTCAACCAAGTTCAAGGAGATGCAGTCTGGCAGGAAACAAATCAGTGCAGAATTTGGTCCAGCTCTTTCAAGTTCTTTGAAGTCTTGGATAAAAGAAGTGAGTAATAAATGTGGCCCCTTGAAACTAAAAGAAGAATGAGGTATCCTCATTCTGCAAGGAAAATGAGCTTCGATTCATCATTAATCACCACTAAAAAGAAAAAAAAAAGGAATAAAAGCTAAGCCACGAAGACGTAATCAATCTGTTTGATGCTCCATGACAGATGCCTTGAAAAACAGCAACAGTAAAGACACAAAGAAATGTAATCTTAATCTTTACATTTCAATGGGCATTTTAAGCAGACTTTTTCTTCCATTTTATATTCTCTACTCTAACGCCCAGAGAACAGAAACTCTAATTACTGTTGCATGCTGAAGGCTGGCCAGTAATTATATATCTTCATCTTCATAAGACAAGATGTCTGTGAATAAGGCTCGGTCAGAAATGGAGCAGGTAAACTGGAAACTTGGAGACACATTTTCAACTAACAGCTCATTTTAAACTGGCAACTCATTTTAATGCTGCTGGAACCTGCCTTCCTACTGTGGAGGAGCAAGCTCCAGGGGGATGTTTGCAGAAGTCCAGGATGTCTTGATCTGTGGCTAGTGCTTTCCTGTTTTGACAGGGCCTATCATAAGCATCATTGTGCAATGGTGTGTATATATATGAATAAAACCTTAGAAAAAAACCCTGATTTTTAAAATATCTTCCAAATGATATATTTGCTTTCAATTTTTTTTCCAGTTCTATGAAAAACTAAGTTAGTTAATGAGTGGGTTAGTGAGTGAAAACTATTAACTTCCACAAGGATCCCAAGTAATTTCTTTCTGTTTTTAAACCTAGATCCAGTCCAACAGTTGGCTATATTTGGTAAATTTACCAGATTCAAAAGGGCTTCACAGAAGCAAAAAATTCTCTATTAAGCCAGAAAGACACATTTAATTAAAGAAAACCACAACATGGTGGCTCTTCAGATAAATAGAAATCTCGAGTAGATTTCAAAAGGGAAAAATAAAAAATGCCGGACTTTGAAGCTACTTGGGTTCATCTCGTGTATAAGAAATTACCATGACAAAATTACTTAAACAAGTCCAATGAGTGTAAAAGTTGCATTTTTTAAACAAAAAAATAGTCTCTTCAGAGAAAACTCGATAAAGAACGATTAAACCTACACACAGCTCTGTTCGTCAACTACCCTGTTCCAAGTTGTCACTCTCTTTGCGACATGAAATTACTAAACTTGTAGGTATGTCTCAAACTTCCAACAGTTTCCCGTATGACAGTAACAACCAAGTCCCTACACTCATCTTTGCCTATAAAAGCAAAAAATGTCCACAAGGAAGAGTCTTTTCCAGCTAATGGGGCCCAGAGAGGCTTGCTTTGGCATTAACCGCTACCCTCAGCTGCTTGAATCTAAATGAAAATGAACGAACATACTGGGGAGAAAGCTTAGCAATCCAGTCAGCTTTGGGCTAAAGTAAATTTCACAAAGGCCGAGTCCTCAATATGGTGCAGTTCACAAAAGTTAATGGGATAACAGTGATTTCCAGCAGCTGGAGGGGTGGCCTGTAGTAGTTGTAACCATTTTCTGACATGCTGGTTATGGTAGAAAAAAAATTCAATTTTAACTTTTATTTGTAGCCGTGTCTCTCATTTCCTCTTCTCAAGTGACAGCCACAGACGAACTTGTGAAAAGACAAACGGTGCTGCAGACCAGCCAACGTTTCTGTCACCATGCTGGAATACTTTCTACTATATCACCCACAATCACCACTGCTGATCATGTCCTCCCACTACCATTGACGTATGTTAACTGTTAACCAAGAGGAGTAGAAATATGCAGAACTTTTTACAATCTTTTGGTAGTAATATTGATAGAAGCTGGAAGCCATCAAGAAGGAGCAGTTTTCTTGAGGGTTCAACCTGACCCTGAGATTTTAGTAATAAAAAGGCACTTAAAGGGATTCCTGCAAGATCTTTCCTCACCACTGGCTAAGGAAGTACACACTGTGAGTCACTTGGGCCATATCAACCACCTGCAATGCTACAGGCTTGGGGAAGAGTGGCTGGAAAGTTGCCCCACGGAAAGTGATCTGGGGGTGCTGGTCAACATCCAGCTGAATATGAACCAGCAGGGTGGCCACGCAGGCCAACAGCATCCTGGCCTGGATCAGGAATAGCGCGGTCAGCAGGACTAGAGAGGGACTGTGCCACTGTATGGTGCAGTATAAGAAAGACATCTGGGTGCTGGAGCGGGTCCAGAGAAGTGCAACAAAGCTGCTGAAGGGTCTTGAGAACAAGTCCTATGAGGAGCAGCTGAGGGAGCTGGGCTTGTTTAGTCTGAAGAAAAGGAAGCTGAGGGGAGACCTTATTGCTCTCTACAACTACCTGAAAGGAGGTTGTAGAGAGGTGGGCGTTGGTCTCTTCTCACAAGTCACAACTGATAGGGCAAGAGGAATTGGCATCAAGTTGCATCAGGGGAGATTTAGGTAGGACATTGGGAAAAACTTCTGTACCAAAGGGGTTATCAAAGACTAGAACAGGCTGCCCAGGAAAGTGGTTGAATCACCATCCCTGGATGTATTTAAAAGCCATCTAGATATGGTGCTCAAGGATATGGTGTAGCAGTGGCACTGGTAGAATTAGATAATGGTTGGACTTGACGATCTTAAAGGTCTTCTCCAGCCATAGCGATTCAGTGAAAACTAAAAGTAGCTGTTTATTATTGGTTGTCATTTATCTTTCAAGGAAGTTTAGGCTACAGAGCTATTGTACAGAGTAAATCCTCTGGTCAAGTGTCTTATCCAGGAGTTCCCAGTATGAGATTGGTGGCCAACGTATTTCCTGTTTGACACTCTAGCAGCAATTGCAACCAAAAAAACCATTCCAAGTTTAATGTTGTTTGCAATACACTACTGGGTCAGAACAGACCCAAACCTTGAGTCATACAGCTCCTGTCCCAATGTCGCCATCCAGCTCCAGAGAAATTAGCTCCTTCTCTAGAACACCAACTGACAACATTCCTGAACCTATAGCTGAAAAGCAAAAGGCAAAGGTAGAATGAACTCTAAAATTACTTCAAGAGTGGGAAGTGACAGAAAATTCCAAGTATCTGACATGCAGGATGGAAAATGTGGAATTCTGTGTTTGTTTTATTGCTCCACTGAACCAATCTATATGTAACAGCAATAATAAACCTTTGTCTTCCAGCATTAGAACAGTTAGGAAGATGAAAGAACTCGTCATGTTAGAAAACACCACTGTTTTGCAGTGCCTCTGACTTTGTGTAATGGAGCAGCAAGATCCTACCTTAATGACGTCTTCATCTGATGACCTGCACTCCACAGATTCCAGAAGATCAGTCACAGTCCCATCATCTTCCACGGAGACCACCTTGACAGGGACAGCCACTGTCTTCCCAGTGAGAATAGCTGTGTTCAGGATCTCTGCTTCCTAAGAGACCAAATAAATCCTCTTTAGTTAATATATTTTGCCATTAATTCATTGGTACCACCTAGAAACAGCTTCGGTTTAATTTCTAATGGCTATGCCACGAATGGTTCCAAGTGCAGCAGGCAGGAAAGACAAATTTCTTCCCTTCAATCCTGGAACTCCTAGTTCTGATTCAGGGTTGTTAAGATATTTGTCATTCCCTCATTGCTATTTCATGAATGCTCATCAAGTGTCAGAGCAACCCAATACCAACCTGCACCACATAAACAAGATGTACCTTGCATTTAGCAAGAGAGAAATCTCCATCCTGAGGAGCTCGCTAAAGATCTTGCTGATTGTATAAAAATAATTAAATTCTTGCTATTTTACCCACAAAACTGTTTTCTGAAAGGTTTTCTACAAATACTGAGATTCTATGACACTATTGTCAAATATTGCCAACATTTAGATCAAAGAAATACAATATGACTGTTAGGGAACAAGTGTGGAGTGAGGATAGTCAAAAATACACTTTGCCCCAAATCTCCTGGGTGAGCTTTTGCAAGTCCCTACAGTAAAGGGTGTCTTCTGCAACATGCACTTTCTAACTCCCAGCCTGTGGAGAGCCTGCAGAGGCCTAACAGCTGCTACAAAAGCCACCTGGTAGCACATTCAACCACCCGGCACAGGGGTTGTGCTCTAGCACAGCCTCTGACTGCACGTTTGGTTGGTCACTCCAGCTGGCCACGTGTACGGAAGCAACCTGAGTCTCAGAGGCAGGCTTCAGGCTGCTCTTTGGGACGCGATGCTGGCGGATTCAACAACTTATGGCCTGGAAAATGGACTAGTGGCACTGTCTGTCATGACAGATAAGATCTGGTTTCCTCTGCCCTGCCTCGTAGGGAATTAGTTTAGGAGTGCCACATTCTGGTCCTGTGTAAACGACTACATGTACTACAGGACTGCGGGGAATCAGACCCTCATCAGGTTTTCAAGGACTTATCCTGGCTCTTGTTGGGGAATTGTTCACAACTGTTCCTTTCCCCTATAAGGAAGCTCGTGCAAAACCCTCCTCTCCTGAAAAGAAAGGATGCTGAGAGGGGCCTGGGCTCTTTAACCAAAATGAGCTGTGCAGTGACCTGTGTCTCTGGTACGTCATAGTTGTGATGATAATTGCAAAATACCTTCCTTCTCTTTGATTTATCACTTCTAATTTAAAAGTGCTGAGTTCTGATTATACAAAGAGCATGAGACTAAACAGCGCGCTCGGTTACCTGGGCCTCACATCAGTCTCACCCAGCAGATGTCACTGACTTGTGCCAAGACACACAGAGAGCACAAACTGGTGCCTGAATTCTTTTGCTCCTAATTGCAAGACACTGCTCATTCCTCGAAAGGTCTCTCAGCTTCTCAGAACTGTGCCTGTGAATCATGGACTATCTCATAGAACAAGAGGCTCTTGATTTCAGCTGGCTCTCGTGAAATAAAGGCTTCCAAAGCCCCCCCCAAGTGCTAACTTCTCATTATCTAAGTAGCTCACACTATGAGCTCTGAGACTGACCTGATTTCACTTGTGGAAGACAACAAAGTGGGAGATTGAAACCATGTTAGCAGAAGATGACAACTCCCCCTACTGCCTCTTGGGCTAAAGAGGAGAGGCTGAGATTTCTCTCATCTAAAGGATACAGATCAAAAAGATCTTTTCCCATTACTTAAAGAAACAGAGACACTATATGATGACTTAAAGCAATATTTAAAGAAAGAAAAAAACCCCACAACCTGCTGGTCTTTTGATAGCTGCTTTGCTAAAGTTACTCCATCCTTACCATGATCTTTAGGGGAGGGTGGAAAAAGGATTTCACAAAAAGAGAACTTAAGAAGAAAATCCTTTCCCTCCCACTGCACAAAAGCCCCTCGGATATTTTGAAATTTTAATACATACAAAGGTGAGAATATCTGCCTGTACTGTAAGGCCCTTCTATCTTGAGTGCACATTTGTTCTCAGTAGAGAATATATTATTCAGGCAACTGAGAGCTCAGAAAGATTTGCAATTAAGTTTCCAGGTGTTTTTTTTTTCCACATCTGAGCTTTGCAGTGAAGTTATTGTATGCAGGTTATTTAGGTAATTCTGCCACTCTCCTCTAGGCTTCACAGAGCTGCAACTGTGGGCAGCTTGACAGAGCAAGTGCTATTACGCAGCCACTGTAATTACACAATTCAGGCATTAGATGCTGATTTTGCAAACACTTGGGCATGAATCTCTTTTCATTGGGACTATTTGAGACCATACCACATCTAGCTACCTGCACCTTGCACCAAGCTGGAAAGACTTGCTCTCCCAAGCAGGAGTGGCCTTCCTCTAGTTGATACATTACAGTATGTCCCTTGCAATTATTTTTTAAAAGCTAAAAGAAGTTTAATAACTAAGCCTTTGAAACAGTGTGATTAATGAGGTCTGCCTACCAAAGGCAAATGTAATTTCCCCTGGTAAGAGCTAGTAACTGAGAATGATTCTCACAAGCTTCGTGAATTTGAGTTTCTGAATTTTCCAAGCATTAGCTTTGGATATTCTGAATACAGACTGCATCCTAATATACCTGTTACCAGCCACTTTGTGGAAACACATGCAAAACCAGGCTGCTTAGTACATCAGCTGTTTCACTGTCACTAGCCTGTTCTCCTTCTCAGCTACCTTCTAAAAGCATGTGCATAGCACATCTAATCCATGGAGAATTTCTGCATGCCCAGAGTCTCAGTCGCCTTCAAAGCTCAGTAACATGGTCTCGGGTTCTGCCCCAGAGCCTTCTGTCTGAGGCTACAGTCTGACAGACCTGTACTTAGTGCAACTGTGTGACTAATTGCTGTAACTTTAATGAGAGTACTTAAATGTAAAGGGATGAGAGTATTCATACCTCATTCTAAGGTAAGGAAGCAAATCCATGTTCTATCGAAAAGCAAAGATGCCAGATTCAAAGCTTTGTGATCTTTGTCTGTATCCATATTCTAGATCTAGGTTCAGAACAAAGGGTTTCCAGACCTGTGCATAGCCTGTATCAGTGCAACGCGCAGCATGTGACAGTTTTGCTGGTTCTTAAACAGTTATACAAATCTCCCAAACAATCTTTGTCCTCTCTCTCTTCGAAAAAAATGAGGAAGGTAGCGGGGCAAGAAGTAATGCCTGGAGTTCCTACAAATGTCGGTGGTGATTTTCTGACCTTCTGTGAGCACCTTGCTCAGTCCCAGGAAAATAAACGCACCCATCTAAAGTAAAAGCAGGTCAAAGCAAGTGGGTAGCGGTCTGGAGATATGCTCATCTACATAAGAATAACTGAGTATATTCTATTTGCAGAGTTTTCAGTACCTCTGCATCTATGGACTTGGAGGATGGTATCTTTAGGCACCTGGTTTGCATCTCACCCTTCGACACTTTGCACCAATTTACACAGCAAGGGCAGAGTAAAATGTTTCTTCAGGTGTTTGTTTAATGGCTAGAAAGGGCTTCATGCTCACCTGGTGTAAGCACATAAAAATTATTTCATTTTGAGGAAACAAACATGATACTTACTTAGCTACACAGAGATTTATAGTTCAATGTCTTAGCATGCAAAAGCTATAAAGCTAAATGGTTACTAAATTAAAAGTGCTGGGGTTTGCTCCATAAGTGATGAAGGAATCTTCTGAAGAAATACTACATTCTTTATCCATAACTAACATAGATTATAGGAGATATGATGTCAGGGCATTGCAAGATGGGTATAATTACGCTTTTGCAAAGCTATCTCCAAATATTCTAACGGCTAAAAGTTGATTCCCTGAGCAGCTATTAAAAATATGCTGAACCTTCTCTTAACTATTATGCAGCATATCTCTATAATTTACACACAGCAAACCTCTCAAATACTAAAATCAAATAATAATCAGAGAAAAACATTTTTCTCTATGTGATAGAAATGGAAAAGCAGATAATCTTTATTCTGAAATTGCTACCATGTTAAAAAAAAATAGTAATACTTTTAAAGAAGATTCTGGAGCGAGCATTCTTTGCCTACTGAAGAGATTCATATTAAATAACTGAGCATATTAAGCCCTCCAGCAGAAACATATTCAGAAGATGTACACAGTAAGCATCTATTTAAGTAGAAATGCAGGAGTGAATACCTATTAGTTTTTTCAATTTTAATTGGTAGCTTCCCTGCAATTTAATTTCCCTTTGGACATCTTTTGCCTTATAATTCCTGGGGTGAAGGAAAAGACTTTAACAATATTATTATAAATCTTAAGGACTTTCTTTTTCTTACCCTGGTTCTCTCTGTATGCACAACATTTCCTAATGTTTGTATTAATAAAGACCTTTAAAAGCAATAAATACATGACTATCTCATGCTTAGCTTTGAGGCCACACATCAGATTTATATGACAAAGAAAAGTATTCTTTTCCAAAAGCATTTTAGCATGATTCAACACTTCATTTTAATGCTGAATACCTATTAGCTCTCTCAAACCTCACAACACTACAAGCAGCAGTGAGCAAGGCACCAGGTTGTTTTCAAAAAACACCTGCAGATTTGTTTCCTCAAAATAAGTTGGGTTGATCTGTAGCTTATACCCATCAGGAGAAAAACTTGTCCTACGACAACACAGAAGGAAAAAGAGGACTAAAAAGTGCCCACAACACTTCCATACATATTCGACATGCACAACAGATCTCCAGTTATGTTTTTATTGTTGTAGTGGATTATATTTTTGCAGGCTACATATCTAATGTCTAAAAGCAAGCATGTTCCTTTTGGTTTTCAATAGGTATCTTGGCTTTTAGGTTTACTGTGTACAGACTGCAACAGGGAAGAGAATAAAATCATCACTGAAATCTCCTGAAGCCCAGGGCACGCCACCAAATGAGAAAGAATAGCTGCCTGAAAATCCGTCCCATTTAGCGCTCATTAATATCCTCAATTTTTATCTTTTTTTTTTGGTCTTTTCTATTAATCAGCCTGTAGAGCATTAATCCAGGGTACCACCTTGAATCTCTTCCTTATTTATTTTAAAAGACCTAGATTTTCCTCCTCTTCAGCTAGCAGCCTTCTTATTTATCTCAGAGAATCCATGCTTCAGTCATGCATAACTAATTTCAAATCTTATTTAGCATCAAGTCTCAGAATTAAGAAGCTAAGTGACAGCTGTTTAATTAACTCCTTAAGCTGATTAGAAAGCATTACAGAAATCCCCCCAAGGAAGAGTTTATAACTGTCAAGAGAGCCCAAGGCCATGTTAATGCTTCTGTTTAAATTTAGTAAGCTTCTAAACCAATAAAGTCTAAAATGCTTGACAACCTCACGGATGTGGTCAAATTCAGCTTTTTTTCCCCATGTTATCACCGCAAGGATAGGAAACAAAAACAACAACATAGAAGGGATTTGAGAAGTCAGAAAGCAGCAGCTGAATAATAAAGCAAAGAGAGGTATCTTTCTAAAGGAGCCGCTGTGAGTTCATACCATCTAACACTCGATTATCATGGATTAGTACTCAACGCGGGAGTAAAGCTGAGCTTGCACCTTAAATGCAGAGTCATCTCCCAGCTTCTGGTTGCAAGCACAAAGGTTTGTTCATTGGTACTTGAAGCTTAAATCCACCTTTAATGATAAGATTATGGCAGCCAAAGTGCAAGTTTTAGAAGCAGGTGGTGGGGCTAGATACATGGTGGTGCAGAGAAACTGAAAATGCTCCAAAGTAAATTTACTCAGTTGTACTACATCATTGTCAGCTCTGAGCTTGCAAACAACTTGAAGTAAATAAAATATAATTCTAATTTCTTTATTTGCCTTGAAGTTTCCAAGCCTTTAGGATGTACCAAAACAAAGGGAAAAATTAGCTGCAATTCTTCTGTCTCGAAAGGAATAAAGGAACTGTGGCCAGAAATAACAGAAAATAATTTGTGAGGTCTTTGCCATGGATATAAGAGTTGCTAGTACAAATTGGAACACTGCAAGTATGAGAAATGACAGTCAAATCTGAATGCAAAAATGTGAAAAAATTTACATGAAATTCAAATTTAGCTGTTTGGTTTAATGTGGGCACCTTTCACTGTGCAGAATGAAACCAGAAGTCACTGAGAATGGGAGACAGGAGGGGGATTGTAAAAGCAAACTAATCACACTTAATTTAAGCATTTTCTACTTAATTAGTTTCCTTCTTTTCCTCAGTACAGGCAAGAGACCTCTACAATCAGATGTGCTGGCACAAGGTTAAAAAGGAGCATCAACAGACACCCAAATGCACATTTCTCTGATGTATCTACCTGCTGACTCTTCGTCCTCCACACAGCTCCTAGAGAGAGAAAAACTTTTTTTAATAGCAAAATGTGTTTGCAAAACCACTGCTTAAAAAGAAATGGGTGGCAGAATTAATGCCTGCATATATTTTTAATTCTTTCTTCCTTGAAAAGTTTAGACTGCTGTGCAATGGAGAGGTGACTCACCTCCAGCTCTCCTCTCACTCCACTGGGGCAGAATCAATGCTTATGAAGTGAGTACATTTGGCAAGCACAGTGAAACAAAGCCACAGATACATATGAAGCACAGCAATCACAATTTTCTAGCTAAAAACAGAGAACAGTCAATGGTTGGATTGTGCTGGAGGGGAAAAGCAACATGGGATAATCACAGACAGTCTGCCCCTCCCACTGTCACACACGAGGCATTCAGGAAAAATATCTAATTATATTTAATCTGAGAGTTAACATTTGCAAAGCCTTTTGGCTACATTATATTCTCACTAACGAACTTTCATCTCTATATAGACAGAATCTATCACTGCTAAGCTTAGGGGGGAGGGAAAGAAAAGCTAAGTATGTAAGAGAGTGCTGTGTGCACTAAAGAAGGAGAGAAGGAGCAAAGTAACAAGTAGGTTTTATGAAGGAAAAGTGGGATAATTAATAAGATGACCAGCAGTGAGAGGTTTCCCGTTACATAGCCTGTGATGCTTAAGAAGGAAAGAAATGCATTTTGGCAGCGAAACCTAGGTACTGCTGCATCTGCCTCAGTGAAGTGAGGCTACTGTTCAGGCTGATAAATTCCCTCGTTTCATATCTGGGTGTTGCTATAACTGGGGAATCCTGGCTTGTGGACACCGCCTATTATTGTGGGATGCAATTCCACATCTTTAAGTGATGAAAAAGCTAGAAAATCAATCACCTCATTCTGAAGGAAAGAAAAATGCCTTTGCCTGTTGTGTCCCTTTTCTTTACCTTTGCCTATCTCATGTATCTAGACTGGATTTGCTCAAAACAGGGATTTTTTGATTTTTTGTTTTATTTGTGCAGTGTCCAGTCCACCGTTGAGATCTGAGGTCAAGCTGCTGAACCAGCTAACAATAGGTAACAGTTTTCTTGAAGATGAAACATGGCAAGGGCACAACAAATGCAAGAACAAAGTCAGGGTGACAGGACACTGCCTCTGTTTTCAGTGCTAACTTATTTGGAGCCCTGCTGCTGAGATCAAGGCACACAAGGTTTTGACATTTCTAACAGTGACTTCACAGAGCAGGTGTGTCATTTAAAGCCTGTGTTTTCTGCTAAGGATTTCTGGGAGCAGACAGCACACAGGCAAACTATCTAGAGGAGGTGATGAGCTATTTAGCAACGGGACAGTTTACAACGTTACCAGTAAGCTGTCCAAGCCGTACTGGATCTCCTTCACAATTAGATAGCTGAGGAGTTAAACTCTCCCATGGGAGTTCACTTTTTATTTCTAGCTGTAGAGTCAATGCAAATTTTAATTTGTCTCAGGTTTAAACTGACAAAAGTCCCTTTAATGCTTTGATATCTAACATTTAGGAATTGTGTCAGCATACTTTCAGTAAGTTCTCCTTTGGTGTTTTGCAGTGCTAAGTAGGCTACCGCGATCCCAGGAAGCTGTCATGTATGTTGTCTGTTTATCAAAGTCAGAGAGCTGCGACGTCTGCAAATTGTCAGGCTGTGTTTCTTCAGAGAAATCACTAATTAATTCACAGGCTCCAAACTGTACCTCCATGAAGCTTGATTTTGGACTCCAGACAGATTGCTTTAGCTGATAATCAACAAGGTTTACTCTTAAAAGCAAACAAACAAGCAAACTTGGGGAGGATTTTTTTCTTTGCTTTTCCTGAACAGCGCTGCTAGTACATTTTGCCATCATTGCAGGAGGGAAAGGCATGTCTGATTGTCAAAGGAAGACCTTTCAGAAAAGCAGAGCTGGGAGATCTGGCCTCAGGTACAGGACTACACTGTGTCTGATGCTGCTGAATTGCTGAGACTGGGGAGACTGGTAGGGACATGTCATGCAAAATTAGCTAAACCCAATCAAAATTTCACACATGGGGTCAGTATCTCAGCTCCCAGATTGATGTGCCAGTGTGAAGGCGCTTTTGATTCTCAGGCCTGCAGTTAGGAAGCCTAATGCAGAGGTTTGGTGCCTGCAGGGGTTTTGGAGCTCTGTAAGGGATGGACTATGGGATGTAATGTACGGATTTCCAGCAACAAAATGAAAGCTCTAGGATATCACTTCAAAGAAAAAACGCCAACGAGACTCTAGCAATGCAATTTAGCAGAGTAAATATTTGGCGCGATGTGTAGCAGAGCCAGAATGACCGTGGTCAAACTGACTGAATCAGCTTCGTTTTCATGGAGGGAAGCAGTGAAAAAACCCAAATCAAATCACTGGCCTTGTTTAATATGTTGGTTTGGCCGCCTTCTCCTCTTTCTTCCACAGCTTGCTGCTGTCATTCCCAGGCTGTATTTTGAGCTGCATACGAATCCTTCCCATCTTCTAGACTGTGCTAACTCCTGTGTGCTCAGTGGTCTAAAGGGAATACTAAGGGATATGGCTGGGGAGCCCTTTCCCCATCTGCCATACAGCTTCTTGGGGCCTGGACAACAAGTTGCAGATCAGAGCAACCCTTGGGATGCAGAACTATCTAGCCGAGAAATTTGACAGGCTGTTTTCTGTCACACACTGATTTCCCGAGCCAGACAGTGATGAAATCTGCGTACTTCCCTGCCTGTACACTCTGCTTCTCTTCCCCTCCCATGGCCACTGCTGCCCCAGGGTGGGTGACAGGGCTCTGGGACATCAGGCGCTCCCTCCTGCCCCGGTCCTCACTGTCTGCTCTGGCCACAACTATATTTCTGCACTGTCACAGCCAGTAAGTGACAAGCTGAGAGACATCTGAGCTGGGAAGGGTGGGAGACGAGGAATGCGAAGGAATCTAAGGGAGAAAGGGGACAGGGAAGGAGTGGGACTCGCACAGCTTCTCCAGAGAAGTTTAGCTGCTGACTGAAAATGCAAGAAAAGTATCGTCTGACTTTGCTCTCTTAAAAGATACAGGACTTTGCAAATTTCTGTGTAATATGGTACATGGAGCAAATGTTGCAACGGATGCTGAGCACCATTGGAAAATGGGTAATGGAGCTGTTGTTTTATCAGAGACCTCTCTGCTCAAATACACCGCTCTCATCCTCCATTATCTGTTCTCTCCCTCCCACAGTCCCAAGTGGGATGGACTCTGTTTCTGCACTGACCAGAACTACTGATGCTATAAATTAGGAATGCAGAAATGAGTCAATGATCACAGCTGCTACATCAACCTCCTTGGAAAAATATTTCTCAGTACTTATCACAGAGGTATAAATGATGTCTTTTTATGTTACTGGGAAGATTTCTGGAAAAGGCTTCCCCAGACTCGGGCAATGTGGGAATTGGGACCTGTCAGAGTCCTCTGAGATACGCAAAACAGATGGAACAAAAGGAGATTCAGTGGTTTATTTTCTCAATAAGTTTAGATTTTTCTATTGTTTTACCAAGAAACAAATTCACATCTGAAAACAACTTCAGTATCATCTTGTAATGTGTGATGATACATCTGCTGAGGTCTGTCTGCCAGCACTTTATGTAGAGTTTTGTTTGTACTTTGAAGCCCTGCTGTGAAACATTCAATTATTTTCACATACTAAACTATCACCGTGAGCCTGCCTTGGCGACTCAGGTTTCCTTTGTCAGCCACATGTTTACACTGACCTACCTGAAGCCTGACTGATGTGGGCAGAAGTGCAGATGCAGCTTTGCTTAGTATGGGTATCCAGAGAGGGGTGCCCTCCTCTGCTGCTGGCTTGCCAAGCACCAAATACACAGCATCTGCTTAGTCTTTTGAACTTTAAGATCTCCATAACTCAGGTACACAATGCAAACACCTCATTTCCACTTCAATGTCAGTGACCTTTTTGCCCTGTCCTACCTAGCTCCTCTATTATCTCCTACAGTGCTCCCTGCTTTTAATCCCTACCATTCAGCTCTTTCCCCAGTATATCCATGCTTTTCCCATGACACCTGCAGAGCCAGTCACTTTTCAACCCTCTGCCACATCGACTATAGGATGTTGCAAGTCTTAAACAGACATGCTTGTTCCTCTCCTCCCATCTCTCACAACTTTGATTTAACTCTGTGAGGTCAAGCAAGACCTGTTAGCAGAACAGGTAAATCAAGGTGCACATATGGTGTTTATAAATATAGAGAGATTCAGTTCCCTCCGTGTCTATAAAGTACTGCTCTGAGAGGAAAGCCATTTATTTAGCATTGTCTACTATAACAACAATCCTAACACATTTATCAACTCTTGACTCCATTTTCACATCATTTACAAAGTTCTGCTGTCACCCTTGCAGTTTTCCAGAGACAAAAGCTGAGAAGCAGTAAGGTCAGGAGAGCTTCCCAAGCCTCCACACAGAGCTACTGGCAGAGCCAGGAGCAATCCCTGGAGCTCTGCTATCCTATCTCCCCTGCTGCACATGGAAAATGCTGATAGCAACACAGATGATGTACCAAGCATGGTGGGAAGACAAAGAGAAAACGATGCAGTGACAATGAGAAAAAAGCAGATTTGCATGGATGAAATCTGCTCCAATGTGGCAATTAATGTAAGCTCCCACGGCAGAGCCAGAAAGAAAGGACCAAACTAGTTTTTCACATTTCTAAAGAGAAGGAAGAAGTTTGTAAGGAACAAGAGAACTCGTATTCTCCTGGTCACCGTTGAGGAGAAGTTGCCTATTCCAAAGTTTCCTTACAGATTGGCCTTGGTAGTTTTTGTAGCACATTCATATTTAGGAATGTCAAACAATAAGCAGCCTGAGCTAAATTGGGACCATCACAGGGGCCCTGGAAACCTGCCTCAAACCCAAAAATTCATTCATGAGCAGACTAACAGCAGAGCAGCGGGGAAGCCTGCAGCCAAAGGGCTCTGCTGGGTTAGTAATTAGCTCTTCATTTGAACTTTAAACAGAAACACAAAAATAAACAAAGGGACATTCAGAAAAAAATATGATGTTCCAGCTCCCATATGGCAAATGGGGCCAAAGTCTGCTCTGAGACATGTGACTACGACCTTCGTGAGGACACCATGATGCCCAGGGCAGAATTTGGGTCACAGTACGTCCTTAGAAAAAAATCCATGGCAGTAACTGGATAAGGACGCTGGTTCCTGTCCATAGTGGCTGCAGAGATAGCACCCTCATGCCGCTGCGGGTAAAGTCATCCATTCACTGTGTAACATCATGTGTTGAGAAGGCCATTAATACTACATTTCTGGGAACAAAAGTAGGCAAATGCCATTTATCCACAGGTACCTTTGGTTATAACATTGCCATCTCAACAGCTGAAGAGTCCAAAACTTTATCTCTTGCTTTTGGTCCTGGTAAGGAAATTTCAGTTTTGGTTTTTTTTTTTAGATGACACAGCAATCAAAATTTTATATCCAAACCCCTCCCTAGTTACATGTCCCATGCTCATAAAGGTATTTTGGTGCCTGGATTTCAGTAACACTACTGATTTAGAACATTTTCTGTGTGATGAGCCTGTGATGACAACAGTTGACAGATCCTTTGCAGACATAACGCGTACAACTTTGCTATCTTGCAGATATGCCAAGAAGCTGACCCATACATTTATTTGCCCTGCTATACATAAAGACTATAGTCCAGGGCAGTATAAAAATCTGAATGAAGATAGAATATTTTTAGGTCTGATGAAGTAAGCAGAGAAAGCAAGTAGTGAGCCCGCAAGCTCTGCTTTGATCATTTAGTCTTTGCAGATTTGTGACAAATTGTTTTTTCTGCATGAATCCGAACTGATACAGATTTACATGAGTAGTTAAAAAGTAATACCAATGGGGAAATAAAATCCCTAACAGCACCACAGAAAAGCAATAAACTTAAGAAGCAGTTAGACAGACAGAAGGAATGATCAGAAATGTTTTACAATAGAAAAAAAAATTAATAACAGTGAAAGAGAGAGGCTGGGCACTTGTAAAGCTGGTTGTGGCAGGCTGAAAGCAGAGAATCCAAAAAGCCATTAGAAAAAAGACATGAAGAGTCTTGTAATAATATCCTGGGGAACATGCATGCTGCGGATTCAATGCCTTTAAGACTACATCGTACATTCAACAACAATGTTTAATGTCTAATCCTTCTAGAATGATTGGTAGAGAACTTATGTTAGTACCAGTCCAATGTCCTCAAGGAAATAAATCTGGACTTGACATCAAATTACATATTTCGTACCTAAAACATTTGAAGCATTTTCCTAATCCCATGTATATACAGAGATCTGTATCCAATAATTCTTCCGATGTCAGTGCAAGGGTAACAAACAGCTTCCTTTTCTTCCTTCAGCTTCTTCTCATTTTGAATATGAGGAAAAAAAAAATCATACGAATATAGCATTATATTTAGAAATAGTGACTCTATAATGATTATGAAGTCATGGAACTGAACAGTTGTAGGCTGCAACACTCACACTGATAATAATTGCTGGTATTTGTGGTGTTAGATGGCTACATAGGAGGCGGTTTCCAAGGTCAGACATCTAGAAAGGACTGGGACTCCTATTGTATCTGACAACTTCGTTAGCAAAATTCTCACTGATTTTAATGATGACTAACAGATCATCTATCTTAGTGTGATACAGTAGTCCACAACCTCAATCAAATGCAACTGCCAGTATCTCAAGGTCCTAGCCCCCCCCTTTTTTTTTTTTTTGTAAATTTTGAGAATTAAAGAAGATAAACTTGAGGAATGAATTTTTTCCAGACAACTTGTTCAGACGTAAGTTTACCGATAGGAAGGAAGGTGAAGGTATGAACCCTTTTATCGATAGCTTATAAAGTGCTTGATCTGATAAATAACTGCCTCCAGATGCCAACATTGAGCCTGGTGTGACCATTTATCACCCTGTTACCAGCTATACAGACTGCCTCTAGACATTTGCTCCTGTAGAAGCCAAGTTGATAAACGGTTGCAGCAGGCTCGGTACTGGTTTGTGACAAGCTTATTTATTGGGTTAAAAAAGAAGAAAAAAATCTTCAGACGACAGCAATAAAATCTTAGTTCTTCAAGGTGCTGCCAGATGCATAGGACGGAAATAATCTGGCTTTTGCTTTTATTTGCTTAGGTTTTCCTGTTTGTTCAAAATTTACTACAAGTTAGGGGTCCTGCAGCCAAAAGCTGCACAAAGCTCCTGACCTACCTTGATAAAAGGACAGTTTTGTTCAACAAAAGCCTGTTTTCAAGAGTCAGAGTTAGTGTGATGCCTTGCACTGAATTCAGTGAGATCTGATTTGAGCCCAGTTGGTAACTTATCAGTGGCTAGATAGTAACAACAATCTCCTCATAATTCAATGCCTCTCTCATTCCTTTCTGCTTTCTACATCAGGAATTTCCTCCCATGACCCCACCATTTTAACCCTCTCTTTATAAAAATCAAATAATCCTTTTTGATTTCCTCTCTAATATCCTTTAATTATTTACTGTTCATGTCTAGGACAACTCAGAAGGGCCCCAAAAGGGCTGAAAACCTGATGCAAGAAAAAAAGATGACTGAGAAAATCTACAAGAGACACCTATGGGATGAAAGGGAATCAAAACTAGAGATTCATAGTCTTGCATCACAAAAGGGGGAAATTATCAGATGGCAGGATTCAAAACAAAGAGAAGATGATTGGTTTCCACAGGATGTAGGCGAATCATGAAATTCATTGTCAGAGAAAATAGGAATGTTTGCACGGATTGACCTCGACTGCAATTTAAAGATCAATTAAACAACTTAATGGCAGAAAGAACTAGATCACACTTCTAGATCACAAACATGCTGAGATATACACCCTTGAAAGCAACTTATTTGCTCTGATACCATTCCCATAGCATCTGCTATCAGCCACTGTGGGATATGGGGACAGGGATCAGAAATAAGATTTGGCCTTAGCCAGTGTGATTTTCTAGATAGAAATAGCACTCTATTTACTGTAACTGTAGTTTAAAAGCAGAATTAAAACTTCTTCCCATAGAATTGCTCATCTATTGTCCTGCTTTCAGGGACTCATTTTACAGACAGACTTGAAGAATTGTATTGGTTAATGGAATGGATTTTGGCATTAGTGAAAAATATAAGCCCTCAATATCAAATATTAAATTATTCCTGATTAATTCTTTTATGGGCTTGGACTCGCAACTGATTTAATACTCCTGGATAATTACTTCTATTATAACTGTGTGTTTGATTTTTAATTAACCGTACAAAGTTTCTCATTCAAATCTAATACTACCTTTGTTAACACTGTCAACTCTCTGTTTAGAGATTCTGTTCACATTAAATTCTGATGCACAGACCTTAATGTCTGCTCTTCCACAACTGTGTGAACAGATTCCGTATGAGGCTTATATATTCTACATAATCATCTATGAAAATATTGTCTTTGGTATCCTGAACACCGCTGGTCTGCCAAGTAACCCCATTCTCTTAGTACTACTGCTCTCACATCACCTCATCTAACTCACATGACTCCCCTGATACTAATTTGGTTGGTCATTTCAGTAATTAGTCTCCCGATTTTCAGCTACTTCACTGAAACTACTGACATGGTTTGAGTTAGGACATGCACAGAGTTTAATCTTTTACTAAGAGTAAGAACTTCATCTCTCTCCGTGACTAATGAAAATCTGGAAGAGCTATGTCTACAATATTTTATGATTATGCTGAGATAATGAATGATACTGATACAATGATATGTGGATGATGACTTTATTTTTGTTCTCTCTGGTCAGAGAGAAGCCTCTCCTCCCAGAGGCTTTATGATGAAAAACACCAATATCCTATTGACTATGTCTCTTTGGGAGCAGATGAGTTTTTGACCAGGTTGTGTCCCAGCTGTAGGGGCATCACACATTTGTAGCGAGAATACTGGACAAGCCCAAGCAAAACATTTTCAAGCATCTGTACCATTGCTCACCTAAATCCCTATTTACAGACATAATTAAGTAACTTTAGTCCATTAAAATTCCATACAAGTGAGCTGCCTGGGAATTGAGTGCTGAGCATTTTTAGTGATCAGGCTCCTTATAATTCAGAGTATGGCCATGAATTTAGGTGCCATACTTGAACCATTCACATCAGAATCTGATCCTTGCTTTGAAAATGTTGGTTTTTCTACTTTAACTTCCTTGTAATTAGATTCACATTTGCCTATGAAGAGACAATATTGACAGTACTTACAAACTCCCTTGAAATTATCGCTTGGATAAAGGGTGAGACATAATACAGAAAATGCAAAGTGCCAGCATCACTCTGCAAACCACCACATTCTGACAAACAGATGGAATTTTGCATTTCTAAACCCCATGCCCTTTTGATGTTTTAGAGATCTCTTGAAGAATACTTTATTTTGTGCATTTTCTGCCTGCTGTTAGTCAGCCTGACTGTAGCACCTCTGCCACCCAGCACTGTTATTTCTAGAACAGCTTGCAGGGCGACCCAGAGCTCCCCTTTTATCTTGGAAGTCAAGCATACCCCACAGTGCTCCCAGTCACAACAGTCCAGGAACAAGGATCTGAACCGATTCTTGAACGATCATCGGCCATTTCATGACTTGTTTCACTACCGCAGCACGATCAGATTGGCTTCACATGAGGGGCACATCTCACTCTCCAACACAGATGGGTCTGATACCACCCAACACAGCTGCTCTGACACAGGCTGCCATCTCTTCCAGCCAGAAGCTAAACAGTGCCTACAGAATCCTGAAAGCTTTCAAGGGTTTTTTATTTTTAGCATGTATACATACCTGTTTTGACTCCAAAAGATACAAAATCTATTAATTAGTGTATGGCTTAGTAGAAAAGGTTGGTAAAGCTACTTATAATCAACTCAAATATTTTTTTCCAGTACCTAACATTTTTACAAAGGTTAGTCTTAAAGTATTGAACACTGCCCTGTTTGACCTGCGAGCTAACTGCCAACTGGACAGAGCAAAGGCACCCAGTTGGCACCTCATCTATATTCAGCTCTACTTGATTTGGAAGGTTTTCCATACTAATTCTAGGCCTTTAGAGGACTGGGATTATTTTGAATGGTTTTTTTGCTTGAATTATGTTAAAGGGTATAGATTTTGATTTTAGGGAGGACTAATTCACGTTTTTGTAACTGGGGTCACGTGCTGGGATTTTCCAGTCTATCTTACTGTTTATGGCACCACCCCTCCTACAGAACAGGTTCAGAAGAAATTTAAGGAATGGGGCAACAGTTAACAAGCATGTAACCAAAGGAAAGAGAGGTGACCTGGACACTGACTCCTACTTCAGCCACTTATGTCCTGAAAGGCCTGAAGAACAGTTATGAAGCTTCTCGGTTCCCTGTGTTTAGCAAAGGATCAAAACTCTCTGGTCTTGTAGGGTATTAGGTAACTGTAGTGCAATTCACTCACTACTGTGATAAGGCATATCTGAAAAAAAATATATATAAAACACTAAGCATATGGGTGATAGTGATAGTCAGTTCTCACAAATGCTGAAGAATTTCTGAGAATGCATAAAGATCTGACGGAATTTCTAGAGATTTTGAAGCTTCCAACTATTTTTCCATTAGGGTACCCAAAGGAGTTCAACTGAGAATCATAAGCTTTGCAGAAAAACATGAAAATAAAAAAAAAAAAAACCAAAAAAAACCCCACAAGAATGATGTGCTGCTGCTCTACCTGAACTGGTTGGCACCTCAAGGAACTAAGAAAAGGAACATCAGCTCTCAAGCTGTGCCCCGATTCTGCCCAGTCACTGAGCTGCTGCTGCACCTGCCTGCATCCCAGAGAAAAGGATGCTAAAACTTACTCCATGGCTGACAAAAACAAGAAAATGGAGCCTAAGAAAATAATTATTTTGTGCTTGAGAAAATATGGCAATAATCATGAGCTGCTGCATTTAACCAACTTTCTGAAATTCAATTACTTGTATTATATGTACAAAACCAACGATCATTTTTGGGTTTGATCAGCTCAGCCTGTTCTTTGGGGAAATTAATTTGTTGCTCTGAGTGTAAATATTCTTTCAAAATGCTTACTGTATAAAAAGCAATGTTTTCCTCCTGCTCTCCTTAGCACCAGAGCAATTTTCAAAGCATTCTCATTGATTACACAAACAAAGCAGACAGACCACTTCACCAGGAGAACCAGAAAGTGCAATCAGAGAAGTAGGACTTAAAATACAATTTAATCTATATTCACATCATCACCTGGTGTTTTCCAGGCCACATGTAGGTGGTGTGCAGAGACCTTAAGCAGGAACAATAATGTTTACGATTGCTAAAGACTACAAGTAGACATGCAGCAGCTTTAGACAAAAGGTAGTTTGCTAAACTACCTATCCAGACAAAAATGAAAGCAAAAATCAGCATCAAAAGCTCATTTACAATGAACTGATATAATCTATTTCTAATCAAGTCAGAGGGATAAAGCATTTAAAGTCCACTAACATAACATCTTACCAGAACTTTGTATTAGATCCAGGTGCAGTATATTTAATATCCTCTCAGAGAGTGCTGTTCAAAGAGGAGGGGCTGTTCATACTGGAAATGGACATCTCTGAAAGCTGCTCATGATGAATGCTGGAGCTCAGCTTCGCTTCCTTGCAAATAGAATGAATCTCACTAAATATTTCCATGTGCTGCAATGTGCAAAGCTGACAGTTGCACTTTGAGCAGTGTCATGTCAGAGGTTAGACCGGGCATTTCACTCCTGACTCCAGCCCCAGACATGCTGACAAGAACATTTCATCAGGTCCATGGCAGTTCAGAGGATGGGGGCATTTAAAACCACATGGTTTGTGATTTAGACAAGAAGCCACGAATCCGATATCCCTGCTGGGGAAGGGAGAAACATGAGTCAAGGATGGATGGCAGTGAAGAGGCAGAGCTGAAGCCTGGGAGCATTTTCTCCTGCAGAAGCCAGCGGGGTCACAGTTTTATGTTACTAGACTGTGAAATAGGAACACAACACACCTTCCCTGAGGAATGCAAATGCTGGCTGCCACAGCACTCCCCTCTCCTGCTTCTCAGCCCCTGTGCTGACCATTTGGTCCTGCTAAACCATCAGAGAGTTAAGCATATCTTACTGGGTTAGTTTTCTGCTGACTTCACTGAAATGGCTGAGCCTTGGGCCTGATGAGTGCTGAGCCACCAGACAGGATGGGATGGTGATTCCTGACCAAGATGGGCCAGGGAGATACTAAGCAGTTAAATCAGTTTAAGTTGCCTCAGAAGAGCGGCTTGCACAGAAAAACGAAGAGACACCCAAGCACTGATACATTCTCTGACGTCCTCACCCCCAGCTCTGCACATCTCCATCTCCAAACTAGGCACATGATTGCCCAGCCCTTCCTTTGGCTAGATGAGGGGTCTAAGGAGGCTGAAATAGGACCCCCGCAGGCAAACGGGGCTAGGCCATGTCTTGTCCATCTCTGATCTTCAAAAAAAGAAGACAGAGAGTGGAACTGAACTTCTGCCTTTTCCATGTATCACAGGAGAACTTCACTTCCTTCCAAGCTGGTCTCTGATGTGTAGAATTATCAATATCAATATCCTCATTCATCTTCCTTCATTTTCCTTCAATTTTTTCTGTAATTGATTGAGGCTATTAAGCGCTGCCAACATTGGGGTGATTATTAACACCACGCAAAATATGCACTGGAAGACCACAAATCTTCATTCTTGCCTTGTTACCATAGTTACACATAAGAGGTGACATCTGAACTCTGTCTTCAAGCTCTAAGTAAATGATGACTGACAAAGAAATGAAGAATTTCAGAAAATGAAATGACAGCATTTGAAGAAGAAAAGGGCAAGCATACTCACGGTAAAAACTTAAAAACTTAAGGTCACACTATCAATTTCTATAAACAACTTGTCATCATCTTGCCTAAAGAGATCTGATTTGATTCTTGCCAGCTCTTGATCATAGTATCATGATACAATGCAATTGCATCTTGAGAAGTTCTGCCTTTGATCACAAGGAGCAGAGCTATTACAGATGATATATGCATTGCGTTCCTACTAGTCTTATTCTGATTTTTTCCCGGTGAAATGAACAGTTCTGAAATACACATCTCAAGTCAGGTAACTTTTCCACTATCACAGAATAAGCAGAAAATATACAGGAATCAATTTTAAGTCTGACAGAATGTTAATATTGGTACTTACATGCCCAGATTTCCCCATCTGTCAAAATACTAGAGCAATTCCTAAAATGTCAGAGATATGCAACTGCTGGGATTGAACACAAAGTTACTGCTAAAAGTTACTTGAAAATTTAAGACATATAAATTATTGTTACTCTCTTTGACAATAATGTTAAAGTCCTGGCATTTTGACATTTTCTTAAACATATGTTATGTTTTAACATGTTTTAAAGAAAGGTCTTTGGTGCATTTGCCTAAAGCAGTGCTTTAGGCACTTGGGGCACCAACAGACAGTGCCTCAAGATGTGCTTGGCTCACTGTGTTGCTATCCCAGATGCTGCTCTGAGTGCTAAAAAAATGACAGTCCTCATATTTGCTTTCTTGCCTTTGTATGTTCAGAGACCCATTTTAAAGTTCAGATTCCCAGTACAGGTTTTCTGAACTGGTAGAGTAGGATTTTCAGAGCTCCTCATGTTTGGAAGGGTAGCAGTAAAGAACAGTTTTCCCTGATGCACCTGAGAATTTACTAATTCCGTAAGAAATACAATGCTGATTCTGAAAGTAATTTCCCCAGTGATAACAAACAGTGAGGATGTTTTTCTTCATGTGTGCAGACTTCTACCTCTGCTGAGGTAAGAGGTCTAAGACTTTAAATTAATGAGTAGAGCTTGCTTTACAAATCCACAGCTCTTAAATCCTGTCTTCAGAAGTCATACAAAGATATTCAGCCTTTTGTTTTGCATTAAAATGGCACTAAATCTCAAGGGACATGCATATAATGTCTGTGTTGTGAATTTTTACAGCTGGTGGAGTAGGGTGCTGAGGTTGACAAAGATTTTTATCAAAAAAACCCAACCAAACAAAGACCAAAACAACAGGAAAGACACTTTGAAATCATAAACAATATTCAAAATTTATTCCTAGTATGGAAAAGATGACCAGCCTCTGAAAGAAAGGCTCAAGAAATCATTATTCAGAAGAGGGACACTTCTGGCTTATCTGTATTTGAAGAACAGGGGCTTTAAATTATTTTTTTTCTTTTTAAATTAATACTAAACAAACCCAAACATATCAGAAAAGTATGTATCCTTTCATCTATTGTTGCTCCTACTTTCGATGTTTTCAATTTCTTTGTCTTCTGTCCTTTCCCCAAACAAACGATCCAGCCTCCTGGGTTTCTGAGGTGCATCTCAGTCTCTCCCTCCAGAATTTTAACATGTAAAAAGTTGAGTAGGTGGAAAGTGCTCAAGCCCCAGATGAATTCGTCTGGTAGTCACGTGATCTCAGTAATTTCAGAATTGTTCTTATACACTGGAAGAGGTTAGATGTGCGTCCCAGAAAGATCATATGCTGCCTAGATTGACATTTCATTATAGAGCAGGTCTTTTACAACATGTTGTACAGGGTAAACATTGAGGCAACAAATCTGAGAAGCCAACCTGTCAATCTAGACCCAGGGTGTTCATTTTTTTTGGCTAACTTTCAAGGACATTTACTATAAATCTGTGAAAAGCGAGCTACTTACGGGTCTGGGATTTATAGAAAGTGCTGCCTATTTGTGCTCTGTCTTTTGTCAATAGCATTAAGATTTGCAGTTTGCGCAGAATTATCCAATGACCTAAATCCTAGCAAGCTATCAAAATCTGTTTCCTAGATAAAGTCATGCTAGAGTTTGATACATTTATCAGTGCCAAGCACACAGCAGTGCTTACAAGATTGGCTATTTCTCAAGTCGTCTTCAACAGCAGACAAAAGGGAGGTACAAATGAATTACAACCTATTCACTCCAACGGCTTAAAATAATTATCAACCATTGGAAACACAATGATACAATTCCTGCCTCCTGATTTCACACAAACTCCTGAGTATAATGAGGCACTGTTTGTTTACCTAATATCAAGCATCCAAGCCTTATGCTGACAACTCCAGGATGATTTATTGTTCTTCCATTATGCTAAATACTTGGGATAGATCATGCCTCATTATACAAAATATAATCCATTGCCATTCAGCTGAATAAGACCTGATATGGAAGAGGCAGGGGGTTTGCTAATTGTCATTATAACTTTATGGTGACAGATTCTTTCAGCATCAGGGCTCAAATATTTGACATAGGAAACTTCTCTGTCTTCGCTTTTCTCTAACATCAGAAGAACCTTGCTGAAGCCCCAGGAAGCCCAGTGGGAGCTGGAAGTATCATGTGAATTTTTACATCTATCCAGCTCCCTTCTAACGCAAAGTGCTCTGCAGACTGTAGTCCTGATCTCACAGGACATTTTCAGGAAAAACTCAGACCAGTCATGTCTTGCTAGCTAGGCTGTCTGGCCAGAATAAAGACCAGAGTACTGTCGATACAACAAACGGATCAACTGGACATAGGACTTTTTTCATATCCTCTAATTACAACGTATTCTGGGATCAAATTTGGCTTGAGTTATTTTCTAAACTGGCAGAGGAATGGTTGTGGGGGTCACTATAATAACCAACAAAAATTGCTGCCAAACTATAGATCTCCTAGACTAAAAACTACAGCTATGTTCTCAAGCACCAGCAGACTTACACCACACACAGGTCAGACTCAGAAGGCAGCATCTACTACACATTCACCGGTATATTGCACAAATGAGCGGAGGACTTGGCTCACCTTGTAATGATGGCAAGAGAGAATAAGGTCTCTCTTCCTGAACCTCCAGTACTCAGCCTCTTCAAATTCAACAGGAGCTTGAATCCTGTCTCAGACAGTCTACTTTATAGCAGCACCTCAGCTGCCCCAGTTCCTAGTGCAATGTCTGCCTCTGATTACCAACTGCTCCCCACATAGTCTGCCTTCAAATTCAACCATAAAGACACCTCAGTGGGGTGACAGATTATGCCTTGGGAAAGTGAACAAGGCACCAACTTTAAAGCTCTATTTGGAGCTATGGAAGCAAAGAAACAGAAATGTCTCCAGCATGCATGAAAAAGGGGAAACCAAAATGAGAAAGACACATCCCTGTAGCAATACTAAGAGGATCCTCACATATTTTATTCCTTCTGGCCAAACACAATCTGTGGTATAACAGGCTCCCACCAACTGAAGGCCTGGGAACGTCCATCTGGTAGCAATGTAGACACTGCTGAGCATATAGAGCACTATTAAAGCCTTAACAGATAGAGTCTAGGCAAGTGAAGCCACCAAAACTTCACCCAGACTTCTTGAGAGACATCAGACTGAAGGCTGCTGGGTACTCTGGGGTTTACAGGTGGCACCTAAGGCAAAGAGAGGTCAAAGAGCAAAATTTAAGTCACAAAAATATCCAGCTCTCATGCACCTCAGGGAAGGATTGTCACCCAGGCAGATGAGGAAAAGGAAGAGATTTCATTGAAAAAATACTACACCGAGAATTAAAGTTTTTAAAGTGCCTGTGAGAGATTCTGAACAGCATTTGGAGCTTTCTAAACTCTAAAGTCTGCCTTAAGCTAGGTTTATGTTGCATAAACATTTGCTTTCAAATTCATTATTATTATGAAAGATACAACATGAACATAATAAATGATTGTGGTATTAAAGCACATTTTACAGCATCATCTTGAGTGCTGCTTCCTTTAATGCTCTACTTACATGACATGGAGGGATTTGCTCTGAAACTGCATTAGGATGGATAGAATTCAATAGTACAGCCCATAACACTTTCTTCTCTTATCTCTGAACAATTCCTCATAGCCAAAATACTGTGAAGCACACCACTTCTGAAGTAGAGATGTCAACATTGGGTTGCTACTTGGTGGAAAGGTGTTTTGAACTGGAGGGAGTCTGGTATTGCAGCTCCTGGTGCTACTTTCATTCCCAGAGTCTTTGGCTCCTGCTTGAAACAGCACACTTAGAGAGCCAAAGCAGAAGCATGGGTTAAGAAGCAGGCAAAAAAGGTACCGAGGACGTCTATATAGCGGTAAAGAAATTAATAAATTGGAGCATGGCTAAAAAAGTCCTTTGGATCCAAGACTTCATCACTCCTCTGCTTTATACATTGAGAGCAGCAGGAGCTGGGGCTGGCTGAATTCCCTGCTAAGGGGTGTATGATCCCCAGCATGTAGCTGCTGTAAGCTACTAAATCTATCAGTTGTCATTTTAGCTGTGATTCCCGCAGCAGCTTATTTAGCACAGAGCCAAGATTGGGCTCATTCTGTACCCTTTGTTTAGCAGTCTTATAAATGAGTTCAATTTCAGAGAGCTCCTGGGATGGAATAAGCAGTATGATTTCCCTTGTCATTACTGGTCATATTTTCCTCTTGAATCCAGAGAAAACTTTTACTAAGGAGATCACGGTTAGAGGGTAGAAACCTTTCAGCTCATGTGAATGTAAACTTCAAACTATTCGAATGGACGCCTCATGGCTCTGGCTCCCAGGTAGTGAAGGAATTATGAACTATGTGTTGTATTCAAGCTGTAGTTTAAATGAGATGTCTAAAACTACCGGGACCTGGAGGAAGAAACTGAGGGTGAGATTTTCAGCCACTTTATTGGTGCCTCAGTGATTATATGATCCATACCTAATCATTAATGCACCCCACTGCAAAGTGGGGTGAACTGAACAGTCCCAAAGCTGACATAAAAATAGTCTGGGACACTACTCTGCTCATTTAACAGATAATTTTCAAACTCCAACTTGAAAGGCTGTTTCAGAATAATTCAGCTTCTTGAACGTACCAACCAGAATTTTGATGTTCAAATATACTAAATTTATTTTGATTCCTACTTTCTTCTTTCCATTTTTTTTTTTTTTAAGAGAAAAAGAGAATATAACTTTTTAGGAATACAATTATGAAATTATGTAGCATGTCCATAATATACAATAACAATACACAGCATGAGATAACAGGAAAGCTGAGTAGTCCATACACCTTTCGTAACAAATGTGTTTTGGTTCCTAGTTAGTATGTGCTGGCCCAGACACTCTGTTCCTCCCTGCTCCTCCCCATATTTAATCTACCTCTGATGCCTGTAATGCTCCCTATAGACAGTCAAATTATTTTGGTTAACTTGCAGCATGTACATTATTTTTTTTTCATCTGTGACTGTTTCAATTAGCAATGTCATCTGTTTCTGAAAGCATTTTACTTTTAAATAATTAGGGCTTACCCAAAAGGTTAGCACAAAAGAAGTATTTGAAATGCTAATCCAGCATCTCAGTCAAAACTGTTCAATCAAATTCAAATCCTGTTGTTTCTTAAATATATTGTAAAATACGATAGTGTCCACAGCATACTGATAACCTCTGTGCAATACAAAGAAAGAGGCCAATGTATTACATCTGATGGTTATTAAATGGAAATGCTGACAGACCCTTAAATTTTGTGAGACTGGGCACACTGATTTAATGAGAGCAATAATGGGCAGGTGGGCTGAGCATTCCTGCTGAGATTAGATCCTGAGCAGCAAACGTGTCTTTTGAAACTGTTTTTTAATACAATCTGTACACAGGACCAGGCTGTGCATTACAGAAAAAAAAGTGTCTTTTCATGTTAACTTTATCAGCTAGGCCTCTTACAACCTTGTTACTAACATATATATATATATTTAATGGCATAATGATTGGAATTTTTTTGGAACATATTTCTTTTTCTAACTACATTCAAATTCAGAGAAGAGTAAGAAATCTGTTGCTTTGGTGCAAACTGTGTCTTATCTCTGGAGTTACATGCTTTTGCTCTTTTTCTTCAGACATTTCACACATTTGGGCCTAATGAAGTAAAACACATGCTCAGCCTAAGCAGCTAGATCCACTGAAAATGTGCTGAAATAAAGCAGCTGTGTTAAAGCTTTATTCTACGCCACACACCTAGTGGCTATTGTGCTTTTTTCTGTCAAAATTTAATTAAGAAATTACACTTTACAGCTCACTTGTTTGGATGGCAGCAAGTCTGTGGGTTACTCTTCTACTACTCCCAGGAAGGCATCATGTGGTGCATGATTTCAAAGGCTCAAGCTGGGAACAAGATGGAGACAGAGCTGTATGTGTCCGTAATATTTCCCCATTTCTGAACCTTCCACACAATGAAACCAGCCAGAGAGATTTTATTTCCTCCATGACACGGCTCTTGCAGAGCACAAGATTTGATACCTGTCTTGTACTTGGGGATGATTACAGGGCCCATTACTAAGTGTTCTTTCTCACCTACAGGATCGTTAGGGTTTTACCTATGGATTCAACATGAGTCCACACAGGATACTGTCTTCATATACATGTTTCTCCCTAGCTGTTCATGCTAGTGATGGGTTAGGACCATAATCCACCACTCTACTGAAACAAGTAAGTCTTAAAATTTGCCTTTTTTTACCCCTATCTTTTTTTGGCAGCTGCATTAGAGTCCAGACCTCAGTCCCACTCCTCAGCCTAGTGGATCCTCAGTAAGGTTTTCACTCATCCTCAAATGAATTCAACAGACTTTAGAGCAGAACTGTGAAGTGGGACAGATAGGGAAGTGCTCTCCATTCACTGGGTCAACTGCTGAGTGTTTACACCCTGCAACATGAGTTCGACACAAATATGTCCCATCTATACTGAGAAAGACAGATTTCCAAACTGACACGGACATCACCGAAAAGACTGGATCAATCTGGCTGACTCCCATAGCTCTACCCACCACTGCCAGGCCGCTGAAGAAGCTATCCTCAACCATGGTAGGGACCACAAAGGAAGGACAAAACCACTTGAGCATTCATGCACCCACACACCTTGAGGAGGAGGTAACTGAAGAAAAGCATTGCATCACCCTCACTGGCCTTATCACATTTAATTCAACTATTAATCACTGTTTCATCGATTAACCTGTGATGACCCATCTGCAGCTCGCTGCTATATTAAGCAACTTGAAATCAGACCCTTGGTTGATTACAGCAGGCCATTGGCTGCTCCAGGACCGATCTCTTGGCCTGAGTTAAAGTTAACTTCTCTTGGAGATCTCCAGATTTGTGATAATTATTCAAGGCATAACAGACTTGAAAGTATGTTGAAAAGGAAGAGTTTATCAATAATAGATACTTTTGCATTCATGATAACTCTGTTTTTGTTTCTGGTTTTCTAGCCCTAGAGGCAGGTGATGGACACAGAACTATTACTAAATGCCAAAACCAAAGACACATTGTAAGTTCATTCTGAATAGTGGTTTCATCCATATTCTGCAGAATCTGGTGCCAAACTGTTCTTGGGTACCTAAAAGACACTCAGCTCTGCAGAAGCAGAAGGCTGGGGAAAGTGCCTTAACACACCTCACTCCTGCTTCTGCAGTCTCTGGTGAACATTGAAGTAAATTTGCTGAGCTTTTCACTGTGGAAGTGTCTGGTCTTTTCTAAAGGCATGTTTTTTTTTTCTATAAGAACTAGTAGATTTTGCTGTCATAATGTAACACTATTTGAGTTTATCTCCCTCTGCACACCTGGTATGCCTTCATCCTATCCCACTTATTTCTACAGTGTTACACAGAGAGGTTATTGCTATAAAAAGGTGCTCCCAATAGAGGGCAAAGCAAAACTATAATCACTCCACAGTCTCTCTTCATCACCACGGTTATTATTGTTTCAGATTTGCAGGTGCGAAAGGTTTGCCCATGGGGGATATATAAGAACTGGAAAACAATAGCAAAACATTTGACTTCCACATACATGCTTCAGGGTCAGACGGTTACTTTTGCAACTGGAGCAAAAAAATCCAGCATCAAGGAATCTCTTCTGGAAAAGATGAAAATTTCAGAGGTCTGCTACATCACTTTCTGTTTTGGGAGTGTATTCTTGGGACAGATTGATTAAAGGTGAAGCGAGGTTCATTATCTCTCCATAATACCATTTATGACAAACACATCCAACAACTAGGACAAGATATGGGTGAACCACTGTCACCTGCAGCAGTAATCAGAATAATTGCTAGAAAGAATCTGCATCAGTAATTCAATAGATGCACAGTTCTTATTTACATCACAGCATTTTCCATAGCAGGGAACAAGCCTTTTAGTGCTAGATGCAAATAAAGGAGAGGAAAAGAGGTACTGCTCAGAGAGGACTATAACTAGGAACTCTAGGATGAAAGTGGACAATGGAAAATGTAAACTGAATGTGGGGAAACGTTTCTTAACAAGCGCCTGACTGTAAAATCCCAGTGAAAGCAGAGAAGTCCCAGTTGTCTTAGGCATGTCAGCATGGACTAGATATTTAAAAACATATAGAGTAGAAAAAGTAATTTCAGGCTCTCGTTCACTGCCTGTATTTCTGAAGTGGTTTTCTTTATAAGCTCCTAAGGCACTAAAATATGCCCCAAAATCTACTGCAAATGATTCCGCAATTTTGCTACAAGGATGGAACAGATATTGTCAATATTTTTCAGGCCTAAAAGCAGAGATACAATTGCACGGCCGCAGCCTTTAAATACAGCCTAGCTGATGGAAAGAAAGTCCACCTAAAAAAGATTTTTTGGCTACTGTTCACATGTGAAAGGATGTAAAGTTTAAACTTGGCAAGTTTATGAACAGCAGCTGGCTTGGAAATGCTTTTTACGTTCTGTCCTTTTCACAAAGTGCACACACGTAAATACAATCCCATTTATCAAGCACATCCACAA
Organism: Baryphthengus martii; assembly: GCA_013396935.1. Lineage (NCBI taxonomy): Eukaryota > Metazoa > Chordata > Aves > Coraciiformes > Momotidae > Baryphthengus > Baryphthengus martii. The sequence continues at coordinate 656,318 of VWZK01021431.1, forward strand.
CCAAACTGCATGACTTCATAAAGGACACGTTAGAGTTATCTTCTGTCAGCAGATCATTTCATTGTATTTGAAGTTAAGTACGTTAATGTATCTTGAATTAATTTTCTTGGTGTTAAAGTGCAAACTGGGCTAATAAAAGTGACACATTGACTTTTTCCAGAGAATGATGTTCAGCTTACAGAGAATGGCAGCATAAATGAAAATTAGCCTCAAGACAATGTTAATTACGTTTTATCCATTAGTAGGAGGGTAATTGAACCACTCATTTTCACTGCAAAGAAAACCCTTCTGGCTTCATAAAGGGAAACTATGTATTTAATGTGCTAATTAAAGTCTAACAATGTAAAAATATGCAATAACAAGAAAAGCAAAATGCAGGTAATACATATCCATAGTATACTGCACTATATCTTGGGCATAATACAGATTATTGCCTTCTTGCTGTGCTGAGAGGGACTTCAAAATGCATGACAGACCTCAAACAACTATCTGAAGAAGCAGGCAAGGATTACTTACATGAACTTGAAATATCCTTAAAGGTATGTATTCAAACTAAAAAAAAGGCTTGATATAACCAAGTAAACACTACAGATATAGCTGATACTAACAGTACTAACAGAACTAATCCTACAATGCACATAATACCCATTACAGAAAGTGGTCTCTGTCAATTTAAAAATCTTCCCACTCATTTCTATTACATTTATATGTGACTGAAAGGCTGGTATCTGCTTATTCTTGGATGAAAAATACCTCCAAATCACCAAGGGCATATGCAAAAACTGGCCAATCACTTGAAGAAAGTATTGACCCCATTCTTTTTCAACAGCTACATCAACAAGTGTTCTGATGCCTATTGATAGTTACATCAATACTTTTATTTTTGATGACCAAAGGATACATCAATAAAAGTATGCTTCGATTGCTGGACTGCTGGAAATACCTTGCTGTACACCTATCTGCTATGATATCCTATTGGCTTTGGACCTCCCATGGCTAAATAGAAAGATTTTGAGTTCTGAATATAAAGCTGTAGTATTAAATTCATATTCCTCTATCAACAAGCTCTACCTTCTTTTCAACACTGCATATTATCTATCCTACACTTCACTCCCTTGAGATACTAGAGAATCATTTTTGTATTGGATTTTTTTAAAGGAAATAAGTACTTTGAAGATGCTCAGAGTTTGGAAAGATATAATAAGATTTGGGTAACATGTTTCAAGGAGAACTGACAGATAAAGTTATCAAATGCTCATGCTACCAGATAAATGTTACTGCAAATCTATAATCACTGCACCTACGCATATAAGCAGACATGCACACTGCCTATCAGCGTTACAATAAACATATACTACAAGATACAGAATGTTAGTGCCAGAAAATACAGTAAAAAACCCTAATTTTCATTTATCCACACCAGTAGCATTTGGACGTCCTTAATACAGCGTGGGCCAGAACCAGTGAGATGTTGAGTGAAAGTATATGATAAATCAGGTTGAAGAACCTCATTGCTATCTTGATGTGTTGTTATCTCCTCTACTGTCACTCAAATACAAATTAGGTAAGTGCACCCAGTCTTGAACTGATAAAATTTGCTTATGTACAAATACCACAAAGAAATCCCACAAGTAGCACACCATCATTTTCAGAAAATGCATAGGTGAGACAAGATTTAGTTGCAGATAATATTATAGAGTATCTGTCCACTGAGCTCAATAGAATCTAGATCAGATCCTTGAGCTTACTGACCCCAGGAGAAGCCTCTGTGCAGACTTAGAGTGAATTCAAAATTGCTGCTTCTATGAAAGCCCAAAATACATTCCCCTATCCAAAAATAATAATTTTAAAATCAACTTTTATCATAATATTACCATGAGCATTGAAAAGGATTATCTTATTACAAAAATGAAATGACTTAAATTTACCCTCATTATTGTTTCCCAGGGAAAAAAAGAGTCTTTTTCTATTTCATTGTGGGTGAAGCTGCTATTTGCATTTAAATGAAGACATCTGAAGAAGAGGAAAAAGGAAAGTTAGTGTTTTTTCCTTTTGAGGATGAGATTTCATTTCATTTTAGTATACTCCTATAACGCAAACCTAACTCTACTTTCTGCTTCATTAAATAGTCGATCACAAGCTGCTTTCCAAAAATTGTCATAGAGAGCAAGACACTCTGATTATTCCCAGTTGAGACAGTTGTAATGAAAGCAACAATATAGTGTTGGTATCCCCTAAAAATCTGACATCAGCAAATAAATGAGGCATTTCCGTATTTGTTGTACAGCTTGGAATTTTTTGATTGACTTATCGTAATTGACACATTTAAACAATCTGCTTTCTTAATACTCCAATCAGAAGCAGGCTTGGATCAAAGGAGTACTTTACAAGCTGTTCCAACACAAACATTCTGAAAAGCATATAGACACATAAATATTCATTCCATGTTAAAGATATTATTACAGTAAATGGGCAGAACACCCAACACGGCACCACTGACATCTATAGGAAATTTGCCATTTACCTAAATGGGAAGGAAGACGCCATGGAACGGGATTTCCTCCAGCGTTCAGTTTTTGTGCCAGGAGATACTTGGATTCTATTTTCAGCTCTCAAATATGGCTTCATATATGGGGGGAAAAAAGCAGACCACTTTCAGACATGCCACCTTCCGTTGGCTATAGGCAAAATCTGTATTACTGACTAACAGGTACTGAAAAAGCCAAGGACTTGGCAATGTTGTATGAAATTTTCATTGTTCCTCACAGTCAAGAGCAGAGGGAAGTTTCAGAAAAGAAAAACAAGAAGAGAAACAGTAAAAGATGAAGTTAAAGAAAACTTTATCAGGGAGCAGGAAAGTAGAAAACAAAGGAAGGGCTATTTTTAATAAGTCAGTCTGGATGGGCAAGAATTTATGTCTTCAACAGAAGTATTGAAATACTAGCCAAAATTGGGACGGGAAACATCTCCTTTCCTTTTTTCCTCTCCTCACACTGAAATGAGAGGCAGGACTGATGACAAAATATTTTTTGTTGGAAGATTCTCTAAATTTTTTTTGATCTTAAATGATGTGCTTTAGAGACTGATGATTGGAAACAACCATCTTCACAAAATAAGATTAGCTTATGTGACAGAGTGAGATGAAAATTACCACAAGACAATACCTGCCACAGCCTAATCTGCCATAGGAAAAGCCTCTGCTTACCCCATTACACCCCTGAAGAGAAGAACTGACCAGCTCACTTACCTGATCACTTTACAAACTAAAAAAGATGGTTTGAGACAGGCACTGGAAATGGCAGCGGTAGAGCAGTGGTTGTTGATTGAAATGTTCATCAAACTGAACAAGCCTAACAAGATCTCAAGCCTTGCTGGAGGTAGGGTAGCATCAAATCACACTGGTGGGAGTCAGTGGTTTAAAAAATCAATCGCTTTTAGGCTACCACCTGGCTTCAGCTGATTTGTTTCACTCAAGTATCAGTCTATTTCTCATTAGCTCGGTAGAGTCCAATATGCAGATCCAGTGGTCAACAAAAATAAAAGACTGATGCCCAAATTAATATATGGAATTCCTGCTTATTGTCAGAGATTTTAGGCAGATTATCTATGCTCCATGCCTATGCTCTGAAAAATACAATGTTCCTTTCAGGTGTACATCTACATGGCATGGTTCCTAAAATTACTGTATCAGCTATCTGCCAAATACACAGTGAATAAAATAAAAGGATTTATTTTATTATGGTACGCATGTCATTTAAATGATTTTCAAGAACAGTAATTTTAAACTAACCAGTAAATGGTCCCAAGAAAATTCCTTTTATTGCAGTAATGCAGGAATATTTCAATTAGCTAAACCAAGAGAAAATAGAAACATCAGAGCCAAGCAGGAAGCTGCAACAAAGAAAAGGAATTCTAAGGATGAAATTCTTCTGTCAGACATATTCCTGCACAGCCCATCAAACTCAATGGAAATTCTGTGTGCACATTCAAGGACAGAATTTGGTCTAAAAGGATAAATTTTCAAAGGATGCTGCATTTTTTTTTGCCTTGCACCTAGCATTTGCATAGGCTCATTAGTATTTGTGAAAGGGGTACTTGTGCCCTTAAACAGGCATTGCAGAGGGTAATTACCTATTCTACCAGCATAAATGTAGGATTTTGATGGTGCAGCCTTTTACTGTGGGCCATTTAAGATGACTGAGAAAGAATAGTGTATTTATCGATATACTCTAGAAATGGATTTCACATGCTCTGAATCCTCCAATCAATTCTCCAGTGGTGCTCAAGAGAAACATTCCACATGTTTTATTTTGCTTCTTAAAGTAAAGATGCAGAGAAGTATATTTAAACAATAAGGATGTTTTCAGGCTGCAGTTCATGCCTTCCAAGTGTCTCCAATAATGGTTTCAAACTAGAAGAGGGTACATTTTGACGAGGTATAAGACTGTTTTTACAATTAGGGTAGTGAAACACCAGCCCAGGCTGCCCAGAGAGGTGGTCGATGCCCCATCCCTGGAAACATTCCAAGTTAAGTTGAATGGGGCTCTGAGCAACCTGCTCCAGTTGAAGATGTCCCTGCTCATTGCAGGGACGTTGGATTAGATGACCTTTAAAAGTGCCTTCCAATCCAAACTAGTCTATGATTCTATGATTCACTTTTGTATATGCCAAACAGAGCTGACTGGCTGTACTAAACTCTGCACTGCTTCACTAATCAAATTCTTTGCAGCCAAACTGTGTTTGTAACCCTTTAATGACACCCCACAAGTACCGTTACAGAAACCTCATCTACCAAATGCCAATCCCAGAAGATTTGTTGCCAGTGCTGAGTACAAGTACTTGAAAAGATAACTAAAGATGATGATAAAAATAACGCACGCAGCAGGATTTGTTTTTTAACTGAAAGTATGTACAATGATTTGAATTTTTTAAGGAAATGACAACACTCTACGAATCAATAACAGTATCTACATGTTGAGATATTTAGCGGGCAAGAACAGGAGCAGTAAAACTTCAGCTCATATGAGAAGACGACTGTATTAAATACCTCATTAGTGCATGAATAGTTTATAAGCATTTTAATGGACAATGCACCAAGCAACAGTTTTGCCTCTGGTGAGCAATTACAGCCAGAGCTACCAAAATACAACTCATATATATATTTATATGAGTTTCTTTTCATTCCCTTTTCTACTCTCTAGCACTCTCTGCATATACCTGGATGAAACTAATAGGTGACTCCATGCCTTCTGCTTTCCTGTACCCTCCAAGTCTCGCAGTGTCCCTGCAGGCAGATTTCTTTCCCTGGATGTCCCTTCCTCTCTTTACAATACCTTTCTCCTTTAGTTGTGAGCCAGAAGCAAACCTTTCTCAAGCCAAGGCTGGATTACAGTTTTTGTGCTTTACAGACATATTCAGAGAAATATTAAGCACTACTGTTTCTTATGGTTTTGTCCTAGAAATAGTAATAAACCAGCAAAAAATACAGACTTGAATTGAAACTCAATTCATATTTTCATATGGAATGCCACTGGCAAGAAATAATATAAATGATGCTCCTAGAAGAAAAACAACCAACTTCATTCTTTTAAAATAATTTTCTTCTTCCAGCTAACACATTCACCCTCTATTAATTATATAGCTACAATTTTCTTGCGTACTAGAAACCACATTTTTATCCATTTACTAAGTTTTACAGATAAAGGCAATGGAGAAGCTGTGGTCATTATGTCCCATTCAGATGTCATTAAGAGCAGTTTTCATCAGATTCAGTGATGCTCATTGCAGATAAGCTAGCCATGCTTATAAAACTCAAGCTATGCAATCCTCTTAAAGTGCTAAAGAAAAGAACACTTATGGATAGGAAAAAAAAAAGCCAAATATATTTACAGCTTCCATGTTCCATGCTAAATGCCAGGATTCTTAAGGGTTCTTTCTGGTTCTTCTTACCTTGAAAATGTGAATCTTGCAAAATCCAACTGTACAAATGTATATCCCTTAAACAGAGTAAAAGACAATATAATACTTCAGTTGGAAGGGGCCTACAACAATCAACTAGTCCAAACAAAACATCCCTTATCAAGAGCTGTAAAGAAGCTTTGCAAAATATTTAATGCGGCTTCACAATGTAGTTGTGAACAAGCACCGTTATTCTTATACTAAATCCAAGCCACAACACTATACCAGCTACTAGGAAGAAAATTAACTCTACCCCAACCAAAACCAGGATACCAAGTAGATTTTCCATAGAGAGGGTCAACTGAATATGGAGGGAATTTGCCATCCCTTGAGTATTACCTGTTTTCCCAGCAAGATGACTTGGATGCCTTTGATCAGTACACAAAGGAATGAGTCATAACACACATCTAAGAGCAGAAAATTCACGCTTGAAAAAACGAAGGAGTGAAAGGATGAATGATCTGTTGATGGTATAATCATTGTGAGCATTTGGTAACTGTGAGGGAGGATTGACTGACCCAGGCTGAGCTGAAACGGGGCTCCTGGGCCCGTGGGTGTTGAGGGAGTCCCCAGGTAACCAGTCTGGAAAATAAAGACCTGTTACTACCCCCAGGGTCCTAATAGCCAGCCTCATTTGGCTCTTGCACAGAGTCAAGAGTAGTAAGAAATTTTAAAAATGAAACAACACAAAGTAAGGTGTGCTCTTTTTCTCAGGTTTGGTACATTCCTTGCAGACTGTTTATTAAACACCTGGAGCTGTACCCACCGACAGGCACATCCTTTCTGTGTCTGGTGGGCACAGAAAGGCAACAAATCACTCGCAACTCTGAAAAGGTGCGAGAGGGAGTTCAGGTAAGTGCTAAACACAGTCTGTCTTTTCCAATGAATTTCCGCAGTGCAGACAATTTACAAATGGAAAATGATTTTTAATATATTTTCAAGATCACCTGATGGATGCTCTTTTCGCACCCTTCTACACTGATATCCAGGACAGAAGTAGGACATCATTTTCTTCACATAAAGACTCATGAAATGGGAATGATTCAGGCTCGAGTGTAAGCGAGACAAAAAAGCAAGCTGATGTCTGCCTATAGATATATTCAAGTGGAAAAAACCAAGTCGATAGGCCTGTGGCTCAGAGCTCTTATACTGATACCTTTACTAATAAACTCATTTTCATTTCTTTGCAGTGAATTCTGAAAATCAATCCTTTTCTCTAACGCCTTGTGAACAGCTTAGAGGAGGGCAGCTGCAGGTAATTTCTGCAGCCATAAGGAATTGAAGTCACATAGTAGTACAGGTCCTGCGGATTACTTCTTACATAAATAATTACGTTTGCTCAGTGGTGGGGATTTCTCCAACAATATAAACTGTTTATGCCAGCAAAATGTGAAATGTTCACTTTGGCTTTCTCTCCCGAGTTTCAACCAAAAGGCAGAGAGTGTATGTGGAAAGAGAATCAGACAGACATAAGCAGCAACAAAACTAAAGCTGCTTTTTGGCCACAAAGAGCTCTACCTTTCTTTAAATAAACCAAATTGGAGCCCATTAACAGCCTTCTTTCACAGACTTTGAAGACATAGTGACACGGTAAAGTGCCTGCATTAGATGCAGCTGGACTAACACTACTTTCCCACAGCAATTTTTCATAGCTTGACATTTGAAGTTATTTGTCAAATGCTTGAAGTGAAACATGAACTACAGCCCAAATCAAAGCTGCTGGTCTAAAGCCTCCCAGGGTTTTGGGCAGCAGCAGCCTGGATTTAACCACCCTCCGGATGTACCCCAAAATCATATAAAGGTTTTTCTACCTACATCCAACAAAATGAGGGGCACATTTCTCAAGTGCTTTTTCATCTTAAACAGGAAAGAGGAATGTGAAACTCTTTCCAGGACTCCTGAATCCTGGGTGGGGATTTGGAGGGGAGGGAATGACCAGTGCTACCAGCTACTTCCCAAGGTGTCAGGCTGGGGCTCTCTTATCCCGTCTCCCAAAGGGGCTGGTGTGTCCCTGGCAACTCACTCCCGAAGTGCCACATCTTACAGAGCTCTGCCAACATCCAAGCGTAAAGAAAGAAAAGGGTCAGAAAGTGTTTACTGTGCAGGGCACCTGTGTGTACATGGTGTTAGAAAGAGTCCCTCATACTAAGAATTCCATTCTCTGATACAATTAAAACCCTGCTAGTGTAATCATCATTAAAACTGGTAAGAGGCATCAAACACTACAAAAGTGTTGTCTACTGTATAGCTATGTAAATGTTAACATTAGGTTAAGTTCCTCTAAGCACTTACTGCAAGCATTCTTCAATGTTTCTTAAAATTTTTAAAAATAGGAAATAGAGGAAAGGCTTTCTTTGAGCTGTTTGTCCATGCAGCTACTCTTGGTTAATCCACTTAAGGTATGAAGTTCAAACAATTAGCGTATTCAGTTTATCAGAGCATCCAAATTCTTCCCCCCTGTTTTCAGCATTGGCAAAATCTCTGTTGGAAGATTTCAAATTGATTGACAAATGCTATTTAACTAAGATGTGTACTGCTTCGGAAGAGAATTAAAAAAAACCCCCCACAGTATCCTTGTTACACAAGTGAGGAAGCAGATGCACAAAAGTGTCAGCTGGGTTTAGAAATGACTGCGTTTTGACAGAATTACACGTACTTAGAAAGCCAGTGTCAGATGAGGAATTAAAATTACCTTCTTCTGACTCTATACCTAATGTTATCAAGATGTGCCTCCATAGCCGTGCTATTCCCTTCCATTTTTAAAATTATCTAATCGGTCTTGTCTAAAACCTGCGATGATCAAAAGTTTTGGATAGTTTATCAGAGACAGCATATTGCTTTTTCTTACATTAATAAACCCATGTCACTTGTAATTTGAGTTTTATATGTTAGCACCATTGTGACTGCACATAAATATTCTGGTTATTTTAAGAATAATTTTTTTGTTACTTCTCTAAGGCTATCCAACATTAGGATTATGAATCACAGACATGCACAACACCTTTCTGCCAGGTAACGCTGCACAACAGTATGAAGAGTAGCAAGAAGATCCTAGTACAGCTCTACAAGCAGAAACCATGGCTGTGTTTGTACAGCCAAACTGCTTTTTAATGGCATAACTGCCCTCTCACCTCGGAGAACAGCAAAAGGAGCCTTTACTTTGTTAGTCTACAAGCATCTATAGACATAAGCAAATAGCCCATATATCTACAGACATTTTACCACAACATGTTATCGGCTTACTAATAGTTTGGCTAGTAGTGAAGACCTTTTTTAGAAGATTCATGGTTACTAACTGCTTTTGGACATCAGCTGCAAGGATTCGTACAATTAAGATCTGCTCAACAAAGTCCTTATTGAAAAGAGAATCAAAATACTATCATAAACTCATTGAAGTTTAAAGCACCTCCACATCAGACACTACAGAAAGTAACAAGAAATTCTGTTAATCCGAAAAGGATATAAATAGAAAATGACCACATGATCCGAGCACCACCACCTGCTGTACACCAGAGGCAGTGAAGTGGGTGATCTTGTTTTTGACAGTACTGGATCTAACCCAGCTCACAAGGGAGCAAGGGCACTTCTTGGCCGGCCAGATGTTGCAGAGGTGATAACTGCCCAGGTGTTATGTGGACATGCAGGGCCATTCATACCTGAAGGGGTGGTTTGCTGGCAATACAAAAGCAGAAAAAACCTTGCTATCAGGTTGCACAATGCCCAGAGGGAATTTACTACAGTGATGAAATCAGGTCATCTCTGAAGGTCTCTGGAAGAGTGCTGGCTCTGTTTTATCCAGTTTCTGCTTGGAACAGGACAGGGCAAGGTGACAGAGCTCAAGATAGAAACCTCAGTCCCACGATAAATGGCAAATGCAAGAAAAACAATTTCAGTTCTTCCCTTATTCTAGAATCTTCTGAGTTTCTCCACAGTTTACATTCTTCATTGATGTCCCTGTGCAATTTTATCAAGAGAAGCAGAAAAGCACATCCTCTTATGTTAATCTTGGAAGTCTCCTGGACTATGAGAATCCATCAGAGACATGTACAAGGCAGTAAAATCTGCTGCCTCGATCTCCTAAGAGATCCCTGAAGGTGCTTCCTCCTAATCTGTTAATATATATGGAAGTGAAAGGAAAAGGTGCAGCCCAGGGGTTTCCCAATCTTTTCAAGCTATTAGCCCAGTTCTTTATGACTTAGAGTCCCAAACGTTAACAAAAGGTTTTTCTATAAGGTTCAACCTCATTCTTAGCTGCTAGCATGCTGGTATCTCAGCCTGCACTGCAGAATCACTGCTTTCCTCTGCCTTTGGTAATTTGGTGGCATTTATTCTGGAAGAAAAAATCACTTCCGCCAGCTACAAACCCTTTCTCTTTTTATATATTACTGCACTTTTAAATAGACATGTCACAAAACCAGGCTAATCTGGCCTGTCTCTTCCTAAAATGAAAAAGGAAAAATTCCTGCCTGATGACCACCCCTGTTATGTTTTCCTTTCACAGTACAGGTACTCGCAGATACAGAACAGCCTTGTGTTGGACTGGGATAAGAGCAACTAGAGTGATCTGAGCACACAAATTTTTCAAAAGCAAAACAAAAGGATTGTTGGACTGGATATTGTCACATTTCCTTGTCAGACAACGAGAAAAAGCTGAACCTATTTTGAAAGACCAAGGTTTTTTGTTTTGGTTTGGTTTATTACTCAGAATCGTAGCGACATGTTCAATTCACCACCTCTCATATCTACAGTGTCCTAATTACTTCTTCAGGCCTTCTTGCTAACCCTGAGCAGGCAGACAAACTCCATTACTTGAGCTTCCTCTTATATTATTCTTAGCATTATATTGTAACCCTGCATATCCAACTGAAATCTTATGGACACTATACATAAATAATATATTGAAAGCACTCTCATCCTCAGAAAACAGACTATTTAATAAGGTTGTGGAGACAACCGTGTTGGATGAAGGGAAAACAGAAGCAAGGAAAGAAAATATCTTTAAACTCACAGAATAGTCCATCTATATTCTGGCTAAATACCAATGATACGCTTTCTCATTCTTTATGTACCTCTTCCTGGTTCAATATGGAAAAGATGCATTAGAAACAAAGATAACTGGAATCGTACTTTTTCTTTCTCCTAAGGACTTTCCACTCATTCCACAGAAGCCAGGGGAACGTAGACTGGAATTGGGAGAGAGAGAAAGCTGAGAATTGCTTCAGAAAGCCAAGTTTAAAAAAAAAATGTAATTTTTTTACAATTAGAAATCAATAAATCATTTAACAGACCACAGAACAAAACATGCTCTTAAATCACAGAGCTTTTACTGTATCTGCTCAACCAAGTCTCCAAAATAGGAGAGCTTTGGATGCCAACTGCAGTACAGATCTATTCTTTTCTGGGTTTGTTTATGACAAAATTAGGCGTATACTTTTACATATTTTTACATATGTTCTTTTTTTTCCTCTCTGTTTTAAATGTTGAAATGCTTTGTTTTTCTCCTTATGTCTAAGCTTTTTACCTTTTTTAGCAGCTCTTGCTATTACCAAATCAGCAAAGAGCTATATACATATATTACATTGTACCCTGTTATGACAAGGAAATTTAACTCGACTTTCTGACACCTTAAGATCAAAGAGAAAATACATACATGAAAACAATACACCTTTATTCCACTAAAATAGAGAGAATTATTTTTAAATCCAAAGGTAATTTGCCTTACAAATACTAGAAGCAGAATTTGGGATTTTTTGTTAGGAAGGACAATGAAAAGACATCACTATAGTGTATTCCTCTTCTTTATGAACCTACACTATTTTTCTGTATATCTTAACTAGTTTGTTGGGTTTTTTTTAATGCTGGTTTGAACATTTGAAAGTCCTGCAATCTATTTTCAAACTGTAAGGACTGATTTTCATGCAAGGTATATAGTGGTTTAAATACTTGCTTTCATTCTGTTTGGAGCTGACGGGTTTAGGAAATAGAAGTTCAGCACTGCAGAAAAAAAATGTCACTTTGAACTGTAACCACTGTATCTCCAGGGTAGTAATTTTGCAGAATCCCACTGCAGGGTAGTGATTCTGTTATTTTATGATAGAGCTACTAGTAAGTGGTATGAAAAAGAAACAGATTTTTTTTTATTTCACATTTACATTTCTTATACGCCTATAATTTAGTCCCTTTAAATGTCAAGCTTTTTTAAATGAACACTTTTCACATTTTGATGCTGTTTTTTTCCTATTCTGCTCACAATTAGAAATGACATCAGTGATTATAAAACAACATTAGGTACTCTGAAATCTCAGCTATATCCTACTTCAAAGAAGGGATGAGGAAAAAAGTGAAGGTCATGATAAAAATGAAACAAACAAACTTACAAATTTATTTTCTCTGCATTCAGTAAACACTAAATCCTCAGATCTTAATTCTGGGTGATTTAGATCCATGCACCCTACCTTTAGGTAAGTCTCTACTGTCCTTCTTCCAAGATGATTTGACCGCTGTTCTGGAGGCCATGTGTTCACATTGCTCCTCCTGGCAACACTAAGTAGCATGCAAAAATATATCTCTGCACAGTTACAGACTAAATGTCTCCCTAGGCACAGTGTAAGGTGCCTTATATCAGAAAGACCCTCAGGAAGTACAACGTATGACTCAGACACCCACCTGAATCGGTCACCTGCTCTTTATCCCTTCCTGTCTAAGTGAAACTGCTCCCCTCTCTGAGCCACTCCTTTGCTCTTTCCTACCCCCTCAAAAAACACTCCAACAGCCAGGGTGAGAGAAAGGAGAAAGAGGAGGTACGAGACCAAAGATCTCCTCGTACCGCGTGCTTCCAGTTTCAGAAACATCCTGCACATAACCCCAGTTTGTCCAACTCATTTTGCACGGCCCTAAAGCAGGACACAGTTGGCTTTCTGGGCTGCAAGCGTGCACTGACGGCTCCTGTTGAGCTTCTTGTCCACCAGCACTCCCAAGTCCTTTCCTTCAGGGCTGCTCTCAAGCCAGTTTTAGCCAAGCTCAGGTCCACAGCAGCTGCATAGGCATTAGTATCACCCTAGTTGGATGGGGGAGGAGTAAGTGTTGGTTGACTAAGCAATGACACTGAAAATCATTACCCTCAAGTGATCAGGATCCTGTTCTCATTTTGCTGTCTGCCTCCCGTGAACCCAGCAGCAGCTTTCAGGTCCAATGGATAATCAGTCCCTCAGAAGGTGAGTCGAAGTTGCACATAAAGCCGGTTGTCATTTCTTCTGAATCCTGGGCCTGTGTTTAATCCACTGTCCCTCATCCTCTTTCTGGCATCCTGTCTCAGAGGACATCTCACACAGAAAAAGGAACTCTTAATACCACTGGCTGGCAATTAAAATAAGGATGGAAAAGTCAGAGAATAATTCTCTTAATTGACTACTCTTCTTACTACTTGTAATCTAGAGGAAATCTAATTAATTCTACATGAAGAATGACTATTCTGTAGTGAAGTGTAATTCCTGGTCTCTGGGGCTTCAGCTTACCAGTTGTCAAATTATCCAATTATACACTTGTTAAAATCCATTTTGGGAAGATTTTCATGGCTCGTAAATAAATAGTTTCAAAAGCTTTAATCCTCAAAAGAAAAGAAAAAAAAAAAAGAAAAAAGGAAAGCCCCTGACCCCCAAATGGTACCTCAAAATCATGAAATATATCTAAAAATAACGTCAAGTAGCTGGAAAGAGTGATATCTGCCTGCCTTGCTTCAGCACCACAGCAGTGGTGGATCTGTTTCAGTACGCAGAAACTTGCTGCTTCTTTTTCAGCTATGTTTTATTCAAATCTCTAATCTGAAGGGAACCAATTAAGGCAGCATTGCTTCCATTACGCCAAAAGGGAAAAATCTTTTCATAACCACATCTATTAAAAGGTGGGAAGCCAATGGAGGTTGTAGCTCAAGCCAAGGATATTGATGCACTGGAGTGAGGCCAGCGCAAGGCGACTGTGCTGATCGAGGGCTGGAGCACGTGGTGTACTCAGAGAGGCAGGGAGAGCTGGGCCTGTTCAGCCTTAAGAAGAGAAGGCAAATGGGAGACTCTGCTGCTTTCTACAGCTGCCTGATTAGAGGATATAGACAAGATGAAGCCAAACTATTCTCAGGCTTGTATGGCAATAGGATGAGAGGCACAGGACGCAGGTTAAAACATGGAAAATTTCCTTTAGGCACATGTTAAAACAAATTACCATGAGGGTGATCAAATACTGAAACAATTTTCCCAGAGAGATCATGGAAACTCCATCTTTGGAGGCATTCAAGACTCAAGTGGACACTGCCCAGAGCAACCAGTTCTCTGAGCAGGGCATTGGACTAGCTAATGGTTGGAGCTCTCTTCAGCCCTCGCTGCTCTGTGATTCTAACAACTCTTTAGAAAGATTCTCTTATTAAAAAGAGGGAGGGGACATGTGACACTACTATATATTTGAAGGAATATTCTTAAATCGGTGTAAACTCTGGATTCTGATGAGACCAGATTTGTCAAATCTGAGCATAGAAAAAAAAACTTTCTGTGATGTTTTGTATTTCCTTGAAAGCAACTTAGCAGTCAGAATTAAAAGACTGTTTTGCAGTATTTACTACTATGCTGTACATCAGTGTTGTGTTCGAAAACCCTGAGAATAAGAACAAAAGAGGACATGAAACAAAAGAGCAACTGAAAGCAGTAACCTGTTTTCTATAAACTCAACTGTATTTCAGTAAGAGTAAGCATACTCCATGCCTGCTGTTTTTTTCCAACAAAAAAAAAATTCAAATTTCTTTAAAATTAATTGAGTCTGATTAAGATAAAGATATAAAAGTATTGGAAAAATAATCCAAATTAGGTGGTGCAATATTTTCAGTGATTACTGGTGAGCCTAGGCACTCAGTGTGAGACATCCTAAGATAGTTCAACTTTAAAATCACTCAAAGCACTTGCCTATTGAAAATGAGGTCCCTTTCAGCTGGCTGAAACTGGGCCGCACAAAAATTATCAAATTATCAAATAATCAAATATTTATGAGCTTCACTCTTGAAAACTCAATTCACAACCAAATTATTTCTGGTTTAAACTAATAACATTTTAAATACCAATACCTCACAGCAGTGTGAAAACAGGCCAGGACCTCTAAATCTCGTGTCTGTTGAAAGAGGGACAAGTTCTGGGTAACACTTGCTCTAAATTCAAATCCACCACGTTTTCCTGGTCCTTCTACATTTCACAGCGTCATGCAGCCTCAAAGCAACACAGAAAGATTGTCAAGGCTGAAAGATTGGGCTTGTTTCAACCCCGTCCAACTGCACGCATCTAATCAAGAAAAATGTCTGTAACTCACACTTAAGAAAGAATAGCAGCTGTTATGCAAAGCCATTTTTCTTAGGCTTTAATTCGTCAGAAAAATATCTTTGCATTCGTTCCTACTTCTCTAGGGAACCCAATTTTTGATGCTCCACATCAAACCGTGTGCCTGTCAGCAGCTTTGCCAGCAGCCAATCCAAGCCCTCATTACTCACTCCCCTACTCAGACAAAAACCGGGTGACTGTTGCTTTCTATTATTACGGGCGATTACCGTATTAGTCAGCTAGCAACTGCCACTCCGGATATAAAAACAAGATTTCTAACCTCTCATTTTCAACAACAACATCATCAAGACTTTCCTTCCATGAGCCTGTAGTAACCTTTGGCAGGAAAAGAACTGGATTAACGTGGAAGACCTGCTTGATGGTTTTCACTGCTTGGCAATTTAAGTAGCAAAACGTCTGCATTGGTGTTGCAACGTTGCTCCACAGGTCAACGAAATGCCTAATTGTAAAGGGAAAGAGCTATGGCTTGTTATTTCAAATGTTAAGAACCCCAGGGTCGTCATTAATTCTGGAAGGAAAAATCCAAAGAATGTGGCATTTGTTGGATTCTGGAGATAAGGCATCTTTGATTGCCAAGTGCTTGTGTTATTTTCTCATTTCATTCTCTGTATACAAAACAAAATGCTATGTGCTAGTGACTCATCCATCTGTCAGTTTGCTGGGAGCCTGCCAGAGCTAAGCCCATGTTTAGCACAACAGTAACAATAATAGTAAGTTGAAGACTAAACCAAGCCATTTTTAACAGGCAATTCCAATTGGAAAATTAACTCTATACATTAGCCCCCTTGCAGTTGAGCGTATTCACTTCTTGAACGGAGTCATGTAGGAATTCCAAAACTGGCACAACCAACTGGGCTACCCAGCTGCCTGGCCCGTCATTTGGGTACAGAGAGGTGCCAATACCACATGCTCTGAAAAAGCATAATTAATTGACATCAACATATGGGAAAAAAAGTCTTGTAGCTTCAGATACCTGTGATTCAATTAGCTTCTGAAGCATAACAGATTATTATGTGTTTACCAGAGGAAACATTTTCTTCTATTAGCTGTACAGGCTCATTACAGTTATTACAACGTGAAACAGAATCTAATCTGACTCCTGCATTGCATAAAGACTGATGAACGAGCTTTTGAATACAAAATCCTTCCAGCTGAGGTTGTCTGAACCACAGAGAACCAACCCAAAGGATCGGCTTTTGGATCCAGGCAATGCTGTGAGACAGTTCGTAAGACTACCTGTTCCTCTGAAGTGATACAGCAATATTCCAGAATTAGCCTAGAGACAGATTTATCTTTATTGCTATCAAGAATGACCCTGAAACAAGATGAAACAGACTACTACTAAAATTTGCTAATGGAATCAGTTTGGAGGCCCTGTCAATACAGAAGTTTGAACTATTAAATAAGAAGCACCAGATAAAAACAAGGATTCAGGAGAGACAAAAAAAAAAAAAAAAGGAATGTATAGTCACCTTGGCTATCTATTTTCAAGAAAGATGAATTAAAATCAGAACTGTTTGGTCCCAAGAGATGTTATTGGGAGAATGGAAAGTCTAGTTTATGATATAAAATTGTAAGACTGTAAAGCTACTGAATTTTAGGAAGCAATACTTATGAAAAAAAAACTGGTTGCTTGCAATATCACCATGATCCAAAGGTTCCTCCCTTTCCCATGAGTAGATTTCATTTGTGACTCACTAATCATCTTGATTTAAAAGGTCCCTCTTCAGAAATCGTGCACATTTTAATTAAATATTTGAAAACTTGCCGAATATTGTAATTGCAATTTAAAAGCTATGAATTAGGGAGGTAAAAGCTTGTAACTACTCTCTAGATGTCGTTTTCGTTTTCATAAAGCTGACTGTCAGTGAAAGTGTTTGGAAATATTCAGTCTTTAAAGCTGAGTAGAACAGATGATTCTGGCTGATGTGATCCCGCACTTCTCCGCTATCAGGCAGAACACAGGCCACTCAACAGCCAAAACCAGATCCTCCCTGCAAACACTTTGTTCATCTAGATTATACACACGGATGGAGAGTCACATTTCAGCTCTCCCACAGAAAAGAACGAATTTCACCCCAAAGCATCCTAATCATCAGCTCAGATAGTAGACAGAAGGCTGAAACAGCCTCCAGTATCCTATTCCATTGTCCCAGCATGGACTCTCATTGCACTCCTGAGCAGCTCCCAATAGAAAACAGCAGCACTCTGCCAACCCAAGCACTGGAGCTGAACAGGGGGCCTGAGGAAGAGGCAAGGACAGCCACACCATCTTTAGAGCTACATGTGGACCACGAGCTCCAACAACGATGGCACTTGCACAACTGGATCGGGGCTCCAGGGACCATGATGCACCTACATCCCATTTTCTGCAGTGGGGAAGAAGAGCCAAGCTGAAACCTTGGTCTAGGAGAAGGCAGTCTGCTTAATTTCAGGAGGAACTTCAGCACGCTGCCCATCCCCATCCCTCTTCTGTAGGAAGGCACCAATATATTCTTTATGTTTTTATTATCAGTCGTCTCTGGCTTCTGAGTTCTTCAGGGCTAGGCTATAATTAAACATGTACTTGTGCAGCACTGAGCACTCTGGCAGCTAAATCTTTAGCTACATATCCAGTCTCTAACAGCACTAGCTAAAAATTAAATGTTTCAGATACATATATTTATAAAGACATTAATATCCTAAGCATTTTTAAAATCCAGTAGTGACTGCCTTGACAGATGATTTCTGTAATTATTAGAAATCATTTTAATATGGAAAAACTTTCTCTATAATAGATAGCTTCTTTGCTGCAATAATTGATTTTATTTATTTATTTGGTCTATTTAATCAGCTTCTTACACTGATGGTATGTAGAACAGTTTCCTTCCTGTCAACATTTTCATTAAATTTTTATAAAGAACATCAGGAGCAAGTTGAAACAATAAATTATCTAAAAGGTATAATGTTAAACCGGTGTTCAAGTTTTGGATACAATTTATTTAATATGACTGTCATAAATTAAACTTCTCACAAGCCAAAATGGTTCTAATGGGTCTGAGGACAAGAGCACGTCCATCTGCAATAGGAGAGTGGGTTTACAGTCAACGTTGCTTAGATAACTGTGCTGGGATGGACCAAGCCAGCCCCTTTTAACAAAATATCATCTTAAATATGAAGTTTGTTATGTCCTGTGGATTATTAAATATTTCTGTTCAACAAATAAAGATGACATTTACTTTTTACAGCTAATTTATTAACCCGATCTTGAAAATAAATATTCCTCCTGCATTTCATACAATAGCAGCTATGGTGACACAAACACTGCAAAAATGGTTGTGGTGGTTTAAAAGATCATTTTGCTCCAATGTTACCAGTGATCCTATCCCGGAGGTTACCAACCTCGTAAATCACCTGAGATGAAGGAGAATGTAATCTTTCTTCCTAACAGCTAACCCAAGTTTGTTTAAACCACCTTCATCTGCAGCTTAAAAATAGGTCAGTTCAATTTGCACCAGAGCAGCTTTTCCTTAGCAAGAGCAGAGCTGAGCGGGAGTTTCTGAGAGCAGGGAGAGCTCGCCAAGTTGGGACTCCTCGGTAGCAATAATTCTTTGCCTCCACTACAACCTGTTTGTTGCAAAGTAATGAGCTGGACTTTGGTTACTGACGGTTTAAGTCTGTCACAAATCAGGAGTCTCTTCTCAGAGTTTTTTTCTACATTTGATTTAAATCTCTCTCGGCTTCACACCTCGCTTGACAGTCGTGGAGGCCAGTGTTGCACTGCTTGAGGATAATAAATAATGGGCTGAAACCAGAGAGATAATGGAAGCTCGGTTGCTGATACAAGTCTGTAATTCACTGTTCACCATTCACCTTTGCCTGATAAAATGTGTCTGGGAAGGATGGAAGGTTGTCTTTGGAGTTCTTGCCTCTGCCAAGCAGACAGCAACCCCACCACTGTACCATTAATCAAGCTTTAAATTCCATCTTTTGTCCTGTTCATTTCAGTTCTCTAACAGTAAGGTTATTTTTTAGGTTGATGCTGACTAGATTATAAATATACCTAAGGGCTGTCCCAATGTATTCAGTGAGAAGGAAAGACAAGCACTTCATGGCCATATGGCCATAAAACTCACCAAGCCCCAGATGAGAGCTGAGTTTGATAAAGACTGAGAGAGCCTGTGCCACTAGTCCCTGGTAAAAAGTAAACAAGCCCTGGTGAAATCTGCTAATTCAGTCCCAGCGCCAGGCAAGCTGTCCTGCCTGCCAACATGGGTGAGATTCTCTGGGCAGCAAGAAAGCTGAATTATCAACTTCAAAATATTAATATCTTGATTGATATGAGGTAAATGCAGGGTGTTGCTCAGCCACTGCGACCATGACTCTACAGTACTCAAGGATTCCTGCTCTTTCTGCTGTTTCCTAGTTGCACAGATCACACAAGGCAGTCTGGTATAGCTGGCATTAAGATCAGTTCACCTGTAAGGACTGGGGAGTTGCTCAAGAAAGCAATTTATATTCACAGACTTTTTACACACAAGGGTGCTCATCATCCAGTTTTCCGGCTTCTTCGTTGGCATCACACGTCCTATCCCCACCTGAAACATCTGGTCCTCATCCATATCTTTAAATCTAATGCCTTGAATATCAGGGTAAGTACATTAGTATGAGTCAGGTTGATTCTAATATTAACTTGCTGATTTAGAAATTTAAAACACGTATGCAGACAATAATTTATCAAAAATTGAAGGTCAGGAACCTGCAACCTTTTCTAAGGAATTTCTAAAGAGACACAGAGCATCCTGCATATATTTTTTTCTATATTCTAGAAGAAAGTAATATAGTATACTTTCTAGGCAAAAGACTACTTTAATAATGGATTTATCAACCCTGGGACCAACATGTTCTCCTATGAGATTTATGAATCAAGTCTTGTGTCATGATTATTAAATAAAGGAAGGGCACAGAACAAACAGGTTCAGGGCATACACACAGGTAAGACAGGTGCTTTATAGGTTCAGAGCTGATTCAGTTAAGAACCAGGCCAGGTATTTTATTATTCATCATTTTAGTTATTATTATTTACAGAACAGATTTCAACTTATCCATTTACCAGCATGTCACATCTGCCCTCTGCCTTTCTCAGTAGGGATTATCTTGTATGTACACAGATGGCTACAGAGCTTGTCTGTCTCTCAGCTTCACCTAATCATTAAGGTTCAACAAAAGGTGAACGCCACAATTATGAAAGAGCTGACAGAATGTTTAAAAAGCAACAATAATCAATAGCAGCAAATGTACAGTTTGAGTGATTAAACCTGTGCCATTCATCACCTAACAAAATGAGAGTGAAACAGAACAGGGAAGAAACATCAGAAAAAAAAGTCAAATAAGAATTGGAAGCTGATTTAGGATGCCAATAAAAAATAATATCACATTCTAGAAGATTCAGGCATATTATTCTCACTGGCTGTCACACTACATTGCAGGTTCTCAAGTCAAACAGCCTTGACAGTTTAGCGTGTTCAAGACAGGTAATGAACAAATGGGCCGTACGCCTTTACTACCATATTTCAAAGGTCTTAAGAGGTGCTGGGGTTTCCATCTTAGAGAATACTCTATTACAGGGGGATGTTAAGAGAATAATGTTTAAACAGTATTAGTATGTATGTTAGTTGACGACAAGAACAACATAGGAAGTTTTTGCTTCTTCACTATTTACTTGTTCGTCAACAAGGCAAGTCACTGCTGTGTGGCTATAAAAGCCACTGCAAAGCAATCATGGTAAAAGGCCAATAATTTTTTATAACCCTGGATAAACATCTTTGCCTGTATTTCATCAGGCTTAAGGGAAAGGATCATGCATTGCAAATATCCAGACAGGTGCTCACAGGTTCTTACAATGTTCTCAAATTAAATATCTTCTCCTATGCTACTCCCATTCTGCTAAGAAGGGCTGGCTGGGGTCTCATGCACAGCTTACCAAGATGGGTTCTTTTACACTTCAGAATTAGAAAAGATATTATTAAAGTATCAGAAATATCAGCCTTTATAGTACCACACATCCATAAAATACACCCCACACCTTTTCTCATCAATATCCTTGAGTGCTCTACTCTGACTTTGTGTTGCCTTTACTGGTGCAGGGTCCTGCAGAGGTATCAAAAACTGGAATGCTAACACACTATAGGAAAAAAAACATGCACCAAAGAAAGGTGACTACAGCGAGTGTCCTAATAATTTCAGCAGAACGTAGGCATTTCCAGAGTGTCCTGACACTGATATATACATTTAAGTCTTTCAACTGCAGCATTTTGTAACTCAAAAGGAAGAAAACGGGAAGCTCTAAATTGGCCAATCTTCTGCTTTGCAATTTACAAATCCATACCAGTTAGCTAAAAAGACAACAGAAAACAAAGATAGTGCAGAGGTAGTATGTGCTAGTCTACTAAAAAAAAACCAGCAAAGCTCTGCCTAATATTAAAGAAGTAAAATTGTTCTTTAGAAAAATTATCCTGTAATTGCAATATTCAACAGCATTTCTCTTTGGGGCTTCTAAACATGAAAGTACACGTTCCACTAAGAGGCCCAGCAAAACTAATCCCAATTAATCCTTGTCAGATACAGAGAAACAACTTTGTTTTCATTGTGTTTCTTCCTAACTGGAAGAGTAGAATTTTTTTATTTTTTTTTTATTTTAGATTTCTAAATTACAAACTGGCTTTGCTAAGATCACAGGGAAATCTGAAATACCAAACTAGTCTAAGTTAGACATCTTGAAAGGTCTGCCCCTGAATCATTATTTCCTATGTGTGAAGTACGACAAAGATTTGGAGATTTGTGATACCCCAGAGTTCCTTCCCTGACACTCCAGTTAATGCAAAGAAGGTTAAAACTATTCCCAGTCTGTCAGTAATTAGGGGACCCCTGCCATTTATCTTTGGTTCTTCTCTTTCCCATTATCCCAACACCTGTTGCCGTGTAAAATGCCACCTACCGAAAACTTTATAGACCTCACGTGGATTTTGAGTATAGAATTTTGTGCTTCTGGAAAAGGCTGCTTTTTCTTCTTTTAATGGAAATGAAGAGAATGAGTTGGTTTTTAGCAACTGTCAGGTGAATGTGTCTTTGTTCTTATGAACCATTTTTTTGCCACTGTATCACTTGATACTAAAGCAATCATGGTTCGTGGGCATGTATGAGAAGCACTAGTGGTTTCTGCATCCACTGGAATCAATAGGAAAGAAATCTTTTATCTTCTCATTAAGGGATAGAGTGAATAAACCCCCGTGCATTTCAGATTATGTGAATTAGATCACCTCTAACAGCCTTAACCTTCAATATTCCGGAACTAGTGTGACTGCATAGAGTGTGACTGTAGAGCCTCTTCTCTTCTCACAAACCAGTAAAGACCACACAGTGTCCCATAGCAGGAGCTAGCCCATACAACTCTGACTTGTTAGATGGCTACAATATCAGTTGGAGACACCTATTTCAGCTGTGATCGACACCTTGGTAATGAAAGCATCAGCCATTAGAAAAGAAAACAACTATTTTTTGTGAAATAAAGAATTGTGACATCTGAGCAGTCTTGAAGTTGATAAATAACGCTAATAGCCAGTTCTGTGAGCCTGGAAGTGCAGAACGCCAGCCTTCAATAATGGTGTAATTAACTGACTATTACTAGGCAAGCATCCAGGTTACATTTTTAAAAATGCTTGGAGATTGATTTTTGGTTTTCTTTCAGTGCTAAATAGCAATGTGTCAATATTTTCTAACAGATTGCCCAAGAACAAAACTGAGGCACAGTCAGACCCTAGACAAGTATCCTTCATCCCTAACGATGAAGAAATACGAAGGGGAGAAAAGAGGAACTGCACAATATTTCTGTTTGTACTTTGAATTTGAATATCTACCAGGTTTTTTTTGTGAAAACAAGGCTAAAGGATCAGGTATTTTTCAAGCCCTGTAGCTTGCACTGTGACGGGGAAGCAATCCGCTTGAACGCACTCATGTAGAACAGACAGGTGGCTACGTACTGCATTTTATGTTTGCCAAGTAATTTTTAATTACTTGGGAGTCAAAGTCATGACTTTTATTTCTCTTCTCACTCTCAAATGAATATGGAGGCAGAATTCAAAAACTGAAAAAAAAAACCCTGTTATTCAGGAAGTCCTTAAACACTAGACCAAATGTAAAAGTACTTGTGACTCAAGACAGACATACAGCACAGCACGTTGAACCAAATGTCCAAGTATACCGCTCATGCAACAAGAGTGAGTTCTGAACACTGGAAATGACATGAACTCAGCTTCTACTGCCAAGAAGTCGCTGTATGGTCAAAGAAAGCAAGACTGGGCCTTTCACGGGAAGTTGTGGTCTCCCCTCATGCGGTTTCATGGCTGAGTGAAGAAAACTTTAGAGGCTAGTATTTGTTTCTCAAGACACCAAAATTTTCTGCATCATTGTCCCCCTCCCCCTTTCAGTAGATCATTTGTATCTGTCAGACACTAGAGTTGTAAAGCAATATTAAAAATTCACAGAATGCCAAACTATTTCTTACCATAGCCAAAGGGAGAACTCCTACCAGGTCCTTCTGGCTTACGTAGATCTTGGAGATTCCTAGATCAGATGTTGTATCTCCAGGATATTCTACTTGCCACGTGATGAGCTGGGTCCCAGGTAGGTCAGTTAGATCTTCAATTTCGAAATCAATCTGCATAATTTCAGAGGAAGGACCATCCGCACTGCATGAAAGAAATAAAAAGAAAGGTTCTGTTCACATGGCTGATAAGACAGTAATATTGCTTTTATATTGGATTAAGGCTCTTCCAAAGAGAGGATTTGGTGGGATGATGGATTTAATAATGAATTAATAATTTGCACTGGTCTTAAGATTTCAGGGTATTTCCCATACATTCAAGTGGCTTAGTAACACTCTGTGACATGGATCACTAAGCACTGCTCCATTTTACAGGTGGAGAAACAAAACCAAATCCAGACAAAGCTAAGGCTAAAGCTACAGCCTAGAAATTTTGACTATGAGATTTTCCCTTTAACAAGCAC
Source organism: Baryphthengus martii (assembly GCA_013396935.1). Lineage (NCBI taxonomy): Eukaryota > Metazoa > Chordata > Aves > Coraciiformes > Momotidae > Baryphthengus > Baryphthengus martii. Next base: position 680,692 of record VWZK01021431.1, read on the forward strand.
ATTGTATTTCCTCCCTGTTAAAGTAACACATGAGCAAATCTAAAGGGAATCACTCCTTGAAATGAGAAACCGCTGCATTAAAAGTGTTTTTTTGCTTTTTAAAAAGGGAGGCATAGAAGTGAGGTCAAAGCTCAGGATGGGTTCCATGGACCAGGGCAGAAGGGAGCAGAGGATTGGAAAACTTGGTATTCATTTTTGGCTTTACTGCTACCTTGCTGTAAACGTCTGTCTCAAGCTCCTGTTGTCCTTTGCTAAACCAGGAATTACAGCCAGTTTAGCTTGTTGCAAGAAAAGAGAGTTACAAAACTGGACTATTTAATACTGGCCATTTCTGCCAGGATCCTTGAGTAAAACACACTAGAAAAGAATAAAATGTCACTAGATGTGATTCTGCAGGATACTCTGGCAACACAAGGATTACTGATATCTTATCAATGCTCCTTTATCTTTATATGCTGTCCTTCCTGAGGTTATGTGGTTCATATAACTGTATATTAAAAAGCAGAAATGTAAAGAGGGAAAATTGGAAAGGGGTTCATTGATGCAATTCCTGCAAAGCTTGTTACAAAATCAGCTACTGCCCAGAAAACAGTGAAGTAAAGTTTCTATTGTGTATCTTGACAAGGTGAGCGCCATAGTCCAGTGGCATCTATAGAGACAAGAAAATACTCCCTTTACTGTAAAGTTGTTGAGGAACATGGAATTTCTTAGCAGTGCAGAAATTCAGGGGACAGTAAGAATGACAATGCTTTTACTTCTGAAGCACTGAAGGCCAAACAGATCTTCAGTGTTGTGTGAAGGGGAAAGAAAAGAGCAGAATTTCTTTCAGTGGGATAATACTCAAGGAGAGAGCAAATGGCACAACACTGAAGCATTGCAAGCCACTTACGTTGGAGAGTGCAGATAGAAAAAAAAGAGGAAACATGTCAACAACTGATTAGAGAATCCCCAGATGTGTCTAAAACCCAGTAGGTTTTCCCAGGCAATGTGGAAAAAGAGTTACTAGGCTTTGTTAGGTTTTTTTTGTGAAGATCAGTTATGACAACAGGCCCAGTTTGGGATTCTTCCCAAAACACTCAGATACTTTTATCATGCTGGCTAAATCCACTGCTTTATCCAAAGCTACTGCTTGAAGAGTTTAATTTGATCATCTTTAAGGTTTGATTTTAATGGATGTATTGAGTCCTTGCTATTCTGGATGGAATTTAAAAGGAGCCTCTGTGCTTCCAAAATGGAACACAGGGTGTTCAATTTCTCATTTCTTCATGACAGGGGGAAAAAAAAGTGCACGCTTTCTAAACTAGCACTGAATGCAGTCTTATTTCATGCTGACCTGGGTAGGATCCGAAAGCTGCTTTACGCAGCTGTGACTATTGAAACGCAGTTACCTTAATTGCATGAGCAGGAATGGGCAAAGCATTGCCTATAAATACTTGGCACTGATCCTGTTTCATACAGTATGTTCTATCACAGTTTCTGTGTTTAAAGAAATAATTGAATCTTCATACAATGAAACCTTGGGTTTGTGATTCTGTTCAGGGTGCCTTTTGTTATTACTGCCTTGGTGTCTGCTTCCCCCAGTCACTGGCTTTGCAGAATTGGTGCTGTCACCAGAAAGGTGTCCTTTAACAGCAGTGAGGGACTGCTACATAGGAGAGCTGAACACCACAGAAAAAACCAAATGATTGTCAAAAAAAGTCAATCAGCTTAATCTCTTTCAGGTATCTTGGAGATTAGGAGAAAAGGAGAAAAGTGATTACGACACAGGAAAACAAAGGATGGAGTGAAAAGATAGGGAGAGAGAAGTGGAGCACGGTCTTGTCTCTCTCAAGGCACAATTACAGTAACTCCCCCCCAAATGGAAATATTTCTTTTTAATGCCTCCTTCAAAGCAGGTATTTGAATGAAGCATTTCTTGTAGCAAATCCCCCCCCACCCCGCTTTGCTACCTAATGCAATTTTGATAAAAATTATTTGAACTAGTTCCTCTTAGAAATACTAAACACCTCCAAATGACAAGATTACAAAGCATCTCAAAAATCAATAAGAATCTCATTACTGATACTAAAGATGTATTAAAAAAAAAAAAAAAAGTGAAAATATGGCATGATCTATGATCAGACCCAGGCTGTCAGTACCAGGGCAGGAACTTTTGTTTAATTACTTCACTCATCACTTACTATGAAGCTCCTTCCATGTGCAAGTCCCATGGATCTGTGTCCCCAACTTACAGCCTTCCTAAGCAGTACTTAGCAGTATCTTTCAAGAGAAAAGTAAGCCAAAAAGTTACCCTTTCAGAAAATACAGTTAAAAAACATAAATGAGGAAACTGAGACCAATAGTATTCATTACTGGAGTTCAGTCACACAAAAACATTTGTGGCTTTTTCTTTCAAAGTCAAGGCTGCTTAGTACAATAGAAATAGTTCTATTGGGTAGTCAACCAGTGCCACATGAAATGCTGCACTGCCTAATCCTCCTCAAGGTAGGCATACACTTTATGGCCATGACAATGCACTAGCATGTTGGCAGCATGGCTTTGCTAACACTAAAACTGTTACTGCTACTAAGAGTACAGCACCGGTGTTCATTACAATATGGGAGGCTACACAATTAGAAAGATCAGGATGGACAAACCCAAAGGTTCACAACAGCAATGCAGGCAGAGCTGAAGAGCAGTCAAAGAGAAATGGTTCTTGATGCTCATGTAATGTCAAATCCTGCACACAGGGTTTTGCTGTTTACAGTTGAGAGTTCAACTCTAATGGAGTTAGTACCAATAAACTCTTCCTGTGAGCAGAGCCCTGCTGAGCTGCGTGCCATGCAGACACATTTTTAAAGGGTCTCAGTCCAATCTGAAGACGAGGAAGAGAGAAAAAGAAAAGAAAATTTCATTGCAATGGAATAGTCTGATCTTTTCTCCTGTCAGCCAGGACAGCACAGGCACGTTCATACCGTGTTAATCTGTCTTTTATTTCCCCTCTAACAAAAGATCAAGCAGCTCTGACAAATAAAGAACGATGGGAAACTCTGTCCTCTCTCTAAGGGATTATTTTTTACCCCATAGAGCCAATATGCACCTACTTCTTCTGACACATCCCTGACTGAGACAAAGTTTAAAAAAAAATTAAAAAAAAAAAAAAATCTCTTCTGCCCTTTCAGCCTGGGAGTCCTTTTAAATCCGAAACGCTGGTATCAAGGCCCTTGGCTAGCTGCTAACAACTTGTGCCATAGGGTCAAGTTCCTTTAGAGAAAGAACCAGCCACTCTTTTGGGTCTCTAGGGATGATACGCCCTGACAGAAACAATTTTCAAGAAGAGATCCTATAAACTCAAGAATAGCTACTGGATGTTGGCACTGTTAGTCAATTCAGGCACCTCATTCCTGATTTCACCGGCTGTGATACCTGCTTTGATTTTTATATAATGTTCACAAAAGAAGATTCATTCTGAACCTACTAAAACGACAGGGTATGTAAGGTTTCTCATAACACAATGCATTAAGTTTTATCACTGTCTTTAGAAGGCTATCACAGACATAAGAAGCCTAAAGCCAAGAACATGCTAAATAAGATGTATCATAGGAATGTTAATGAAAGAGCCTTGGGGAGAAGAGGGAAAGGAAATCTTTTTTCTTGTCTACCTCCACACATGTACCCAGGTCTCTGGCACATCTCTTGCAGGGTATGGAAAAAGCCTGTGGCCTGAAACACTGCCCAGGCCAGGCTAAGAGGAAGAACAGCAGCGCTCAGAAAAGGAAGAAATGTTTCCAAGGATAACTGGAAAAAACTTTCTAGCATGAGAGAAGGGAGACAGCAGCACAGCTGACCTCGTGAAACCTGAAGGAGTTTGTGAAAACTGTTACCCACATTTTACAGGAGAGAAAATTTAACTGAAAATTATTTTCCCATAAAAAAGAGGGATAAGACGATCTGTACATCACAAAGTATATAAAATGATTTATACACACAAAGCAGAATAAGGGGGCATTTCAGAAAAGAAGTGATTTAAAAATAAGGACAAATCTCTGGGTAAAAGTAAGATAATATGTTATGTTGCCATAGCAGATAAAAACCCCATGCCAGCTATTTCCAACTCTATCAGCTGGGCTGCAGAAAGGTTTTAAGGCTTCCTGTCCTCTGTCCTGCCACTGCACAGAGCCAGCAGTGGCAATGTCTGTTAAATACAACTTCTTCCTTGTATGGTAGGAAATGCTATAAAATCATATGAGACGTAGACTAAAGGCATAACAACAAGCAGTGAAAACAGCATTGCCATTTTGTAACAAAACTCACAATTTTCTGAAACAATTTCTGATGTAGTTTGGGGGGGTTTTAAAAGCTTTTTCTATGGCATTTTCTTCAGAATTTAAGCAATTTCACTAAAGCAGTTTTACTAACATTTTTTACCTATGCCTTTTAGAATTACAAGCCATTACTCCTAATAACATCACTGAGAGTACCTGTCTCCCAACCGAAAACGAGGAGGTCAAAGGGAATTCAAAGGACCACGAGAGAATCAGCCTTTCCTTCAGTATATTTGCTTTTTTTTTTGTACCTTCTCCTGCTTAATAATCTTTCTCTGACCCTAGAGCTCTCCTATAGCACACAAACATTACACTTCTGCTTCTCTACAGCAGCAAATCCCTCACAGGGCCAGAACTCTGTGGACTTTATCCATCCTGCAATGCTACTGAGAACATGCAACTGAGTAACATATTGTCTTCCTACCTAAATAGATTTTGTGTCAGGAAAAAAACCAACCAAACAAAAGAAACCCCAACAAAACAAAGGAAAAGGAAACTAGAAGAAATTAACGAATAAAATCACTGAGAGAAAAAGAAAAATGACCTGTTACAGAAGGGTGGGAGAGAGAAAAAAAAAACAGAAAATGAACTTCTGTGAAATGTAGATAAAAGGAGCATGATAGAAAAATAAACAGAGGCTTGGAGTGCTTCGGTGCTTTGTGAGAAACACCCAGAAAGCCCAGATGAATGAGAAATGGAGCTAGTGTAGATAATAGCCCAAATAAAGAAAACATGGATTCAAACTTCCTTTTCAGTTAAGTCAGTCTTTCCACTATATTTAAAGCAGTCAGAAAAGGATTTTGACAATCTTTTCATTTATCTTTATCAATGAAAGAGCGCCTGTCTAGTCTTTGCTGAATTCTTAACAAATATCCACAACTCTGGTTCAGGAAAGAGCCCGATTTTACTTGTGAGCGTTTTCTGTTTGTTTTAAGAAGCCTTTATATGAGAGTCAAACTGTTGTGGCAAGGGAACACATTTGAATTCCTCTCCATGTTTGCCAGAGAGATAGAGATCACATCTCTTCTGCATAAACAGGTACTTGCAATGCAATAAACTACTTCTGCTTGGCATGTTTAATGGCATCCTAGAAATTACGTGTATAGCATGTGTAAGTAAAAAAAGTGGGATCATTGGTAAGGAGATCATAACACTGACATCTGAGGAATAAAAAGCACAGAATGAGAAAGGAACGCTATGTGTTATGGTAGGGTCATTTATTTGGCCTTTTCTTTGGTGCCCTTCACCATAGAACGAGCCATTGCTTTGGAAATGCTGAGAACTTCTTCCAGTTCAGGCAGTGGTGATGTAAAAATCTGCAAGAGATGATGATGGGTGGAAACTTCAGGTGTGCATTTAATCTCCTTTTTTTTTTTTATGCTTGGGGTGTTTTTTCTGTGCATTTCACCTTTAACTTCAGCAAACAAAACCTGTTACCTTTTGGTTTCTTGTGCAAGTCTACCCTAAACCGACACACACAAACCCATCTGCTTCAGGCAAGATTTGGACTCCTCCGTACAACACGAGAGGACAAAGCTGAGAAGAGTTCCTCTACTGATGTGCTGGCTTTGGAAGGTTTGTGTCTCCAGCTGGAGGTTCTTTTACCAGTCTCACATGTACAGAAACAATATAATGCAACACCACCACCATATGCTGCCAGAGAACTAGTAAGTACATACTCTGTGTATCTGTCCCTGGTCTCAGTCTAAACAAATAAGAAAAGGAAGAAATATTTTAGGCAGGGAAGTGAGGGACGCTGCCTGAGGCTCATATCTTCCCAAGGTCAGAGAAAGTATTCTAAAAAAACCGGTATCTATAAAATCTAGCCGGCTGCATTACAGCAAAGATCATTATTCACCATTGATGTATCAAGATAAGGTGATACACAGAGCAGTATGTTAAAATTTAATTTTATTCATTGTCATCTTACTATTAAAAATTCAGTGATGGGTAGGCTGAAAAGTAATTTTTCTTCAGGAATCGGTGTATGAAATGAATGAACTAGCAAGAAAAATCACCAAAAAATGAGTCTGCTAATCACGTAATAAAGTTATTTTAAAAAACTGATCCATTTCTCTGGAGCATGACATCAGCAGTGCTGGTCGAGAAATATTTGCTGAATTATTTATTTGACTTTTTTTTTCTTCTATTTTCAAATAAATTATTCACTATACAATTTTCCAGCTGTTGACAGCACTTTTCCCAAATAACTCAAGCCATTCAAAAGTGGAGAAAAATTAGAAAACCTTTTAATATAATATAAATTTAAAACATAATTTCCCACCAAGCCAGCATTTCAGTTCAGAACTATGATCGTGAGTCTCTCCTGACATAGTAAATCCAGTGATCATTTACCACATTATGCTAAGGGAATGGTAAATCAACACTGACTTTATTACATCCAGTCTAATAATCATTCAATAAATTATTCAACACAGTAGTCAGTAAACATCAAGTATTTTTGAAGCAGCCCAATCACGAGGCAACAGCAGAAAAAAATGCAGTCACTATGTAGGTAGGATTGAATTGCAGGGCTAAGAAAACAGTTTTACTGACAGCACGAAGCCTAATAAAACACTGCAAATACATTGTCACTCTGGGCTTCTCTACCTGCTGTTTTTTATTGTCCTCAGCACAAAAATAACAATAAATATAACATAACTCTCATGTAAGTGTGATAAAATTGCCGAAGAGGAAACTAGGCATACAGCCACAAATGATCGTTATTAATTGGTAAAATTTCTACAGGATCCATCTAAGGCTCAGACTACACCGTACAAGACAACTGCAGCAAGTGATGATTGTTCTCTTAACTGATAAAGGAAAAAATAGGAGAAACACAATAGTCATTTTACACATAGGAAAACCAAGTGTCAAAGGCCTCAAGCAAATAACATTTCAGTACCTGTGAAAGTGATGTGTTGACTCTGTATCCTTGATTTGCCCAGGACTGGCAGCGCTATAGGAATTTGACTCTTACAACATGACCCCCGGACAGAAGCCTTTAGATCAATACCGGTTTTGAGTGTCTCTAAAAAAACCCTTAGATATTTCATTCACATTTACAAATCCCCAGACCATTAACACTATCACTATCACCACTACCTCCTGAAAATAAAAAAGCCCAACCTTTTGCTGAATGAGACTTGTTGCACAAACATAACACTGATCAGCACGGAATGAGACCCAGTATTTTTCTACTAAAAATATTACAGGGTCCCTGCTGCAAATATTTGCTATTGAATAAAAGTAGCGTACTAAAGCATGGGATCAAACACTGTGCTCACTACACTACCCTGCAGCAAAATTCATTCCTCATCCTACAAATATTTATCCACCTAAAAACTCTTCTATACATGAACAGCAAATTTATACTTGTGCATAAAGATATGTGGGATTAAAGTTGCTGAATTCAGGTTAAGTCTTTTTCAGGAATTATTTATCCTTGCAAATCAACCATATAGATGAAATTATCTGCTTATGTGCTATATGGGAAAACTTCCCCTGAGTTCAAGAATTTTGTTTACCAAAGGCAATAGAATCACAGAATGTTAGGGGTTGGAAGGAACCTCTAGAGATCACCTAGTCCAATCCCCCTGCGAGAGCAGGATCACCCAGGGCAGGCCACGCAGGAACACATCCAGGTGGGTTTTGAAAGTCTCTAGAGAAGGAGACTCCACAACCTCTCTGGGCAGCCTGTTCCAGGCTCTGTCACTCTTGCAGGAAAGAAGTTTCTCCTCATGTTGAGGTGGAACTTACTATGTTCTAACTTAAACTCATTATTTCTTGTTCTATTGCTGGGCACCACTGAAGAGATTGTCCCCTTCCTCTTGACACCCACCCCTCAGATATTTATAGACATTAATAGGATCCCCTCTCAAGGCTAAACAGCCCCAGTTCACTCAGTCTCTCTTCATAGGAGAGACATTCTAGTCCCTTTATCATTCTCGTAGCTCTCTGTTGGACTCCAGTAGGTCCCTGTCTCTCTTGAATTGGGGAGCCCAAAACTGGACACAGTATTCCAGGTGTGATCTCACCAGGGCAGAGTAGAGGGGGAGAAGAACTTTCCTAGATCTGCTGGACACATTTTTCTTATATAAGCTTATCATGGCTGCCATTGATAGAGCGCTTGTTTTGATTTTTCTAGCAAATGCAATATATTTCAAAAGTTCAAGCAAGGAATCACCATTCTGAAAACTTTGAGAAACTGGTCTAAAAGGTACTTCTAGAGTGAGTCTCCCCAAGAAGTAATGCTTTATTACACTAAATTACTATTTTCACATTCATATCAAAGATACAGCAATCCATACTCCAGACATCAGCTGCTCTCCTTGATACTCATCTTGGTAATTTAACTTTGAAATCCAAGATGATTCGAAAACTATCTCCCCTACCCACTTTTCTTAAATTGAATTATAGTCTTCAATCCAGAGTGGAAGATCCACTACCTTAGCACGTAGCTTCATTCATGTCTCTAAGATGAGATCTGTAACATACCTTTTCCAGGCCTTGCTCTCTAGTGTCCACACTGGTCCAACAAATGTAATTATATCTAAAAGCAGTGTTACATTTCACGATGGCCTAAATACATTTCAAAAGTAGCAGCTTCTTTGGAGAGATCTGCCAAGGCATATTCAATATAGGAGATTAGTATCTTCAACTATAGGAGGAGTTCACTCTGCCGTGAACTATTCAGCAAGTATTTCTGCTGAACTCATACATCTTGCAAAAGTGCAAAGTTCTTTTCCACTAAAAAAAAAATAATGTTTTCTTTATCCAAATGTTCAGTATCTGCCAAGTCTAGTAGCAAAAAGGAAATGCTTTCCAGCTTCCTTAATATTAAAAGAAGCTTCCGGTATCTCTTTTCTTTCTTATTTTTAAGCAATAACATGAAAAATAAATGGAGGAGAGAATATATACATTGCCTCTGCCCCTCTATGCCACGTTTTTGAAAGAGATTTAAGCTGAAATATATTTTTAAGTCATAGGATTATACAGTAGTCTTGGTTGGAAGGGACCTCTGAAAATCATGTTGTTCTCCAGCAATTTTACCAATTGAGTATGAGTGTGTGTAAGCAAATACTGACCTATGTTTTGTATATTATACAAAGTGTGCAGTATGGAACAGCGATCTCGGGCCATATGCTGCAGTATGTACATTTGGTTTGCTTTACCAACACATTTCAACCTTGACTTGATGGGCTAAAAGGTACACTCATTAAATTACTTTGGTTGTAATGATGAAGACACAGAACCCCTTCCCTTCCTCCGGCTATGGTGAGGTTTTCGTATTTGAGCAGATGTTTCTTCTCTGTACACTTTGGGATAATTTGATAGCCATGATGAAATCATACAGACAGGATGATGATCTGTGTCTGCAGCTGAGTCCTAGGTCCTGCCAAATCAAACCATATTTTTTTGATGTGACATTAAAAATTGTCTGAGTTCAAAAGCTCACAGAACTCATGTTCTCACTAGTATGAATTGTTCCATTAAGTCAAGGAGTGTCATCATTTTGGGTCTGATCGCATCTAGTGTTGATACACCTGAATTTTCACCACTGTGAGCCCAAGGCTGAGGTGCATCTGAACTCAGGATTGGTGACATACAAGGGGATGTCCTGGCAATCCTCAGATACTTTCTGAGGAATTACAATGAAGAAAACAGTACAGGCAAGTTATGATTGTGGCCACAATGCTGCAGAGAATTATCCAATAGAAGGTGTAGTGAGACCTGTAAACTATCCCCAAGGTAGATAACAGTGCAGACAACAGCAATAATTTCCACTGGTTTATGTATGGGGGCACAGTCAGTCACCATCCTTTGGTGAGGTCTACCTTTTCTATCTGACCATTAGGCAACCCTGATCTTATCTATGCAAATGGTCCAGGAGCTGGTAATGCAAACACAAAAACCAACTGTCCATATGAAAGCTGTAATCATTCATTCTAGGAAGGAAGACAAAGCTGTATTTATGTGCTGGTCTGGACAGGAAGAGATCTTGGTCCATATGGATAGTTCCCTGCTGCTGCAACCACCACATCGTATAATCTCTTCATAAATTTATCAAGCTCCATTTTAAAAGCACTTAGGGACTTTAAATCCCTATTCTGCTGAAAGGCTCTTCCAGAACTTGATTATTCTAATGGTTAAAGCAGTTGGAGGAGCCACCCTGGCTGGAACTGAAGCCTTCCATGAGCCATTGCTCAGAGCGACTGGAACATAGCACACTCCAGACACTGAAATGGATAGTATGGCCAAATGCAGCTCCACTTCCTACTACAAGTGCTCATAGCAAAATATTAAATAACTCTGCAGACCTTCTGGAAACATATAATGGCTGATAATAGCTCCCTCATTCAAAATTATTCCTTCTGCATTTCTGTGTCCTCAAATCACCTCCAGCCAAACAACTCCTTCCCTATCCCAACACAGCTGTAAACAAAAGAATTACACTTCTGCAGATAAACTTAAGTGGACTTTAACTATTCACTGATCTAAGCAGGCAGGTTGAGAAATGTTGGATTCTCACTATTTTATCTCAACACGCTCTGTCAGAATGCAACTACAGTTTGCAATTTCCAGAAGTAAACTACTCTTTCGGTAAAAATAATAATACAATCTAATTAACAACTAGAAAACTGGAAGGGAGTAAAAATCAGACATAGCATGAATTAGAGAAATGCCTCATGACACACTGAGGAAACGTGTTGGTGCGAATAAGAAATATCACTTAACGCAAGCGAGAATCTTGTGCCATCAGCTGATGTGATGGACACACCGCATCACATAAGCTTCTTTACTTGTTGTCACTTGATGAAAGTGGCAAAAATTCCAGCTAATGTACTTTGGGCTTTAAAGCAAGTTTTATTGATATGTTTGAAGATAGTAATCTCGTATCTTAAAAGAAGATTCTGTGGGAAACGATCACCAAGTCTGGGGGCAGAGCAGCACAACAAATTGCATTGCATTGTAAGAATCTCAGGACCGTACTTAAAAATCTTTACAACTGACAGTGGAACGATGTACATCTAACCCTTTAAAAAGACATATTGATTTTATTGAACTGGAAGCAAGGGAAGAGAGGCCCTAATTATTGTAATTATGAATTCAGTAATGCTAGGAATCATTAATAGTTTCAGCAGGTTCATAAATCATTCACATAAGAAGGAAAAGCAGTAAGCAAAGATCAATTTCTACTCAGAGGCATTACAAAATTTGCCACCCTTATCGAAATTTGTGAATCAGATTTCCCTTCACGAATAGCAGAGCTTCACAAGAAGACAATGAGATCAGAGGTGAAAAAGTTATGCACCAAAACACAAGTAGAATTTCATTTCATGGCAGACACCTAAATATTAGATTGCTTGAGTTATTGACTCTGTTTTATACTCTTGCTGCTACTGCACTACAGCTTCATAGTTCAATTTTGAGTCTTTAACGACTTAATTGAACATAAACCTCTTCTTTCTTTGCAAGGCTAACATGAAACCATTGCAAATATACAGATTACTCTTCTTTCACTGCAATGGAAAGTCCTCAAGGGTGTACTAGGTGGAACACAAAATCACCAAAAATCTAGGCTTAAAGGATCTCCTTTAAGCAAGCAAGATGGAAAATTCAGATAGGCAACACACTTCAAACCTCGTAACTAGAATGATTCTTGGAATATGTGTGGAGAAATCCAACAGGCAGTTGTTATGAGCAATAAAAGCAACCAAATGGCACGAAGAATTAAAACACAGCGCTGCCAAAATTATCACTACAGTCTATGAATATAAACAGATTTTTAGGCATGGTTTTCCTTTTGCTTTACTCAAGCTGTTAGACTTCAGTTATGCTTTCATTGCACAGCAGGATGAGGTACAAATAAGAGCGGCAACGACTGAAGGAAATGCACAAGTTTTTCTAAAAACAGATTTTCAGAGGGCCTGAATGTGCAATACTTGAAGTAACATCAAGAAGAGCAGAAGGTAGGTTGGTGAATTTCTGAAAAAAATCAGTAGGTGAGGTTTAAAAGGCAGAAGAAATAGAAAGTGCTAACTTTCCACAAATATTTCAAGGATTTAAGCGTCAAGGAGAGAAAATTGCTAAGAGCAAGTAGGCAGGAGAGTATAATTAGAAACAACAGGAAATATGGTGCAAATTCAAAGCAAAAGGACAGTGGAAGAGACTCAAAAGGAAATTTCAGACACAATAACTGGAAAGGTTTAAAATCAGGTAGAAAAAAATGCTTAGAAAGTTTTTTTTTACAGTAGCAGACATGACTGTAGCAAGCTTTTTTGTGTGGAAGGGGTTTGTTTTGCCTAGCTCCTTAATAAAGAAAGGATTACACAATCAGTATACCTGTGTGTCTGCTATTCCCTCCAGTGACGTTACACCAATTTCAACAGAACTAGGCAGAAGGATAGAGGTTGAGAATTATTAAGCTTTCTGGAAGCAGGCAGACAGCAGAAGAGAAGAAAAAAGTGATTAATCCCTCTATCAGAAAAGATGCAGTATACTCCCTAAGAATCCATGTGCACGCTCATTCTTAAGACACAAACATATAGAAACCAGGCTTCTAACTTTTGGCCTCTCACTGAAATAACACCTTAACTTTTATGGCTGCCTGATTTTCTTTAAGGTTCCGGTTCAGAAGTTGACTCTTGCTCAGCAAACCACTGAAGCAAGCTCTTTCGGTCTTCTGGGACTCAATCTCATTTTATAAGTTAAGCACATGTGTAAGTACTCTGCTAAATAGGAATGCATTTAAATACTCTGCTGAGCTAGGCTCTCATTTATCAGCAAAATCACCAGTTCAACTCAGTAAATTCACCAAATTATATGTGGAGAGAATTACTCCTGACCCCTGTTCACTGCTGCACGAAAATGACCCCTGTAGGAATACAGAACCCTTGAAACAGGTCTCCCACATAATAAGAGCATGACCTACACTTTTGTTCCCAGATATCCCGGCTATATAAAGAAAGCAGTAAACCAAAGCTCTGAATGTTACGAACAAATGGGTCTTCCTTTCACTACTAAGCTTCTCAGCATATAGTTGGTATCTGATAGGTTGCTTACGATCATTAGCACGGTTAATGTAAATTTAAAAGACAATATGATTATTTTCTATATCACAGCATCGTAGGACACACGAAGTAACTCCAAAACTTAAGGAAGGGAAAAGAATCAAGTTTGTTTTTCGTGGTAAAACCATGCAGTAACATGAATGAATTGTATTTCTCTTTGACAATTCCAAAAGAAAAGAGGTTACCAAAAATGTCTCTATCTCTTATTTTCATATTTAATAATTTAGAATTCTTACTGTTTATTCACAAAAGAAGCATTACGTTCTGCAAACTTTGTGGAGATGTAAAGCAAGAAACAACAAATTCATAACTGAATCTCTGATGCACATTTTTCAAATGCTAAGGAACAAACTATTCTCAAATATGAAACAGTCAAGGACTGACACCAAAGTTTTTACATAAATGTGAGAAGTAGGCAGATGAATTGTGGGAAGAAAAGATGAAGTAGAAACAACTTCAAAGTCATTTATGTAAGAAAGAGAAATGAAGAGGGTTGAAGCAATTAGTGGTTCCATAACAGATATTTTTCCCATAGGTATGAAAAAAAGCAACATCTCCATCAGTATTGATGAGTGTAAAAGTGTGCTCCTGTTTTCAGAAAATAAATTCATCCTTTCCTCTACTCATCTATCTCACAAAATACAGCCAAAATCATAGCTGACAGAAAGAGAAACTTCCAGTTATCTTGCATTGCTGCTGAAGTTCCAGGTGAAATTACTATCGGAACTGGAGTGAATTAAGTGGATCCCATGGCAGCATGTCTCTTCCCAAGCAGGGATACAACAGGAGCAGCCACAGAATCATGAAATATTGCTGTTGACATAAAGCACCGAACTGAGAACACAGGAGACGCCTGGCTCTGTCGTTCCTCTGGTGAGTGACCCTGCGCAAGCTACTTCACCACTCTTCGCTATAATTTCCTGACATTCTGAATATGATTCAGGGCTTTGAGATTTGTCAGTGAAACTTTTTCATAACAGGCCAGAAAGAAGAGTTCAGGGCTAAATTAGGATTTCTAAAACAAAAGAAAGAACAAAACCTGATCATTGAGATGCTACAAAAGCAGAACTTCATCTTTTTATATTAATAGATTAGACTTGTTTGCAGTACGGCCATCAGAGCAGAATACCTTGAGGAACTGTCAGATTTTCTATATCACACCCTCCTAGTCTCCACAAGCTGCAAAGCCCACGGTAGTCCATAAAACAAGCGTTAGATTTCAAAAACTGAGTTATTTTCTAGCTAGATTACTCCATTGCCTTCAGATGTATAATATGTCACTGAGAAAATGGTCTTCTTGTCAGTCTTTAAAATAAAGATATTAAGTCTACCATTAGTTTGCTCTGAAGTCCTGCAAATCTGGGGACTTTTTAGGTTGTAATTCTTGTCTTCACCAACGCCATGAAGTTCCACAAGATTCAGCAGGGAAAGAGAAATGATGGAAAATAAAAGCAGTAGCTGATGATGCAGTTTTCTCAATGACTGGAGATCCAAGTTGTCTATTGAAAGAAGAGAAGTTCAGTGGCACATCATTTCAGAACTAGATTAAGTTAGCAGCACCAACTTCCAGTATCAGCTACACCAGCTCCCTGCAAAACTACAACAGAGAGAATTTTTAGCTGTGCTTTGCACTCCTAGACAATACAAAACCCCCGGTGCTGCGAATGCTGCTGGCTTTATGAAGATATCTATCATTTTGATCTGGCTGAAGCAACCCCAGCGAGGAGTCTGTGCCAATTTGACGTCCTTTCCTTCCTTCAGTTAGCATACGTCACTCAGGGAGGCACGTCGGAATGCACAGTGACACGCACACACACCAGAAAAAAGCTTTCAAAGCATTTCAGCTCTTCTTTACAAAATACAAATACAAGATGCTGAATTCAGTCACAGCATTATTTCCAGTGTTTGACGACAAAATCCACTCTCTGCAACTGAAATATTTAGTCAGGCACAATTATCATATGAGATTAATATTTAAATCGAGGGTAATTTGTTTTCATTATTACTGTTATTTCTTTTTAAACAAATTAGGATTATGAACTGAATTAGATTATTTATTCTTATAGCAGATCTTTAACACTCTTGTTTATTAATACCAGTCTGAAATGCTCAGCCATTGATCAAACTGTATTTTCCAGAGTGATGGCTTAAAAAAAACCACCCCTGGTTCCTGAGCTCTGGATTTTACAGCCATTACTGTCAATTATACACCCCACTGTGGGAGTAAAGGAAATCTTCATGCATGCCAGCTGCAGCCTTATCCCGGAATTTTGCAGAGGCGATTCTTATTTCAAACACTGAAGGGGGAAGAGAGAGAAAAGGGGGAGGGGGGGGAAGTTAGCCATCGTGTAGGCAACTGAGGTTCTACCTGTATGCTTGAAGACTTTGACATATGTGTTTGAATATGTTTAGAGAATGTATTTTGATTGTAATAATAACCATAACACCAAGGTCTCTCTACACTCTCACGCAGAGATTTTAAAGCATTTTCTGAAGATGCAGGCATAGCAACAGGCATTTCACACATTACAAAAAAAAACCAGAAAACACTGAAATGCAGCAACTTGAACAAGATGGTTTGGGGGAACTCTGCAGCCTGCAGTGGAACACGGTGAAGCACATAGACCCCTGAGCTGCTTCTCCCCATGGGTAGAAGGAGGACAAGTAGGTGAAAGCATCCCTGGCCTGGCACCTCCCTAACACTGCCATGTTACTTGGGAGACAGAAGTTAGTAGGTCCGCATGGTGCTGTGCTGCTCTTTCAGCTTGACTGCTGCTAGCCTGGCAATCTGCTCAGCAATCCATCCCATGGAATAGAGGTGCCAGAGTGGATTACCAGAAGAGGTAGGAAAAGACGCAAAACCCAGTCCCTGGCTGAAACAAATGGGAATTTTACCATTTCAAGGAGGATGCAGTTTCCACTGTAATAGCCTTGACTCCCTGGGCTATTGTCATATCCATCAGACCACACTGCAGTGGCATTCAGGACAGTTTCAACTCACTGTCACCCTAAAGAAAAGCAGGTCTCAAGCCTGTGATTCTATCCCAGTTCTTCATATTCTGACCCAATATTCTTGGGACATTTCCAGACAGACACCACACACCATCACAATTCCATACATCTCCCTTTGTCTTCTCTCTTTATACCTCAGTGTTAATTAACTATTAATTTGCAAAAACATGCATCACTTCAAACAAGCAAATATAATTTCTTAAGTTTCCCTGCCTATTTTAACTGAGGAAGGGGCCCACTTGACATCTGTGAAGATATTCTGGCATAACATTGAATAAAGCTACAGTGATTTATACCAAAGATTACCCTTTCCCCTGCCACTAACTCTCTTCTCCTTTCCAGCTGTCTTTTCTACCAGAAGGCTTTTTTAAGATTATGCAGCAAGTTTTTCTCCAAGAGGAAGAATGGATAATCAGAAACCTCTCTGGAGCTCCTGAACTCTGTCAGGTTTGTACTCAGTCCAGTCAGCACTTCCGAATGCTGCGGGGCTCACTGCACATGCTGGGAAACGATGCAAAGGGCAAAACTATCAGCTGGACTCTTTATTCTAGAGCCTTAGATAACCAAAGTATCTTAATTATTGGGTTAACGTGACAATCTCTGGCACATCTTACCTCTAATTATCTACTGAGAGTAGCATAGATACAGCTTGAAAGACCAGGAAAAAAAACCCAGAAATTAATACGGCAGGCTGTCTGTTAGGGTACTCAGCTGTTACCTCACGTCTCCCGATCTCTTGGTTCCTGTACTGACACAGTGATGTTTCTATCCAATTCCTCACAAACGTTTCAGAAAAGGCCCTTTATGCCACATGAACATAGAATAGGAATTGTTTCTAGTTTCCAAAATTTCTGTAGAACGCGTAAGTCCCCTTGTTCTTCATTCCTACTTGCAATAGTTAACACCAGATCTGGACTGCAATCAGGAGAAAATCAAGTTTCACTCTATTTCTATGAAGAACTCAGGTGACCCAGAGAGTACCAATCCAATTTTTTGCGTGCTTGTGGCTGGATCTCCCGTCTCTTAAGACACAAAGATTGTTCATTTCCAGTGAAATCTACAACTCAAGTGTACTTACCACAGCAGACAAATAAATTTCTTTTAAAAGCTTAGATTTTAAGCAAGTACTGCTTCAAATACATTAGCAAAGATTTCAAGCTAGGAGTTGTATATGTAGCTTAACAGATCAACATGCAGGATACAGCTACAGTATAATATCTACACCCCAGTTCCAGGTGTAGTTGATAGTGTGTCTACTAACAAGCTCACAAAAGGAGTAAATACGTTTTCTCCTGGTGGGAAATCTCCTATATCCACTCAGCTCAGTTCTAAATACCATAGGCAGCACTGAGTGAACAGTACATTAGGAATGAGACCGACCTGCTGAGGTGGCACCACTACTTGGAAGGATTAAATTCTCTTTCACAGAGAGAATGTGTGACACTGCACAGGATGGGCAGATGGGAAGACAACTGCCTTTACAGCCTCTGTTGAAGATATCAGGAACCCTGTTTGGGAACATTTACAAATTGCAAGTCTACAGTGTAGAAAAGTTAGTGAAAACAAACAAGAAAATCCCTTTGTGGCTTAAGTAAGTGTTTTCTGCTAGATTCTGCTAAAAAAAAAAAGCACACATGTAGCTTAAAGAAAAATAAAATCAGGTAAAGGCACACCATGTTGTACTGAGGGAAGACGATTTTAAATGGATAGAAATAAATTACACTAATTAAATAAATGTTGTTTTGATATTTTGACAGAGTAGAATATTAAATGATGGAAAAGGGAAAAAGAAACATGGTGATGATGATAAGTCCATAATGCAGCAAAAAATGTTCATATTTGGTCATAGATTTGGCCAGAGAAGATACCTGCTCCAGCAGGGTTCAACTGCTGTTGTGTTCAGGATCAAAAATACATAAAAAGGAGGTAAAAATACAGTACATGAGCTAACTGGTTTGCTGAGCATTAGGACCTTCAGAGGGCAATTTTACAATCTTTGACACTTTCAATTTTAAAGAACGATTTGCTTCAATTTGAATGTAGTGCAGTTAGAGATGAAATTGTTAGACAAGCGTTATGCAACCACCACAAATCTGTGGAAAAAAAGGAAGTAAGACAGTGTTAGGAGACCTGAACATTTAAATCAAGATACTGTTTTAAAACATTTTAATAAAACGTCATAAAAGCCATAATCATTACACCATTTTTAACTTGTATCTGTCTTTTAATTTCTAGTATGAATGTAGGACTTGTTTCAAACTCTGTTTTATACTGGGATCACCCTGTTCACCACAGGTTAGTTCCTGCCCCAAGCCTTACAGCTGAGTGGCCCCTCTTCAGAGATAAGTCTAGAGTATAACTGTTAAGTTTTCTCTTCTTCTTTGTTCCTTTTACAACATGTAATAAACTATTGTTCAAAAGCCTAAAGATATCCCTGGATTCTTCTGGAATGGTAAAATGTCAGCCCTAGTCTAGAATGTCAAAAGAAACAACACGTTCAGAGCTGCAGATGAAAGAAAAAGTTGTCTAAAACGAAGGATAAGTTTTATGTAAGAACTTTGATAGTTCTCATGCCTGAGGAGCAGAGCTGACTTAAGCAATACTGTTTCACCCAGGACCCAGGGCTACATCTCAACTGAAATTCTAGAGGGTAAGTCTTTCCGTCCTCCAAAGTGCTTTTGTCCTTACCCTTGTATTGCCCCTCCAGGCAAGCTTAGACCAAGCCTTTGCAAAGTGAATTTCTTCCTCCTGTGTTCAAGGACACACAGGGACAGCACCTACTGTTCCCTGAGGCTACTGCTTTTCTGGATACGCTTGGTACATCCTAAAGTATTGTATTACACAGGTTGCTAATGAGTAAGATCTATAGTGCCCAAAATAATTTTTGGCTGTAGCCCAAACCAGACTGAAGCCTGAAAGGCTGCTGTAGGTTGGAAACATATAGTTCACGTAGATGACCTACTTTTGTATGGCCACAGTCTGGAAGCTGCTCAAGGCGTACTGTCCAGTGGCAGTGTCCTTACTGCTTCTCTATACAGTCATCACGGGCTGCAAAATCCAATACTGTCGCAAAAGTGCCGGCTGCTGCCCAAAGGGCTTACCGTATAACTAAGTTTTGCATTGTAGCAAGACTTGGGGACAAAGGAATATTAAATTCTGGATTGCTCATGACACAACATAGGATGCCCTCGCAGGTACACTCTACTCACCAGTGTCTATTCGTTCTTGAGAAAGACAGGAGGCAGCACTCTCAAAATCGAAAAACAACCCAAGGCCAATGGGTTGGGATGATGTCAATCTCTTCTACTCAGTGTCATCTCTACAACAGCAGACAGAGTAGGTGGAGGCTGCCCAGCATATGAAGCCATGAAGAGGTAAACACGATTTGGAGAGTTCTCCTTATACTGTTGTATCTGAAGGTTCTCCTTACAGATAGACAAAGTCATTCTCGAACTGGCCAGCAAAGTGCTCCTGCCAGGACGAGTATACTCAGGTGGTTTCTTTGGCCTCTAGGATGCACTCTGCAGCAGCACAGATCATACTTATGTTGAAAATACTGCTAAAAGACAGCACTGATTTTCAGTGACATCGATAGCAAGGATCTTCCTGTCCTGTGCCCCCCTCATATATTTCTCTTAACAAAATGTAATACGTCTCCAAGTCATTTCCACTGTGAGGGCTAAACCACAAAGCCTGCTCATCATACGGCTCTAATGCACACTGACCTATCCTGTCTTCAGCAACGTTTTGCTCAGAGCCTGTCCTCCCATGCTGTGAAACTTGTATATAAAAGTTCTGTAGCAATCCTCTTCTTTCCCACTAAACTCTATTCATCTGTCTGTCTAGATTTCAACTTGTGACATCCTCAAAGTGCAGAATATTTTTAAAGCACTAAACATATAGCTAGTACCTCAGAAAGTAAAGAATAATTATATCAGGAACTGATGTTAAACTATGATTTTAAGGTGAAGCCTCATCCCCCAACTCCTGAAAGCACCAGTTGCCCACTGAAGTTTCAAGAAGGCATGGCTTGCATACATACATACATGAACATATGCATGTCTTTGACTTCACCTTCTGATACAAACTCATGCTAAGAAATAATGTAGAATTTATTAGTATTCCTGCCTTTGCTCTTCTTTTTTTCTCTTGTAAATACACCAATTCTAAACTCATTCGGGTATAAAAAATGTTATTTGTTTCATTTTCGAGGCTTGATTTTTATGTGTTTTTAGCTTCTCAAGAGCTATTCTAACTCTTGGAGGGTCTTTAATCCCCTTCAGAGTTGCTGGTAAGAACAAGTGAGAGTTAAATCTGAATGCCTTTAAAACATTGCATGTGGGTTCACAGAAGGAATTCTCCTGCAGGCCTTGTGGGTCCCACATCTGCCCCATGCTTGTGTATGCTTTTCCCTGTACTTAATACTTTGCCGTTGCCTCACAAAGAATTGGAGAAGGCAACAGGAAAAAAAAATATCCTTATAATTCATAGGAAATGTATATACTACACGTTGCTAGGAGGAAACGTCAAGAGAGAAAAATAAATGCGTTCTGACAATCGCTAGTCATTTTGTGCCAGCAGCTAAACAACAGGCGAGCTACGCTGTCCCTCCCTGAGCACAAGAGCACGCTGTAGATGAATCACTCCGCTGAATTATCACTTTCAATAATTTGTGGTGGTAAATTGTCACCGACATCACAAAAACAATGTGTAACCTTCAGCTATTATTAACAATGAAGTGTTGCTGAACTGCACCGTGCTAAACTGCTCACGATGCGCCTGATGTCTTGGCCTCTCAGCACGTCAAACTACAAACGCTGAGATGAAGTCGCAGTCTCTTAAGACTCACTTATCTTTACAAAATTCATTGTTTTTTATTACTAGCACAATGCAAAACATCGCTGTAAATTATACGAACTAAGTGGCAACCTGGAAAATACCAGCACATGGCAGGTTTACGTGATGTTACCTCTGCTTGGGTTATGCACATTTGGTAAACTCTTCAGGTGTTTGCAAGAGACTCTCGCAAGATTTGCCCCAGGTATTCAGAGGTGCTAAACCTCAGAGAGGCACAGATATGTACAGAGTGCTCCACATCACACCAGGGTACACTAAGCATGGGTCACAGAGGTTCTGGGTCGTTGGATGAAGCAGCTCGCCCCTCCAAAACAGGACCTGTGTCCTGCCACTTCTTCCTATCAAGCACTGAGAGCAACCAGAAACCTCTTCACAGAGGACAAAGTCCTTATGTTGAGCTGCGAACTGTTTTGTGAGGCAGTCCTGTTACATCCGGGGGCCTTCAGCATCACTGGGCTTCTAAACTTACTTATTCTAGGCACAAGCAGATGCATGGAGGTTTTGTTTTCCAAGCATTTTCAAGGAGACTGAAATCAAGGTAAAAGTTCCTGATGGTAAGGTAATTTTATTTATTTATTTAGAGGACAAAACACAGATTCACTGTCAAGTGAGATATCTTAAAAATAGTCTAATAGTTTGAAGAACGATAGAGAAGAATTCATGTAAAAGCAAAGAGCAATGTAACATTTAGGCACGTAAGATGTCCCGCAGCATGCTCCATATCTGGATGTTTTTTGACATATCCTGAAAAAAATCAGTGTGATATTTGCCATAGACTGGACTAAAAGCTTCTGATAGTCATGTTGATGTTCCTTCGAGACACGATTCTTTCCTGGGAGAACCACAGTAGGTATGCCAGCCTGTAGATGCTTTCTTGTGAAAGGATGGGTCACATATCTTTTTTTTCTGCCCTGTCCCTTTAGTAAACTAAATTAATAAACATTTTATGTGAAAGAATGAGAGCAGGGCAAGTTTCATTTTGAATGACAGTTAAGTGCCCACAAGAGGAATGCAGATTCTTCTGTAAGTAATCCTATTGTGGAGTTGTCCTCACTTCATAAGAGGAATTACTTTCACCTTGTGGGTGAAGCTCGAGATCAATCTTCCTCAAGCCTTTCTTGAAATAACACCACCACATGTGGCACGTTCCCTGCTGTGCAACTATTATCTCTCCTATATCCCTGCAAGGAAGCAATGTGATGCTCCCAAACAGATTGCTGAGACTACCCGGAGGGAACGTTCTCAGTCCGTAACAGTTGAGGAAAATACCCTCTAAAGAGACACGGCTCTCGGCTAGTCACAGAACAAAACTTAGAAAACAATTGCCAGGAGATTGAAATGGACAGTAGAAATCCAGGATGGCAGTAGGTAACTCACTGCCTTTTTACAAACCCTCAATGAACCCTCCTCCATACGTGGGTTTTGCAGAGTTGACACATAACCAGGGCACAGCTAGGCGAGCAGCAGCCTGTGTGCAAAGTAGCACAGACTACAGCCATTAAGCAAGAAATTAGTATATGATGCAGCCCTGTAAATTACATTCTCATTTTTGTGTCCAAAATGCAATTACACGTTAATACCAACTACAATGTGGAATATTAAGACAGATCATTGCAGCCTGAGATCCCTTCTTTCTCATGAACCACAAAAGAAGGTTAACTGGATGCTGGTTGAGAGCCTTAAAGTTGCATATTTTTTTTTTTTTATTTATAGTATTTCCCTCAATAACATACACTGGGGTTTTGGTTTAGTTCATGGAGCAGTTTTGTTGGTTTTTTTGGTTTTACTGTACACAGCCAAGAAATGCCAAATCTACATGAGAAACCACTCTTTTCTTAGCACAGTAATGATGTATGAGACTTGATTTTTATGATATTTTATTCAAGCAAAGCACAGGTAAGCTTTCCAAAAAGATGTTTTTTCAATACAGTGATTTCATTGTGGGAACAGTTAAGCCATGTGGGACAAAGCAGCCTGTCTGCTTAGCCTGTATCTACCTCACCACGTAGTGGTAGCAGCAAACCTTTGCCGTGCAAAGTGCACCTCGGATTCTAACATCCAGGATCAGCTGAGGTCAGGAACAGAAAGGAAAGAAAGCAGCAAATAGAGAACTTGCTGCTTCCTGACAAGACTTCACCACCTGTCAGATCAAAGCAATGTGTAAGTGCCTACAAGTCTATGCCAGTTGTTGTTGTTTCTGTAGAAAAAAAGATTTTATTATTAACACTCTCTGGAAGGAGGTCAAGTGTTCACTATTAAGACTTGTTCATGTGCCAGTGAAGGGGAAGTGTAAGTTATAAAGTGCCAAGTTTGCTTTTGCCTCTGTAAGGAAGAGGAAATCATGTCTAAGTAAAGGAATGTGAGTCAGGAGAAACTGATTCTGCTCCAGGCACTGCCATGGACCTCCCGTGTCACCTTCAACAAAACACATAATGGCAAATTCTCTCCTACTTGCTATGCAGAAAACTCCCAGATAGCAAAGATTTTAAGCAAGTATTTAAGCCATGTAAATAGTTTCAATGACATTAACGCACAAAGTAGTTTAAAATCATGTGCTTAAACGTCTCTCCACTTCAAAAAAACCAAATGTCTGGGATTAAGCCTAGGAGTGTGATTGCATTGAGGCTAAGCAGTCCTGAAGTCAAAAGAGACTCACATGATTAGATACAGCAACTAGTGAACTTTCTACACCTTGGTATTTCTCTGCAAAATAGGGCAATGTGTGCTGCGATCCAGCAGAGATCAGGCACTAGTTGTTGATTGTGCAGAAGACTAGGACTGGGAAAACTTAAATACAATTCCCTGCTTTATCTCAGGGTGATATTAAAAGAAACACAATGCTGGGGCTGCTTTTCAACTCGTATCACATGTCAGTACCCCTTTTCTTGAGAGTTTCTATGACTCTCTTCACAGAGTGACCTCACAGAGTTATGCCAGTTGTACTGAGAGGACCATGACTGCAGCCTGGGAACATGCATCGCTGGGAGGAAAGCCAGGTCAACCTCCCAGCCAAACCTATTGTGCCTTGGTCCTTCTGTCCAAAATCTGTTCTGCTTCTCTGAGCCTCTAGGCATAGGTTCATGACACAAGTTGCTACTTTGTGCAACAAAAATAAAAGTTGCCAAAAATGGGTTATTTTTAACATGGATCAGTTCATGGCTGGATGCCCAGCACAGTACGTCCATGAAACGGGAGTTGGGGAGAGAGGCTGAGCAGCTGGTCACGGCACAATGTGGGTATAAAGTGCTGGGGGTAAGAAGTGGGAATTCTTCACACCTACAGTGCTGTTGAAGGCTTCCTACACAAAAAAAATATACTTCTAAGTCTCTTTTCTAAAATAAAGACAGTAGTATTTCTCATTTCCTGGGGCAGATGAATGCTACAGCTTTGGAGTCATTCAGATCCAAAGATACATCCTCATTACCAGGTGAGAATGCGAAATTATTTGTACCAGGGATTATTTCCACTCTGAGCTGTACTGACAAAATAGTGTCATGTATATGTAGTCTTTACCCGAATCTGCAGACAAATTAAACGGTGCCCCACATCAATTATACTGCAATTATACAGGAGAGAGAAAGGAAGCGCTGAGAAATATTTTCCAAACTCATAAGCACCAACTGAGGTAGACTGGAGAAAATTTATCCTCATAAGCAGTACAACTCCATGATATAAATAGGACATCATCCGAGAAGGCTCCTACCAGCTGATGTATTGAAGGGATGGGACGCTGAAGCCAAGTTTTGGAATACGTGATGAGTACCACATAATCACATTTTCGCAAACAATATGTAGGAAGTCTGCAGAACAGTTTACAGTTCTTAATTCCTGCAGCAGCTGTACACTAGAGGGAACTATGCCTCCTGTTTTCCCATTTGTGGCAGTCCATTAAGGATCATGGAAGAATAAGGCAAATTGAGCACATAAGATGAAGACTCTAGTGAAACGCTCAACTCTATGATACCCAAGGACTTCCCTTTAACTAGTCTCTGCTGTCTCCAGCACCATAAGGATTGCATTACAAACATTTATTTTTTTTTCTAGAATGCTGCACTTAGAATTGTTTTAAAATCACATACTACATTTCTTGCCCACATCTGCAAAATGGAATTGGCTAATCTATTACATTATTCTTTAGGCGTCTCTGTTCTGTCTGTACTGTGGGCCACTGCCTAGCACTTCAGAAACAATTTTTGTTCTTGAATATGGAGTCAGTAACTGAACAATAAATATGGATTCCTGAAAAGCTAATATTAAAGGCTCAGTGTTAGCAAAAGTGTTTAAAAGGGGCATTAAATCTAGGAATCTGTAGATCAGCAATTTTGGGGTCTGCTTTAAGTCACTGCATCATTCTGCTAATAAATCGATAAACTCCAGATTTCCTGTGACAGTGGACAAATCATGGAGTCTTTCTGGGCCTCATCTCCCCATTTCTACTTCCCTACCTGATAAAGATGTTACAGTGATAACCACATGAAACATTATGCCATGCTCCAATAGTCTGACAAGAAAGAATAGGTAGGGTGTGGAAAAAAAAGAGAAACTCCAGTACGGGAAACTTGCTGCTTTAACAGAAATGCAAATACATGATCGGAACCTAGAAAGACTAATTAGCATCGTACTGACATCACTACTCTGCTCCTGGTCCCAGCATTAACTCATTCAGCAGGTACTCAAATACCTTTTTACCTCAAGGGACAACTATGCCATTTGAGATTAAGCCAGTGTAGTCCCTATTTTCCATAGGGGTCCTTCACAATTAAGTCCCCAGTTGGACCCCACATCCTTATTGCAAAGAGAACAACAGTGATAGAGAAGCTGGATCCTCCCTTGACATTCACATTTCAAGACAATTTAAAATCCAATATTGTACCTGAACAAGGAATATTTTCCATGTACCCTTGTCAGCTGTTCTTTAAGCACCACTCTGCCACGGCTGTGATGATGTGTAAAATGTCCTCATGCCCTTCTTTACTTGCTGCCTGTTTTCAATCTTCTTTGGAATTAATAAAGATCACTTTTGAGCTCCTTATCTTTTAAAGGATTTATGATAAAAACTGTTCCCATCCATACAGAGAAACACAACAGTAAGTAAAGCCCAGCAAGAAACATTAAAGAAGTATCAGAAGAGATAGAGCTGAAGCAGATGGCCGAAGCATTTGGATTTGAATTTCTAGTTAAGACAAGGAGAATTTTTGTTCAAGGCAAACTACACATTTTACGGTTTGTTTTTTTACATATTTCAAATATTAATACCTCCATTATCAGGGTCAAGGTCCAAGTGGTGGGATGGAAAGTATATATGAGCACAGACACAGTTATTCAAGCTGCTGAAGGTGCAGACTGGAGTCTGGTGGTATTTACAAAAGTAGGCAGAGTCCTCACCTAACTCCCACTGGCACGTACCAACGGTAGGAATTAATGTATTAGAATATCTGTCTTGTAAGGAAAAATACTATAATGGTCTAGAAATGGTCCTGAACTAGATGAGATTCGTATTTGGTTACTAGTTGCTAAAAGCCAAGCTATAGCTTTGTTCATAAAAGATATTCACATGCAGAAAAAACTTCATAGATAATTACGATTATTTAAAATTAATACTTCTTTTTCTTTAAACTGGTTAAAAATATATCCTTAAAACTACCTGCATAAATACTTCAGTGTAGCAGATAGAAATGCACATGCCTGCATGATGCCATATAGCAAAAAAAAAAATCACAGATGAGGCTGCAAAACCAGCAAATAACCATGAAGTGTATAAACCAGTGATGACTTTGTGAAATTCCACTGTCTGAGGTGAATATTTTGCTCTGCAGAAAAGGATTGCAACTGCTGCAAAAAGTGTTCAAAATCACTGCAATATATATGTCAAGAAATAAATTACTCTGAAGCGTGCTGCCCTGCCCTGGTTTAAAGAGTTACATAAATCAGCAAATTTCTCATTTTCACTAAAATACTAATTAAAATAAAGCAAGAAGGACATTATCATTTTTGGTGGAAAACTTGCCCTGGCCTCTGATAGTTGCAATATTTCAGAAAGCACAGTGACAATGCATATTGGAATTCACCGAGGCAGTAAAATCAGGTATTACAGCTGTTCTCAAACAGGAAAGCCATCCATCCTCCAGAGCCCCTGCTCACTGGTGGACATCTCCATGCACAGAGGGGTACAATATCCTTTCACCACTGAAGAGACTCTTTACTTCATTTCTCTGCATTTTACAGTCAGTCCTCCAAGTCAATTAATTATTATAGAGAATTACTATGTAACTATTTCTCACAGAAAAGTCCTATCCCATGGCACAACAGCTGGCATGGCTCAAATGGCAGAAACAGACACAGAAAGGCATGCAGGAAGTGCTTTCAAGCCCACACCATAGCTCAAAACTGTCCTGAGGAATCACCACCAAGTCAAAAGTCTCTTCCATTGGCTATGCTGAACTGGGACTTGTTTTCCAGTTGAAATACGTTACAGGATTGATCCAAAGGGTATAAGGAAAGACATCAGTGGACTTTTGCTGAGTGTTCCGAAGCTTAACAATTAATAAACGGATGAAAATACCTTGAGTCATAGAATCATAGAATGGTTTAGGCTGGAAGGGACCTCCGAAGGTCCTTTGCAGGACTGAAATATTTTTCCGTATTATCTCATAGAGATGTCCCTTATGTCACGGCCAGAATGTTCCCATCGCCTTTTCCTTTCCTGACTTACTTTGCATTCCTCTTCAACTCTCACAATTAAGTTTATTCCTGTCCATAATCACATTCATTTGCAAAAATCTGCAAAATGTCAGAAGTCAAGGAAATGTAAAAACATGAATTCAGGAAATCGATGCTTCTGTGTCAAAAGTCAACTTGCCAATTTCAAAAAGCACTCCACTGGATTTTATACTTTGAAAGAAGCTGTGGTCCTCCGCTCAGATATGTACTCGGATCTCCTGATACCTCCACTGCTGAATCAGCACCAAATCGACAATGTGGAACATTCAGCTACAGCACTTCTGCGCTGGGGCTCGAGAGTCTGCTGGGACCACGGCAAAGATTCCCAGTCTGCAAAAGCTCTGAGTATTTGACACGGAAAAGCTGTTTCTCTGAAATTCCTCTGTAAAGCAGAGCTGAGTACTAAACACAAAAGGGTGGGAAATACTCAGCACAGACATCTACACACAAAGCACTACATTTACATTGAATCTAACCAGCCACAGAAGCCACATTTGCTGTGTATGGTCACATTATACACACTGGCTGACCAAAGCTGTACTTTACAGACCACATAAGGGTAACAGTTTGCAAATCACAGGTGTGCTACGGCATCTGGCAGGTATTTTAACTCACAGGAAGAAGGTGGATAATCCAATATAAAGAGAATGTATAAAGCCTAAATTCAGTTTGAAGCTGCACTATGATGACTGTTGTAAAAGCAAAATAAGGTCTTCTGGTAAACCAGGAATTATACAAGAATATTACAAGAGCTAATCATACTGCTCAATACCGTTAACTCAATACCATTGGCATTTGTAAACAGATTTGAGGCTCCAGAGGCCCAGTTTACTAAAATGCTATAGAGAAGCAGCAGCTCTGCTTCTATCAAGACCTCTTTTATTTGTACTGTACCCACTTAATGAAGCATGAATTTTAATTTTGTCTGACACTTGGGTATATTTTTATATTTGATTTTTTCCTTTTTCTCACACAACTCGATTTCCAAGCTAGGAGATGTGTTACAGGGTGCTAAACCATGCACATTAAAAATCACTTTTTAGTGTAAACTGTCACAGAACACGTACAAAAGTTCATCCAAAGGAAGGTCATTAGCACAGAAAACTGGCCTACCTGAGGATGCAAAGGTAATTTCAAATAAAAGATCTGACAGTTCTTTAAGCTTTACTGACATAGGTATTTGCCAAAAGGTATATGTTTTAAAAGTAAGATTTTCAAGATTACTTCTGTCTGTTTGTCGCATACACATCTGAAGTACATAAATCTTTCTGCATTACAGAGAGCATTTGGACAGTACAACTTTATTATGAAGTTATCTAGAAATGATTGAAGTACTCTTTGATCATAAATACACAGAAGCAGCAGAGGCAGCCAAGGCTTCACTTTGAAAGTAATAAGTATCATGTGGGAGACAGACTTTTGGAGAATTCACACACTCTTTTCTGCATTTCCTTGGTTCCTGTACAGCTCCAGAGTAAAGGGAAGACAGACACATGGGATGGATGGGACAATAAATACTGCCACAGTTTACAAACCCAGCCTGTCCTCTGCAGCACTTCATTTCCATGTCATCTATTTTAAGGTAAATAACGACCTAATAAGTGAAGGATAAATATGATAAATCCAAAGCTAAATTTAACAGCAAATACTGTCATTCACTACAGCAAGATTAGAAGCATCACAAAACATTTGAGGAATGTTGCTCTTAAAATTTCCCTCATGGACACGTGCTCCCAGGAGGATGCCCAAGTGACACAGTTGACTCACTCCTGTGCTACTGGACATACACATCCTTAACTAGTCACATACACATTACTGGACATACACATCCTTAACTAGTCACATACACATTACTTAACATATACATCCTTAACTAGTCACATACACATTACTTAACATATACATCCTTAACTAGTCACATACACATTACTTAACATATACATCCTTAACTAGTCACATACACATTACTTAACATACACATCCTTAACTAGTCATTTTTTTCAGCAGAGGTCAAGCAGAACATGATACAGGCACCAGGTTGTAGTAGGTGTGGTAGCAAATACAGCGCAATAGATGGCTCCTGACCCCAGCAGCCTGGAAGGTGGTTATAAAAGAACAGAGTAAGACTGTACATAGAGATTAGGGCAGCACAGATGTGATACAGGTCAAGGCCATGGGTGTAAACAGACCCACCAAGTACATAAGCTGTTGGTGAGCTTGGCAAGTTTTTAGGGTGAGGCTTTATGGAAGATAAGGATACGACTTCACAACATTCCCAGGAGTTTGTCTAAAATCTGAAGAATAGCCTAAAAACAACTTCTAAAACTAAGTGGTCACAAAAAAAAAAATGGCTTCATTAGCCAAACAAACACAGCAATGGCTTATATCCCAAAGTGTGGAAGGGTAAAAACAGGTGTGGGAATCCATTTTTATCTTCTGATTTAGCTCTTGTAATTAAATGAGCTCTGAGCTCATTTGGAAATGTTAGGTCCTCTAAATACCATCACACTGAATAAAGTCCGATGCTTAAAATCAGTTATTAAAGACAGAATTACAATTTTTAAATTATCTGTTTAGGGATACTGCATCTGCTAGCTGTTTTTTATCTCTTTCCTTGATTTATACTATTTAGACTTAAATAAGGCCATGATATCAACTTTTTTCCTGTTCAGAATTTCAACCAGATGCAAGACAGATCCTTTGCCCACAATTCAGAAACAGTTTCAGATGCAACACATGGTGACATACCATTTCCTGATCCACTGGAGAGTTACTCAAGTCCTCTGCTATGTTATGTCCTTTCTTTGCTATCAAAGCAAACAATTGGCTTTACATCGGGGCAGAATTAAACCAAAATATGCTGGACAAGCAGGTTTTATTGTTAGAGGTTTACGATTTCTTTTCTTTACAGTAATACAATACTTGGGAAACATCAGATGAAAAGTGCTACAAATGAGTGCAAAATTAATATCATTGTCTATTTAATAATCTAGTTTTGATTGCAATATGATAAGGATTAACTAAATGACCCTTGATATCTAATTTACCTAAAGGTATGGACGTAAAGTATCCTTTCATCTCTGGATTATGAAAGCGAACTCTGGCAGTCGTGTCTTGCCATTCCCATGCTTAGTCATCTTGATTGACACTGGGGTCCTTCAGAGCCCAGCAGCAAGCTTTGAGGTGAGGGACAATTTTTGTGGGTTAGGGTTTGTGCAACACACACTGAGCAGTGGTTTACACAGGAAGGAACGCGTGAAGGACCCAAATTATCAACCTCCCACTGGGAAATCTGTAACATGAATAAGACTGGAAAATCTTAAATCAATAAGGCAATTAGAAGGTCTAGAATAAATTTACCACAGAATTATTTTATTGTGACCGTGGCACAGTGTTCTCCATAGATTCTCCTTCCTCAACGTTAGGCATAAGTTAGCCTTTGCACGTTCCTAATTTCCGGGCACTCAAGTAAATGATGGGTAATGAATATATTACCACTATTATTGTTTTATATGTTACAGTGGTGGCAAAAGCTGAGCACTAGTCATTAAATGTAGGAAATTAAAAGCTGCTGTCAACAGTTTCTTTCTCTCTCTAAAGGTTTTATTCCTTCACCATTCTTGCTCTTGTTGCTTTAAGCAAGAAAAATGCTGCGGTAGTGATTTCTTTATTACAAATGTCAATAGGGTCTGCCAAACTTTAATCAGCTCACTTGGCTGTTAGATCAGACTGGCATAAACTTTCTTTATTAAATAAATGCCTGCCTTATTGCGCTTACTATTAAAATACTGCAAATACCCCCAATATGTTGAATGCAGCATTATCTAACTATCAGTCTGAATCTAAAATATGTTATCCCCCAGAGACAGAAAGCTACCACTTTCAGAGATTTCAGCCAGTGCTGGTGACCTTCACAATTCAAACTCTCTTCTTTTTGCTCATTTTTTAAATAATTGTGGGAAAGATTTTTCTTTCTGTTTCTATGTTTATACATTTAAAGCTCCTATGTCCACTAATTCAAAACCATGTAGGTAATCGGCCAAGCAGCAGCCTCTGTGAACAGCTGAGAAAGTTGTCACTTCACAACTTTGAAGTTGACTGATCCGCTTTCTTACTGTGATCCCAGAGGTATTAATTCCTCAGTGAGAAACTCTGCCACAATAGCCTGGCCTAAGACTTGACAGATTTATTTCCTATTGGTCACTCTGCAACCAGATAACTCATGGGGAGAAAATTTTCTTTTTGTCTGTTCTGTATCACCATTGCTGAACAGTAGTGAAAGGAGAAACTAGGAATAAAAAAAGGGAGAAAGATTTCATTTTCATTTGGTCAAAGTTGTTAAGCTAATGATATACGTGCCTGTCTGGGAATGTTGTGACTGAACTTTTTATTTCCCACCCTGGGGAAAATAGTTTTCAAGGACTTCTGAAAATCAGATCTCAGTTCAGTTTCTAATTTGCATAATTCAAATTTGACGCAACCAAAATCACTACTCACCTTAGAATATTTTTATCTTGTTTAAGACCCGACATTATTACAATGCTCCAAGGCCACCTGTCCAAACGGTCTCAGCAGCAGTTAAATCCAAAGCATTCATAGTTCTAGG
This sequence comes from Baryphthengus martii, assembly GCA_013396935.1. Taxonomy (NCBI): domain Eukaryota; kingdom Metazoa; phylum Chordata; class Aves; order Coraciiformes; family Momotidae; genus Baryphthengus; species Baryphthengus martii. The sequence continues at coordinate 713,265 of VWZK01021431.1, forward strand.
GGAGCCTATTGACTTGGTGTTTTATCCAGCCCTTTCTATAAGTGAGTGTTATCCTATTAAGCAACGGATGTCCAATGACTTACTCTAGTTAAAGATCTTTACCAGTATCTCAACAGAAGGTCCTCGTAGCCATGATTCTATAGCTTGTATTTCATACTTGTTCTTTTCTCAATTTGTCCCCATCTTAACTTGAGAAGTGCTTCTAAATCCACCTCTCCAATGGATTCATTTTAAATAAATATTTCAAGAAAGTATTGTTGCTGAATTTCAAGCCCTATTGATGCCAGTGAGATTTAAGACTGGATTTAAACACTTCAGTGAATCAGGAACTAGAGAAGGGATATAACTTGTGTTGTAGTTCCACTGTATAAAGGTAGGTTGTCAAGATGTGAAGATAACATCACAGTAATTATGCAAAATCCACACTTACAAAACTTCCTGTAGCAAAACGAGGTCTCTCTTCTTGGCTAACCATACTGGTCTGCGATGCTCTGTGAAGGGCATTCACTCTTCTTTAGCTTTACTACAGGTTTATCTATTGCCTACAAGACGAACATTAGTTACACTAACTGATCTCCCACCTCCTCTTGTGTTGTAGCAAGAGTAATCAAGAGGAGACTAAGCACGTGCATACTAATGAAATGCAACTAAAGAAACGGTGCCAATGCTACCTGAAGTGACACGTCTTTCTATCCAAAGTCCTATAAAATATTTCAAAAAAAGAACAGAAGCCCCAACAGCTTATGGGGCTTTCAACTTCTTTAACACAAAACAACAGGGGCAGAGAGGAAGAAGTTGTGGACCTCACTGCATAAACTTTATTGTTTGAGACTGGGTTCTTTGAGGTCAGGCTAAGAGAAGGAAATGCCATCTTTCAGCCTTGGTATATTCTTCCTAGCTACTCATTTCCTGCAAGACACTAAGAAGGAATCATGACAGATGACTCCTGTGCACTATCTGTTTGGCCCACTTTTACAGCAGAGATCAGAAAATTTATTGGATTTTGCTTGAAAAAGAGACAGCATGTAATAATCCTTGTCTAGGCAGGATAAATAACATGCTGAGTGGAGGTAGAAAAGCACCTTATCTGTTAATTGTAAGGAAAACTAAAATCAATATGGATATAAAGGACCAGCGAAAGCAAGTTTCAAATTTCTGTTCAGATGTGAGCAACGTAACAGTGCCCATTTCCAAGGAAAAGTTCGCTCCCACATTTCCCACATTGTCATTTCCCACATTGACAACGCACTGCTGGTTACTCCTCTCTCCCAAGTTGTCAGTGTGTGACTGCTTCATTTGTGTAATGACTTTTCCCTACTCTCTGCAGTAGGAGTAGCTAAAGCATCTCATGGAACTCAAGTGTGTTGATTCCTGGTTCCCCGGAATGCGCCAGAGCGCTGGGTTCCATACTTCTTTGTACTTAAAGTTTCACAGAAAACTACTTGTTTCAGGCAGCCAGTTGCAGGGGAGGGTGGGGAAAGAAGGAATTAAAAAGCAGCATCTCAATTCTTATAAAATCTTACTCTCTTTGTTCAAAGCAACCAAAGCAGTGACATCTCCCTACCTCCAGTTTCCTCCTCCTTCACTCACTCCCCTAAACTCCCATACAGATGGATAACTGTGTTCCAAAACCCTCAAATTTAAGAGCACTGCTTGTTTCCACTGCTTAAGACTTCATTTAACAACTTTACACAGCGGAGAAGCAGATCAGTTCCTTCTATACAATTCTGCTAGCCCTGAGGCAAAGGAACTGCTATTGGTGGCCCCCAGAAAAGAGGTGATCTGACAGTGAACTTATTGCCCAAGGGTTAGGTAGCATCACATTAAGTTAAAACAAGCTTTTCATATCATGTTACAAAAGGACGTTTTATGGTGGCTCATTCAGTACCGAGCTCTCTAAACCAGAGAGGGAACAGGAGAAAACACGGAGTATATCATCAGAGCCAATAAAGAGCTTCCAATGCAAACAGGAACATGACAACCTAAGTGCCTACATCAGCAGCACATTTGCATTAATACCTTGCAAAAGCTCCTGCAATTTTGAACAGGCAGAAAATGAGTACAAAGCTCCCAGGGAGAATATGTACAGTGAATTAATTCATTAAATGCTGTTTCTCTGACCAAAAAATGTTCACCTGTTTTAGTCTAATATAGTTAATTATCTGACAAGGAATTTAGACACTGCCCGAAGAGAAGAGGAAATAGAATGTTCTAAATAAATATCCTGGTTTCAGCTGGGATGGTTAATTTTCTTCCTAGTAGCCAGTACAGTGTTGTGTTTTGGATTTAATATGACAATGATGTTGGTAACACACTGATGGGTTAGTTGTTGCTAAGTGGTGTTTATATGAAGCTAAGGACTTTTCAGCTTCTCATGCCCTGCCAGCAAGAAGGCTGGAGAAGAACAAGAAGTTGGAGGGGACACAACCTGAAGAGCTGACCCAAACTGGCCAAAGGAATATTCCATACCATATGATGTCATACCCAGTATATCAACTGGAGGCAGCCAGCTGGGAGAGGCAGGTCGCTGCTTGGGGACTGGCTGAGCATTGGTCAGCGTGTGGTGAGCAATTGCATTGTGCATCACTCGTCTTTCTTGGGGTTCATTTCACTCTCCTTTTGTTATCTTCCTTTCCTTCACTATTATTATATTTTATTTTTTATTTCAATTATTGAACTTTTCATCTCAAGGCATGAGTCTTACTTATTTCTGATTCTCCTACCCGTTCTACTGTGCAGGGAGGAATACGTGAGAGGCTGCAAGGAGCTTAGTTATTGGCTGGAGATAAACCTCGGCAATAAAAAATGACTATAAATGGGGTGGAAATCACAACTTTCCTTGTATATAAAAGATGTTTCTTTCACTAGAACTTATCTAAGAGAAGGAAATCGTATAAATTCTAAATGAAGCACCAGAGGCTATTCACACTGTCCTTTAAATAAAATTAAACACCCACTCAGAGCTTTAGCAAACAAATTAATACTACTAGTGAACACAGCAAAATATTCTTTTTAGAGCACTACAAAGAAGAAGGGGTTTTGATCGAGTTTGGTGGGAGAGGTGCAACTTTTATCCTGTTCCAAAATCACAATTTAAAAAAAAAAAATAGTGAAGGTTTCCTGGTCTTTTTGAGTACATTCCATTTGCTCCACATGTACGAACATTCAACACTTGAGTAAAAACTGGCTGTATGATTAAAGCCACACAAGGGGCTGACTGCTTATGTATTTTTTTCAGATGCATGCTAGATGCAGTTTCCATTTTCAGATTAGGCCAACTCCAAAAATCAAAGCAACTGGACTAGCACTGATTCAAAGAGTTTGTGTGTGCCAAAACTGAACAGCCATTAATACAGTCACAGTGATGACTAAGTAAAGAAAACAGTTTAACTATTTTGTTTCTCCAGCCATTCTGGAATGTAAAGCTGACCAAAGATGAACCCAATTACTTTAACAATAGCACTAATTATTCTTTTTGAAATGAAAAATTTCAGCATACACAACAGTCTTCAGAATCAAATGTCTTAATTCTTACTAACTGCGAGGTGGCATAAAATAATTCCTTTGACCCACCTGCTGTTATTAAATTAATTATATGTCTAGTTTGTATTCAAGGGAGTTAGGGAAGAATAAACAGGTTCAGTATAAATACTCTAACAAATAAAAAGGTATTAAAAACGTAAGCACACTTTTTCAGCCTCTGGAAAACAAAAGATTACTTGCCAAACTGTTGCTTGCAAAACTTAGCCCCTAAGTTTGAGCCATGTCTTGGTATCAGTCTATTTACAGGCTCAAAGAAATACAGAATAGGATCCATGACAGACAAAAATGGTAGTGCCAGTACCTGTATCATAAAATGTCCTCTCATTTTAAGTTGGCTACATTTCATAAAACAAAATTCAAAAAATTTTTTTTAAAAATCATATTTTATTATGTTGCAAGCCAAACTCTCATTTATTTGCCTAAATTAAAATTGCCTTTACTTAAACACTCACTCCAGAAAACAAGCACTAACCATTTTTGTTAGGTAATGTTTTCCCTTTGTTTTAGATCTTTCCCATCTGTTCAGTTTGTTTGTTGACAGAAGAAACCAATTTCAATGCAGACAGCAATACTGAACCGAATATACTTCTGCATTTTGTGGGCGGTTTTTTTTCCTTTCATGTCTCCTCTGAGTTGAGTGTTTGCTCAGATATGGTCTAAAGGTAGCAAGAGGGCAGGGTCTTTTTAAAATTTTTTGAATAATATAGGAAAATACTTCAAAATAGAAATCTTGTTGTGGTCATACCTTTGAAAAAACTCCATCACCAAGTAATACGATTCAGCCTCACAATCCATGTTCAACCAAATTCACAATCAGATCCAAAGAGAACAAGACGACAAAGTCTTGGATATTTCATATATAACTGCCTTCTGTGTTTGTTCAAGAAATGAGGACTCCAAAGTCAGTAAGGTAGCATCCATTTCAGTAATAGGAAGACTTCTCTGCACAAACCTCTCAACAACTTTCCTTTCTCAATTCTGCTTCTCTTTTTTTCCCCTCTTAAGTCTACTACATATATAGACAACTTTGGCTATATTTATAGAACACATACCAACAGATAACGCATACGTAAAAAATCAAAGGATAAAATCATTACCCACTGTCAGCTACCGGGGACTCAAACTTTCCTAATCACAAGCAACAAGAACAGCCAGATAGTTCTGCTCTTTTTTAACCTGTTTTTCCAGTGGAAATAATCTTAAATGGACGGACAGCTTGCCTCTGTATCTGTCAGTCCCACCTTGACAGTGTCAGCGACAATTCAACAAGAGACATTGCTGACTTGTTTTGCTTGTAATGAGGGAAGAAGGAAAGAAGTTGGGAATTCTGGAAGGAGGAGGATGCTGGGAATGTATAACAATAAAGCCGCACAGCAGAAGGACACAAGGATGAAAAACTGTAGGACACAAATCTATAACAAACCAAGTTTCTGAAGTTCTGCTGCTTACAGAAGGACCAGATGACTTTTCAGATGGAGAGTAAGTCACTGTGCTGGCACAGTTCTGACCTTAAAACATTATGTCCAAATCTTTCTGCAGGATGGAATTATTTGAGATGGAAGAAGTCAAATTAGTGATTTTTCAGTCCCAGAAGCTACATCAGCATGCATTTTTGCTAATATCATGCAAAACATGTTGTTTGGATGTCATCAATGTATTACTTCTATTTCACCTGGGAACAAAAAGTTACAAAGTTCATTCTTTCTTGCTGTCCTTTTTGCATTTAACCCACAATGTGATTTCCCACCCCCTCAGACTCCCCAAGTAACACTTTATCAGCTATGCTGATAGGGGCTTTCCTGTTCTCCAAATGACTGAAAAATAGCACTAAACCAAATTTACTAGCTATCAAGAAAAATGAGTTTGCTCTTCAATTTTGCAGAATATTTACATGTAACTCTCTTTCTCACTCTTCACTTCCTAAGGCGAGCGCTTGAGAACACTTATTTTATAGGCTTCTTTGCCAGCCAGACATCTTAATCACATTGAATGTCTCAATTTCTGCTGGATCTTCTTTTATTTAGCTTTTAAGATCCTCTAGAAGAATTTGAATGCTACCTTGTAAAACAAGAATTCCTTATTGCTAGGATGGATATTACATTTTCTGCCTTATGCATCCCGGTAGAAATTTGACAAAAGCACAGTAATATGCATCAAGATCTATCCTAGTAACCCATTAAAAATAGTACAGGAAATTTCCTCTTAATTTCATATCCAAAGCATTTTGCAAAGTATTTGTGCAAAAAGCCTTATCATCCAATTTGGCATGTTGACATCTGCACAGCATTTTAACCAGAAGAACTTTTGATCTCTGCCTTTCAACCTAAACCTGAAAATCTTTTATACTGCTACCCCTTTCAGTGTGCTTAGTCTCCATGGAGACTAGAGGACTATCACTTTTTTTTTTCTTTTTTTTTTTTTTTTTTTTTTTTTTTTAATTAACACCATGGCCATATGCCACTTAAGCACAAATGCAGTGAAATTTTCATGGGCTTTACACTCCATTTCAGTAGGATTATAGGTCAGTGAACCTTGAACAGGGAGAGCTAAATGCAGTGCTTCCTGATAGACTATAAAAGCAAAGTTAACGCGCCCGAGGAAAAGATTCAATGAAAACCAATAGTTAAGTGCAGGACTGTTAGACTTGCTATAGAATTGATGTCCACTATATCTCTATATTTGTTTTTTATAAGCCTTCCATCCAAGGTTTTCAAAAGCTTTTACGTACACTAAGCATGTAATGCTTAATATCATCACCTTGGTCTCAGGATCTAGACAGGATTGTTATTGTCCCCACGTATAAATGTGAAAAAAACTAAGCCATGAATGATGTATCATCACTTGTCTAAGGTCACATGGAGTGTGCCGCAGCTCGCTTCCAGCTGCTGCTGGCAAGGTCAGACCCATTGACTCGCTGTATTCTCAGTACCCTCACTACTTACTACAGCTCCTCCTCTCCCTCCTTCTAGCACTCACGTGGGATTTTCAATAAGCTATCTGGGGGAGCTAAGGTGATATTTCTATAGTGTTGGTTTCTGGCAGTTTAGATGCTTGAACCAGCTCTCTGTGAGGCCTGTCCACAAAGGAAAAGTAGGAGGGGAAAGAAGGTGCTCACCCCTTCAGCGGGCACAGCCATTAGCAAAGCTGAACTCTGACACCACATCCCAAAGGCAGAGCCAAGCTCAGTGCTCAAGTCCCATCCCCTTTCCTCTACTCTGAACTACCACATCTTGGTCTACGATCCACTGCACTACTCCTATACATCTGATCAGTCATTTTCTTTCCTAAACATTCTGGTCTTCCTCAAGTGTTATTATTTAGCTACCTACATATTCACCCGTACTATCTAGCCCCAAATGGTCAGTGCTACTCTTTGGATGAGAGCAGCACCTACAGAGACCAATTATCTTATAATATCCAAACATCACATTGTAAGACACTTGTGCCTTGAATAGCTTACAATTTTAATAAGTCAGACAAGGACTAGGCAGATTATCGTACCTGCTTAAAGATCTGCAGTTAATTTACGGAAGCTCTAAGTTGTGGATGGACACTGTGGGTCCTGCATCATGTACAAGTACATTAAGTCACCTGTGTTATAAATACAGTAATACTTATATTTGGTAAATGAATACATACAATGAAAATAGCTCAGCCAACACTCCTTTTTTTTTTCCCCCAGTGGAAATAATTATGTTCAGTAACTTGTTTGACAATAGTATGTACAAGGATTTAATTTTCCTTTAAAACAACCTGCCTTCTCTGACTGGTACAATGGGAACTGCATACGGCACTGAGTGCCGTCCCAAAATGCCTCACAAGATTCAACAGCTGCTGCAGGCCAGCAGTCTTCTGTTATCATCTCGCACTCTTCTTTTTCTTGTTTTCACTTAAAAAACGATAAAAGAAAACATGAAAGAGTAAAAGCTAACAATTTTGGCTCCGTACCTTTTGTGAAATGAACCAAGAAAAGTTTGGAATTAAAATCACATTTTTCTATCAGGGAAAGACCCCCAACACGGAAACATGTTCCTCCTCTCTGCCCTTCTTAACATATTAATTGGGGTAGTAGTCTCAAGTGCTTGCAGAAATGTGCAGAGGAAAAGCTATTGACTATGTGATTTTGAAGAGGGATGAGGTGATAGTGCTATGCTTTATATACTGTATGTGAATCAACTGAGGATCTATACAGAAAAAGCAACGGGGCTGATCAATCTTTATTCCTAGACAATCAGGCAAAGCTGCATCTTCAAGTCCCTTTACTGACAGCTCATAAAACGATGGTATTGATCACAATGCCTGAATTTGTAGTTTTGACAATAAAAGCAATTTGTTTAGAGAGGGAAGAGCTGTACGAGGTGAACGCATGTGGTTTATTAACTTTCAAAAATAATTCTTCTGAGCAATAATGTGCAAGGTTAGACAGAACTTTTTAACCTTGAAGATTTGACTTTCATTTTCCCTACTAAGACATTTTCCTCTTGAGAAAATCTATGTTTTAGATTTAAGAATCACAGCGAGGTAGCAAAGTGTGCCTCCATACCACAGCTAACGCTTGTATGCTCCTCAAACTGGACACTGCCCTGAACCTCTTCATCCAGGGGTCTCTGGAGTGACCCCAGCACACGTGCTTTGGCCCAACTTCAGCTAATGCCAGTGGTTGTCCTTAAAGCAACATGCTTTGACTGGCTCTATAGCTTTTCACAGTAGAATTATATTAAACCATGTTTTATCAGCTCTCAGCTTCGAGTGTGCTACAAGGAGACATGCATTTATAAATAAGTCTAATTGATGGAAAAAATGAAGAGAGGATAAAGAGGGCAGCTGCACAGAGTAGAAGATATTCTTCAGCTCAGGATGCAGCTGTAACTCCTTGTTAAGCAGCCAGGTAGATTCAGTCCTTGGAATGGGGAGCATTGGACTATAGCACTCATTCTCATATAGCAGGGAATGTAGCCCAGCTCCAAACATAGCCCTCCAAACAAGCTGTGCTCGGGAAAGAGAACTCGACTGCACAATTCCTATTTGTATTGCAGCAGAGGTTACCTGGCTTGGAAAGAGATCCCGGTGATAAAAAGCCTAGAAGATTTGGGAGCACTTCAATTAAAACACAACTGTAATTACTATTATTCTAGGTCATAGAATCATTTAGGTTGGAAGAGATCCTTGAGTCCAACCATAAACCCAGCTTTAGTTTTCTGGCTTCACACCATTAACACTTTGGTTAGGCTTGTACAGCATTTTCAGCTGATAATTCGCCCTTCCCCCTTTGAGGATACATCAAAGCAGAACCTCTACCGAACTCCAAATCCATCCTACCTTATTTTTGACAAAGGGCCCTTTCAACATTACAACACCCTGTTGGTTGTTATGCACTGAAGCCAGGTCTGCACTCCAGAGGCAAGATTTTCTGGAAATTACATAAGCATGAAAAAGAAGATGCTCCTTGAGGATGGAACAAGCAAAAGCTAGTTTCCTATAGAGCTCTGTCTCATGGTTGATTGACTCTCATGTCCAAGAAAATACAAGCTCTTACTGAAGAGTTTTCTATAATGGGCTATTGATAAGAATTCAGCTGCCTGGGGACTCTAATGTCTGTTTCCTCTCTGGCCTGAATATTTTCATGAAACATATAAGAATACAACTGTCTTTGAATCAGCTATGCTGCTGTCAAATTCACACACACATGCACAGGCAGCACGGTGGCATAAGGCTCATTTCCTTAGAAAACCTGCCTAAAATCCTCCTTTTTCCCCAAAGGAAAAACAATGACATTCAGGAAAAAAAAAAAGACCTAGCTATAGTTACTTGCTTTACTTACTTCATTAAAAATGACAAATGTATTTGTGAGTTAGCACATGTATAGCACTGCTAGCTGTATTTCTGCCATAAGTAAGCATAAATTCTTTACTTTGAAAAAACCATCATACACCTATTAGCAGCGATGGATCTGCACAGCATGCTAAGGTACTCGAATGTATATATTTTCCTGTTGACATCTTTCTAAAATAGGAGGAATATTATAATGTTAAAAATAGAAAGCATGAATATTGTTGATGTACAAACAAAAAATAAAGTAATATCCTTAGAGTGTAGAAACAGTATGTAAATTAAGATCTAATGCAGTTACAGGAAAAAAACCTTGCATTTTACGAGAAAAAAGCTTGAAAAAAATTAACTTGACATCTTTATGCACATTCACTGAGATGTAGTTAGCACAGCAAAAATTTTAGATGAATTTAATCTACAACATATTGAAGATGCAATCACCTAATAATGCATACATATACGTAACTTAATTTGAATTATTTATTAGTCATAGAAATAATTCTTAAGGCTTGATGTGCAGCTGTATTAACTTCTTTTCAAATTTCTACCCAGGCCTTCATGGGGGAGAAAATCTGCAGAAGTTGGGTGCACTTCTTTGCAACTACATCACATTTTTTCCTTGAAAGTTTCTGGAATTTTCCAAATCCTCACATCTCTAGGCTTAAGTTTCATTGAAGACTGGGGGAATTCAAGCTGCTTATGGTCAGTGCCTTCACATCTACTTAATACCTCTCAGAACAACTCTTTGCAACGACACTTGCTTCTGCTATAACAAAAGAGATACAGATTCTCACATACCTACAAAAAAAGTTAAATCTTTCCCAAGTACTATCCATAGAAAATTGAAAGCACTAAATTATTGTCTTAATTCTCTCTTCCTAGATCTATACTACATGAAAGACCTCCCTCTGCACTCCTTTTGTCCTGTAACACCTTCCTCTAAAGTAACAGCACCTTTTAACAGAGCACATGACTCGGCTAACTTTAATGTCTTAGTTTTGCGACAATTAAGGAAGAGAGATTCAACAGAATAAATTAAAACTTGACATAGTTGACTGTTTGAAGTGTCCTTTAATCTTCCCAACGATTTTAAAAGTTCAGCTGGTTATTTCATTTAAAGATCAGACCAAAGCAATTCTCTCCTCCCCCTTCTCCTTTTCCTCTTGTAAAAAAAACTGTGACAGCCTGGAGAAATACTGTCTATCTTGGTTCTAGCCACTACCCTGAAGGTTTAAAGCTATAGATGAGTTCAATACAGCTTGTTTCATTGCTAATTTCAGAGGGCATGTGGAGCTTCTTGTTCCCATGGCTTAACAGACAAATTGACTTTCTAATTTTAGAACAGGAGAGTTCTGCACACTCACAGACCAAAATGCTACTTTTCTGACGGATTTAAGTACAGATTTTTGCTTCTAAAAACCATAGCGTCCGACTGACTTAGAACCTGCCACAAAAAACAGTATTTAGGAATGTCACCCCACAGCCAGATGTTTGAACAACAATTTTCAGAGTGCTTGTTCCTTGGGAGATGGCTGTTTCAAATAGCTCTGGATAACCTTCCCTACAGCACGGCGCACTGTAGCTGGCAATTGCCCTGATTTTAGAGGGAGACAGCAGCAGGTCTTAACAGCCTATCTACTTCCACTGGAAGATTAGTGCCTCACAGCTTGGCCAGGAGGTCTACTCAAGCATGCTGTGGGACTGAACCTGACATCCACCCACAGCCTCATCAACTCTCCCCTGTGCTATCAGGAAAGCAGCGTTCCTGTCCTTCCACTAACCTACTGCCCGAGCTCACACTTGGCAGTGTTCTGGCAGCACTTTCTTAGTGCCCAGGAGGCATTTGCCCTGAGTCAGTCCCACCTGCGACTCAGCTTTGCAGAGAAGGTGGATACAGAAAAAGAGAACCAAACAAAAGCTCAAACATGCACAGCTTGGCTCTGCTTACAGGTAGGTGAATGGTCACATCTGTGCCTTAGTGCCCAGGAATCCCTCTCTTTGGCACCTCAGCTAATAGGAATACTCCTGAAGAGTGGGAAAGGCAGATCATCCATAGATCTAATACTACAGAACTAGGCAACCTGATCGAGCAACTCAGTATTAACATCCACCAGTAAAGTATTTCAACTATTGCCACTACAATTTTTAGCAGGATTTACAGACTAATCTAACAGACAATACAGGAAAAAATCGCAACATTTCCTAAAACTACACTGAAAGAACTCGAGGGTTGCAAATCAAGCAATGTAATTTCACCCTTCCTGTGTTTGCATTGTAAGGAACCTCATCATACACATATCACTTTTTCTGTTAGTCTTCATCTAAATATTTGCTTTAAGTCCCATTTATTGTACTTTTTTTGTTGTAAAAAAATAGTCTCTCAAGTGAAAGGAGGATGAGAGCATCATCTTTCACCGCAGCTGGCCAGCAGATCTATATTCGCAGGATTGTGTTTGCCAGTAATAATTCCCCTACCTCAGAGTTGTTTTCACCTGTCTGATAATTACGTAGTCTTTTATAACTTCAATCTTCTATAATTTCTATGTTTCTGATGGAAACATCTGGATTATCATTATCAGTTCATTAGGAATTTCTCAATGTGTTTACAAGTTGTGATTACAATCATAGAGTAAAATCTTTATTTGTGGCTTATCCAAGAAGCAGAAGCAGCATTTCTTTTGATAAACAAGATTAATCCCTTAAACCCCGGAACAGGAGATATTTTACTAGAGAGTTACATAAGCATAATGAGTGCCAAAACTAGAAACCTAAAGTAAAGAGGAAAAAAATGCTGCTTTTACAAAACAATTGCTGATTCCCACCATCTCAAAGGCTTGATAGGAAGGCTGCATTTCTGAAACTGAGCATTTATCCCCATGCACTAGAGACAGCTAAATCCTTGATCGCTTGCTGCTTAGAGCCACTGCAAACAAGATTTGTTTTCATGTCGTTTATCAGAACAAAGTTTTGATTTTTGAACAAATAGTAATTTTTCATCAAGACATTGTAATTCTCTTTGAGACTCTTAAGGACTAAGCCAGGGGTTTATCCCTCCTCTATAAACCCAATGTAGAATACACCCACAACCCCTCTCTGTCACCGAGCTCTTGGTATTGAATGTGCGTAAAATGAAACCTGATTCAATCTATTAGAACTGAAAAAGAATTGCAATATAAGCCGGTACGTATGCACTGAGCATGCCTGTGTATCTCTAAGATAAAGCAAGAGATACCAGTGAGAGTATGGGAATGTATTATTTGTGGGTTTGATAGCTACAAACATAATTTAGGCCATTCAAAATAATTTGTTCCATAGTCCTACATTTGGTAGCTGACAATCTTGCCAAAAATGAAGCTACTCAGATATAAATTTTCGTGTCAGGAGTATGTCTAGTTTTAAACTTTTGGGGGAAATCAAGGTAAAATTGTAGCCATTTAGCCATATGCAGTAGAGTTTAGGAGAACAACATTGTATCTTCATGCTAAAAGATGCTTAGAACTGGAAATAAACATTTAAAAAAGAATAACATTATGAAGTTTCTTATGCTTTCAAGTAAGGACTCAAAAACTGGCAAGGGACGTATCGTTTGGGTATTTGAATACACTTTGGATTTTGCATCCAAAATGTAAAACTGCACTTTGTTTTCCCTACAAAAATCTGCGCACATTTTTCCAAACTAAGTCTTGAGAGGAGCAGAGGAGAAGACGTTATTTTGAAAAACACATCATATAGAGACTTGTCAGAGTTTGTCTGCCAAATTCTTCTCTGTCCATAATCCTATGGAAAAAGTACCATGTGTTCATGCAAGTAAGACTGTTTTTAATGAATATGCATGAAAGATTAATTTTAAAATGTCCTAATTTCTGCACCTTTTCAAAGCTTCTCTGTTATGGATGTTGACAAATGCTCAATGTCTGTAAAACATATATAACACATCATATATAAATTCTGTTTATTAATTCTGTGATATTTTGTTACAGTTGTCTTTCATTCTCTTTCATGACTTTTGTTTTCCTTGCCTTAACTACTTCACACAAAGACCTGCATATGTCTGTAAGAAAAATAATTGCTTCAACAATTAACTGGAAAATGCATCTCAGAGGAAACAATTCATAATCAGTCTGTTTCCAGGTACAATATTTGCCACTTAGGAATAGATTAATTGGATATTTGCAAATTACTCAAGCTAATTATTTTCTTTCTAGTATAAGATTAAATGTAAGATCCAGATAAAGTGAAAATAAAGAAGTTCTATTCAGCACTTCCCATTCTTCTGAGCTCAGAATGATATCCCATGTATGATACGCTGCGTATGATACGATACGGTCCTAGTTTCTAAGATGCTGCTCATTCTGTGACCAGGGCTTGCTGAATGAGCACATGGCACCATGTTGCAGTCAAGCTGGCCCATTTATCTCCACATGGCACTGTTCTGTGCCACGTAGATGCGTATTTCTTGGCCTCTTGATATGACAGCCCTCATCTTTAATATGGGATAAGAGCAGATCTGCACTTGGTAATGCTGCTGTAAGCAAGCCTATGGAGACTCTGGTGCATCAAGGTATAGCTGAAACAGGAATTATATAAATATCAGAAACAGATGCTTTGGGATTGATTTTACAGTTGATTTAGAAAGACAGGGTAAGAAATGGAAGATGAAAGTAATATAGCCTCACTTTCAGCAGTATAAATTGAATAGTTATCCTGTTCAACAGTCTCCATGCTGAAGCTCAGATAATTAGGATTTAGGAAAGCTTTCAATGAATAAAGACTTTTAAACAAGATAGTATCTTGTCAACATTGAAAGTATTCCACAAGTATTTCAGCTAAATCTGAGGGAAAGGCAGACATGCGTTCCAGCAATACAAGAGAGAAACATTTCTGTCAAGGATGGAGATAGTAGTCATCCATTCAGCTAACTGCACATCTGAATGTTAGCTTCAGGTAATCCCTGAAACTAAGAATAATATTAACACATTTACATAAGTGCAGGCAATCCCTCAGCTACTACCCTGACAGTGAATTTCAAGCAGAGAGAAGTCACAGCCACCTGATCCCTCCATCTTCTTTGTATCACCAACATGAGTGCAGCAGAGGTGGTAGACAGGCTCTTTGTCAGACGGTTGCCTTTGCTGGTGGGTTGCGTTCACCAGTAATAATTTCCCTAAGAGTTGTTTTCACCTGTCTGATAATTGTACATTCTTTTACGGATTAGTGGGTTGTGACTTTGTCTCACGACCAGCCTAGGTTGGTCTTGTATCAAAGGCAAAACAGCAGAACCGGCAGTTAATCAGATTTTTCAAGCGTATCTAATATGAAGTCATATTTACATTTGAAAAGTTTGTAGGGTTCACAAGGAACAAACAGAAACTTACCCTGTAATGGTTCCTGTACTTTTCAAAAAAAAAAAAAAAAACATACAGTAAGCCAGTCTTCCTGGCCCCCTTATTTGCCATCGGAGAGAGATCTTGGTTCCCCACTCCTACACACTCAGGTGTAGCTTTGTCTGACTTCTTACGTAACATCTTTTCTATGCATTCCTGTGCTCAATTTTGTGTCAAATAATCATAAACAAAACACATGATTCATGAACTTAGACAATGAGGATGGATTTCAAATCGAAATATTCAGACTTTAACAGAGGTGCAAATTGAGAGCATATTGAACATTAGACCAGCTCTATATAAAACTCAAAATTTATACTCCATCTTACACCTTAGGCTGGAAAACGTTTGCAGAATGTGGAGTGTGTTGGTAGAGGTGGAAGCACTGCTTGTTGCAAATTACCATGCAGGGGAAGGAATGAATCACGCTACACACTCCCTTACACGTACCCCAAAATATCCAGTGATCACACAGACAGCTCTGCCTATGGAATCTGACACCACAGCTTTTTGTCCTGTTGCTGATTTTCACATACGTGTATACACAGTTCTAGTGGAATCAATGACATCCACAAAGACAAGGCATCCTATTATCCAAGCAAAGCCCAGTTTCTTCTATTGATATGGAAGCCAATAAAAACTCTTCAAAAACAGGTCCAAAACACACTACCAATTTCCAGAGAACTCTATATACACTCCTGTGAGGGAAGGTTTTTCCTGACTAGAAAAGAAGAAAGCAGCCTTTGGTGCAAGTTGACTCTCCAGGGACTAGTTGCCACATGGAGGAGAAAATCTCCGTTTAACTCCTGCTCAGCCACACTTCCCAAATGACCCAGGGTGAGTCACTAAGGCTTGTGCAGTTACAGGGAGTCATAAAACACCGCACCACTGACATTTGCATTGTCTTTTATTAGTTCTGTGCAGTTCCCTGCTCAGTGTTATTGACTCATATGGAGCTCATCCTAAGCCTAGCTTCGTAACCCCATCTCATTGCATCCACACAAACCCTCCTAGGTGATGTTGTGCAGCAGTGGCAGAACTGTCCTTAAAGTTTAGACCATGTCCTCTCTGTGCCTCTATTAAGCTGGGGAAGCAGCTGTATCTTACTCCATTAGAGTTGGTTAAAAGGCTGAGAGGCGACCAAGGTGAAGTAATTAGAAGATGAGTTGTATCTGCATCCTCAGTTCATATAAACCACCCAAAGCACTTTAATATTGGAATCCTAGCTTGTTCACATTATCAATAAATCTATAAAGAGTTGAAGTCATAAAATAACTCAAATGCCCAGTGAACTTCAGCCTTGCACTTGCAGTTGGAATTCATTTAGGATTAGCTTTACAATTTTTACGGATGCTACATTGTATTACCTAATTCTGTTAACCTTCTGATCCCCACTTTGCTATGCATTGACTTAAACAAGATAGCTAGATTTAATGGCTTTTTTTCATTAAAAAAAAATGGGACTGCCCATGCCTCAACAGCAACAGGCATCTTTTCAGCCTCAGCTTGTATTTTAAGTCACCCACTCACTTTCCAACTCTCTCAGTAATTAGTATTACGTCTTACAAGATTTCCTCCAAGGAAAAGAAAATCAACAGCATCATTAGAGATACCTTCACAAGACACACTTTTGCATATAATATTAGATTTTTAATAGACAGATTATTCACTTGCTGTCTCTTTTGCAATAGGTAGCAAACTGGGTTTGTCCCACTGGAATGTCATTTTGAGCCTTAGGGTTACTAACAGTGTAAGGACCATAGCACTGAGTACAGGAAATAAAGAGCCAGCATAATGATGATGAATCCTTAAGGTTCTTAAGGGAAATCATTCCTCCTCAAATTTAAAATGATATTTATCACACTGGATAACACCAGGGTATAAATAAAGACACTAGATATGCATGAGGTTATCCAGAAATTGGATATGGAATTGGAAATGTCCTTTAGCTACTTCAATATCCTACAGAAATAAGGACATCTCCTTTACAAGGGAGGTGGTAGAAAACCCCATAACACACCTGCATATCACCCAAGGAGAGAAAAAAAAGGACAAAACCCCCAAAGTATCTGTGAAGGATCTGCCCTCTCTGTAACTGACTTCTGTCAGCAAATTGCTTAAGCTTCAACTGTTTCCCTCACATTATTTGATTCCCAGTTCTGCATGCCAAGAACTCTGAACGAAAGGGGATCAAACACCAAATATTATTTACTGTTTGCAGACTTCACAGAGGCAGATCATTTAATCTGAACAATTACCGTACCTTCAGAAGACTCTCTCTAGACAACTCCTGGCATTTTAGGCAAATTCCTGATGATCATGGTGCTATAGAGCCTCATTTTATAGAAGGAACTACATATCAAAGAAAACAAGCCTAATTACCAGCACATCATAGATAACTTTGTGCATTGAGAACTTCTTGAAATGCCAAAAATGTAACTCTGCCTTCTCCCATGTGAGTGTTATAATATCGTCCCTAGTTACACAAGCACAGGAATCATCAGAACTTCTCCCAGGACCATTCAACAAACCTCCACCTTTTGAGCTATCACAATAACTGCTAATGAAGATCACTCATCTCTTCTTGAATTCCTAGCTACGCTCATGAACAAGGGAATACTGAGTACCTGTTATACCTCCAATTTTTTTATTATTAGGGAACCTCACCTCTGCAGTACTTAATGGATCCTTGCCTTCCATGATTACATTCGTATGTAAAATAAAAATCAATGAAATTTAATCGAAAAATACAAAGGGGATAGATACAATCCCCCTGCCTTCAGATGAGCTAGGACAGGAAATTAAATTCATCCTTTCTTACAAGCACACTTCCTGCAGCTCCAATTCCTTCTGGTCAAAGTTCTACGCTTGGGTCACAGCTGAAATGAGGTGAGAGAGGTCATCCTGATGCTGGCATATGTGAAATATGGAACGGGTCCAACTGAAATTTGAGAAATGCTTTCATAGGTTTGTCTTCTGCTGTGACATTTTAGAGGATATAGAATTTATTCCAAGGGATTCTGGATACATAGAGGTGGACATCCTTGAATGGACTGAATAGTTGGATGAGGCACCTATACTGAAGATGGTGGACAGTCAGTGAATGGCCACTGGTCTGTGACCAGTTAGGCCATTATGATACCAGTCTGTAGTTACTCCTGTCTGTAATTATTAATTTGCCTTATTTTCCACCTAGGATAGACTGTCACAAAAGGAGAGCCACATAAAACAATGTGCTAGAAAATGACCACAGATTCCAAGACAAATTGGACCTAGCACAAAACCCTCTTGACTTAACATGAGGTCTTTATCAGTTTATGGTACTGCATCATAATTTTCATCATTACTCCTACACATACAATAATAGCTGTCAGTTCATAATTCCAGTTCTCCCTGGGATATGCAGTGAGCTGGCATAACTGTGACAGTGATTCCAACTCTCTGCTTCAAGAATTCAAGTCCTAGAAAATCTTCAGACTCTGGGTTGCTTCTGAAAAAGGTGGTCCTCTGTCCCCAATCCCTCCTGGTCCCACTGCAGCCTCTACAGGGTAAGGGTGCCATACGGACCAGATGCCAGTGGCTATTTCATTAAGCTTTCATTACTCTTTTTAGTTTCTTTTAGCTAGGGCTAGAGTAGTAAATGTCAGGAGAAAACACTCAACATATTCTGGAAACGTGAAGCGCTATTTTAAAGAATATTCTTCACCCCTCATTGCTAAAATTCTATAAAGCAACAATCAGCTGCACTGCAGTAAATCCTGCCTCTGCCCTAAAACTTTCTGGCATATTTTTATTCTTTGCACTTGACCATAAACTAGAATAAAAGCCCTTATACTATCTCTATGCTTATAAGGTACCCTTCTACAGAGGCGGTACCTGACTTCCTTCAGTTCAGCACAAAAAACCCTACAGGTGATGGAGAGTTATCATAAATGGTATAGAAAGGTAGAGGCACTGCTGATAATCTCCTTTACTTGCCTGACTATTCAGCCCTGCTGTGAACTGTTTTAAGTCACAGTCAAGTCACATTGATGAGTACTTCACCTTTACCACTTTCCTTAAAATGATATGCATGGAGCAATGATGTAGCTCTGAGTATCACCAACTGGAAGCTGTTAGGAGATGGTAAATGCCATATAACTGCAGATTAGTATTTCAAAAGGGTAATCCCCTGGGAATTAGGTTTTATTTCTTTGACCTGCTTCAAAAGACAGCATCAGCAATTCAGTGCTAATTGTCACATTTCCCATTTCCAATAACATTATGCTTAAAACTGAAAGAACACAGGAATAGCCCTCCTCTCTAAGGAGAACCCTAAAATTCAGCTGAGATTAAAAGGAATCATCTCCTTAGTAATGACAGCTGAATTGCTCTGCGGTATCTCCTTCATGTAAATGTCAGAGATAGAGGAACAGAGTTCACCTCTAAGATGCCAGAAGACTATCTACATGCCTTTGAAGTGCTTTCCTGCAATCTTTTTGTTTTTAAATGAATGAGTCTCAAACAGGTGAAAAAATTGGCTAATAAAGCCTTTACCTAATAGCTATTGGTTAATATTTCATCTCTTTTCTTTTGATTTGCTTCAAGATGATAACAATAACCTTTTATTTTCTAGTACATTAGCATTGAGTAGGACGATGTCAAGAGAGATTCTGCATTTCTGGATAAACAAAATAGTTTTTAAAAAAATTAAAAAGTGGGTCAGCATGTAACAGAACGATACACTGAAGTCTGGTTCATACAAATTTATTTTGCCTCAACATCTCAAAAGGTTCTCTCTCAGAGGGCACATAAGAGTTTTAAAACGAGTAATGAAAGTTTGTGACTAATTGCTTTCAAACAGTGGAATGTAAACATGACTTCTGAGATGTTTAATACTTTTGCATCATCACAACATATAACCTCTTAGAAGCCGAGAGGTTTCGAATAACACAGGAAGGGAAAAGAAAAACCCAAATGGTACAGAGTATGAAACTCTAAAGCTACCCAGGATAAATACATTCACAGCTGATCATTACTCATGTGCCTCAAAAGTATAAATGGAGTTAAACTCTGGTATTTCAAAATCGAGTTAACATATTATATCTGCCTGACAGTATGTATCTTTATGTACAAGAGTAGCATCAATAATGCTATGTGAATAGCCATTTTTGTTTAGGGCTGAATAATTATTTTCAGAAAGTAATTTTAAAACCACATCTCCCTCCCTCCTGCCTCCCCCCTCCCCAATAAAATTAGTACTTAAAAAAGGAGAAATCTTTTTTGATCAGAATTCACATATTGCTTTACCTTTTGAAGAAAAAAATAAAAATCTCTTGGGTTGCCATAAAAATACCTAAACATACAGCTTAACCCAACCCTTTAGCCACTCTGCTTGTCCAGCTTTTTTAGTATCATGCTTGAATATATCCCATCTGGAAGCACACATGATTTCTACAGCCTTTTTCTTGCTTTTGTTTCATCACAATAAACCAAAGCTCATGCAAGTCACACATGATGCGATGCAACAAAATACACTGCAAACTACTTTTGCTACATCATACATCTTTTCTGTAGTTCCACTGAACAGAAAATTTTCTTTCCAAGGAATAACATACCTCTAGTTGATAGTCATGTGAGCAAAGGAACAGCAAGGAAAAAAATTTAAATGGTGATCTAAAACATAAAGCTATTTTTATGAAATATTTTGATGAACACTAGCAAGAGACATAATGTAATTATTGTGGCTATTAGGTTGTTTTTTATGTCAAATCTGTTGCTTCAGAAGCATTTTAGGATTATAGCACTCTTGAGAGTCTATCAAATGTACTGGTAGCTGCAACAAAGAATGAGGCAATAGCTCACTGCTGTTATAACATGAAAACTAAATGTTAAATAACTAGATTTGAAAATGAGAAATACAGGGCACTAAGAATAATGGTGTAAATGAAATAAAAAGAAGTACTGTGTAGGAAAATCAAAGGTAATGCTGCCCTATGTTTCCCTGTTCCCTGTTATCATCTAATATTGAGTTAATTTCATGTACTATAAAAGTGTGAAGAAAATTAAACACTGAAATACAGTATCATGAAAAAAAAAAAAAAGAGGCATGCAGGAACAAATAAGGGATATAGCCTAGAAAATACCATCATTGTCTCTTACTATGTCAATATTATCAGACTAATTCAGTCACCTGTAGTTCAAAGTGAAAATAAATTTCTCTACTAATAGCAAGACCAACATCTGGTTTTGGGCAGCGTAAGCTGGTAACGTCTTCAATGTTATACAACTGTTACCCACAAGTGCGAGCAGAAAGGTGTCAGAAGAAAGGGTATCTTTGTAACATTTCCAACATGAAGCATATGAAAAAGGAAATTGATGAGCAAAGCTTATCCATGGCATAATTCAAACACACGTGGAGATAAAGCAGTAAACGGTCATATCTGGACTCAAGAGATGGGCAAGCTTTGTCTATAATTATTTTGAACTGTCTTGGATCAATGCCTCGTTCCTACCATAAGCACAGAGAACAATAATTTCTTCTCCAATGGAATAACAAACATTTGTATCCAAAACTATAAACATGAATAAAATATTTTAAGAGTATCATGACACCCATTAGTACTGTATCAGAACAGCTTGCTTATTATTTCCACAGCAGCTATGGATAGAGCTAAGTGCTATCAATCATGTCTTGCAGACAAGGAAAATCTAATAAATCTGTATCTTTAGCCACTTCAATAATTTTCCAAACTCATCCCACCTGGCACACTTCCAATCCAACAGGAAACACAGGAGAACAACCGACAGGAATCCAGCTCTTTCAATTCTGGCTATTTTTCTCAGTCATCACTAGCACAACAGTCACTCAACTTCAGGTACAATGAGGAACAACAGTAACTCAAGAAAACATTCCAAAAATGTCCAAAAAGTACTCCTTTCATCTCATCTTTCCATTATATTTACTTTATTACCAAGGAATTAAGAAAGGGAAAGATAAGCCAAGTTCCAAAGGAAATAAGGATGGCACATAGTAGGATTTATCTCCCTAATTCAACCAGTGTCCAAATGTTTTCTAAGTCACATCTCTGAGCCACTGGTTAAGTCCCATCACACTATTTTCCTTTTTTTTTTCCCCCCCCCCCAGTCATCTACATAACAATAGAGGGATGGGAGATAGATGCTTCATGGAAAAGAAGTGCTGTACAGATGCAACAAGTAGTAAACTCATAATAATAATAATCATCATCATCATCTCATAGGTCAGGATTTAGAGTGTTACAAAATTATTATTGCCCAAGACTAAAACTAGAGTTGGGGAGAACTTTATAATTGCTTCACCATTAATCTGGAACACTTTTGCAAGCTCATAATGAGCAAGGCACTAAGAACTTCAAATCATATTTGACAGATGGGCTTAATTAGTTATTCTCATACAGATTCATAATATTTGCTGTTAATATTCATTCTAAAACACCCTGCTGGCTGTGATAATATTTATATGTTAATCCTGTTACGGTAAGTTTTCGGTGCCAAAACCTCTCCAAATAAAATGACTGATATACTTCAAACTTCGAGAAAGAAATGCTCAGGCAGCAGGGATAAGTTTGTCACTTGCACAAGTGCCTCCTTAATCTGTGAAATTACACCTGTCACAGTAAGTTAGCTTTATTAACACTATTTTCTGATCCATGTAAAACCACCAGAAAGACAAAGGTATTGAATCTGTATTTAATTAACATTGCCACCTTTGCATTCATGTGATCAGACCTCTGATTTTTAAGACTAACGAAACAATATGCAAACAGAGTTTGTCAAATTTCTAAATGAACTATGGAGGCAAACAATTTGGTAAGAAACATCAATATTTAGCCGCTATCCATTGTGCATACTGAGAGACATTAAACACGTCTAGATAAGGAAAAAATTGTTTCCCAAAAAATAGAAAGCACATTCTCTTTCCCCATATAATGCACGATCTTACTTCTTCAAATGGATAGCAGAACACATATGACTAAATTTAATGAGGAAGTCAACACACTGAATAATACGTAGCAAATACTCTGCATCTTTTTATAAACAACAAGGAAGAAGTTCTCAAAAGTGAGAAACCAAGAAAATCTCAGCTGGGAACTCAGAGGGAATAAGTCAAACCAGAAGTTCTATGACAGTTACACACAGACTTTGTCTTCCCTTGATTTTCTTTCCAGTAAAACCTAATATGCATATGAGCTCACATTTCTTTTCATAAACATGAAGCCATGCTTATATTCAGCATGTGAAAGTACACAGATTCCACAACCACTGCATGAAAGGTGACATAATAATTTATTTTTTCTTGTGTGCAAGGGGTCATTTTGAAGGCTTGCCACTGAATGATGAAGAGTGAAGGGAAACAAGTTGCCAAGCTTCAATTCACTCATAAGGTTGCATTATATTTGAGGAAGAGAAATCAGGCAAATGCACTGTATGGACCCAACAAGATAAAGTGTGATAGAAAATTTATTGTTGAAATAATCTTTGATTTTGATCCAAAGCCCATTTCAGTCGATGAAAATATTCACACTGTCTTCAAATAGCTTTGAACTGGGATTTTAAAGAATCTGTCTGACAGATTGTGCTAGACAGTAGGAAGCTCTGACCTTGGCATATATACACATTGCTTCTTTGAGCAATAAAATTCAGTCAGGTATGAGACAATATACGGTTTAGATGAGAAAATTCAGGATACTATTGCAGAGAAATTGTGTAGAATCTGAGTTATAATAAGGAGAAAGTGATTTATGTCGTTATTATTCCCCTTCCTCCTTTTTTTTGTATAGCCAGAGTGCAGAGACATGAAACTTCCAAGTTGCTAGGCTCAGAGGGTATTTATTTAAAAATGCTAAACCACATAACAAATCCCAAAAGCCTACAAGATTTTGCAAAATGTCTAAAGTAAATCACAGCACAGAACTTCCTTGTTATATGGCAAATTTTCTAACAACAATGTCAGACACTATACAGATGTAAGCAGTTAGATCCTTATAAACATGCACTTGACATACAGTTCCAGAAACAATGAACAAGAAGCAGCAAATTATATAAAAATGTATTCATTAAAGCAATCACTTATGATTAGAAACAGAACATCCACCTGCCAGATGAAGGCTGCTTAGGATACTGGCCTGTCTTATCTAAGATGTTGCACAATGGGAATGGAGAATGGAAAATCTATTCCCTGGAAAATGGAAAAATCTATTCCCTTCTCCAGACTAAAAATTCATAGAAATGTCATTGGCAAAAATGTTGAGTTTAGTTCCTCTGGATAAAAAAAAAGCCAAATCCAAAACAAGCAAACAAAAGAAACCAACCACAAAGTCTTCTCACCAAAAAAACCCAAGCAAACTACAAAACAAACCAAAAAAATATCCACCACAAACAGCCCTAACTAATTACCCCCTGCTATAATGCCTGGCAGCAAATAATTTGAAGAGATTTAACTACTCACAATCAAATTCTAAGATATGAAACATGTTCTTCTGAGTACTCTGTGAAAAAAAAAACAACCCTGCTAGTTTAAACTTCCTTTGAGTATTAGGATTGAATAACATTCCGTTCGAAGTGTATGCGGTAGAATCAGCAATACACTGCAAAACACGGCTTTTCCAAAAGTATTTTCATCGTGCCCGATAACAAAGCTTATTAAAAACAAAGAAAAACAACCATTAGTTATTAAAAGATAGCTGGAAATGACCTACCTGTTTTCAGAGGCAGCCGATTTCCTCCGGCAAACAATAACAGCTGGTGCATGTTTCCCAGTGTAATCCATGCTCTCTCTGATGTCCCATAAGTATGGGCTGCTGGCTCTTACACTGAAAACGTTCACACCTTTCTTCACCTTTGCCCTGGGAGGAACCAGAGGATGTTCACCAGTTAGACACAAAATGTCAGCTCGATCAGTTACTTATTTCTTCATTATGTTCTCATTACTGCCCCACAGAAAATGCTACCGCTTATTAGAGTTTGACAGTATTACAAGGAAAAGAGATGAGGGAATTAATTAAGAATTCCATATTCTGAAGAAATTATATCAAGATAGCAATCTTATTGAACAAACGGTAATTACAGCTTTAGTCATAGCTAAATTGCAGACCAGATACGTTCTGGAGCATGCTCCTCACTCCTGCTCTCTCATTATCCACACTATGGGTACCACTGAGCATATTAAGGGTCTCTCTTGACTAGAAGTTACTGTATTAGAGAGGAAAACATTTTTTTGTTGCAAGAGAAGTGAGGTTGTTTCTGGGATTTATATCTGGAGTGAGGAGCCATTGATAGGGCTCATACTCCAAGCAAAATCTACCTTTACTTCCCCCCCCCCCCCCA
>VWZK01021431.1:738375-791435 GCA_013396935.1 Baryphthengus martii
TTTTCTCCCCCCCCCCCCCCAAAGATTATTCAAATATGACATTTCACATCTTTGCTCCAATTTTCATCATCTTTCTGAGTCTGCAACATTTCTTCATTTTCTTTTAATCCTGTTGAGTTTAACTGTTCTTTCAGTTCTGATCCTAAAAATACTTAGAAATATTCTTATTTTTCCAAAAGTGACTGGTTTCTTTGGAAGCCCGTTTCTATGTATGAGGTTAAACGATAGGAAAAGCTGTATGACAATGTTACAGTCATGACAACTGAACTGGCTCCTACTGAGAAGTACTTGCTGGTTCTCATATCTTAGCAGAATACTTCTGGATTTGAATAATCAGTGGAGAAGAGGAGTAATATATATATATGTATACATTTACGTATCTGTTTTATTTCCTCTCAGCAGGTGCTGCATTCCTTAATTCTTTCTCTCTCATTTTTTCACTAAATATCTAAATATCTTAAGGCACTACTGAACTAGTCCACAGCTATAGAAAGTTGGCCAAATTACTGAATTAGGAGTTTCAGATGCTGTTAACTTTTGGGTTCTGAATGTGTCTACAAAAAAAAAAAAAAAAGTCCATTGTGGTCAAACAGCCTCATATACGAGCTGTCAGGAAATGACAGTTTAATTATATTTGCTTAAAGTCTCATACACAAAATCCATTCAGTGTTATGGTAAGTTCTCAAATCTGGGAAAAAACCCAAAAAGGTATGTGAGTTTTTGTATACACAGCTGCTGCCATGCAGAAATGCTAATATCACTAAAACAAGCACTATCAGCTCTGCCTCCGCACAAAATTATTTGTGAAATCTTTGAAGGACAACATCCACACAGATGTTTTCAGAACAAAAAGCCAAAGGATTCCTTCAACTGTCATGGACAAAAAGGGTTATACCTCATTTCTTCTACCACTAACTCGATAGCAGAGGCTGTAATTTCCTTAGCACACCTGGAAGAATTATTACATGAAGGCTGCCAATTTGCACTCAAGTTCTCCTCTGCTAATTTCACAAAATGTATTCTAAACAGGTGCAGTTACTGCTCCTAGACCACAAACATCCCTGAGGACAAGAGATCAATGGTCAAAGACGAGTGGAAATTAAACTGCATTCCTGGCATCTTAGAGAAAGAGAGGGAGACAGAAAAAGGCCAGACAATCTGGATGAAACATTTTTCAGCATATGTCTTTAACTATTCCTTGTGACCAGCACCTGGTTCTGCCTTTCTGGTCGACCTCAGGACAAGAAAACTGCTTGGCATCAACTAAGACCAATGTTAGAAAAATGATTCCCACTTCACAGGGAAATGAAGGTGGCTCAGATCTTTCAGAGTTAAGCTGGCTGCGATTAAGAAACTCACACCCACCCCTCTAGATCTCTAATGTGGTCTCTGTCTCTCCAGTAGTTGATCATTGCTGCTGAGAAGGTGCTGGTGTGGGATTTGGGCCACCCAGATGAGCTTATGGATCTTTAAAGGCAACTGCCTTGATGGAGCCAACTCTTTGTGCTTAGCTCTAGCACAAGACAGCAACTGAATCACAGGAAGGGTGTGAGTGAGTGACTGGTTTCATTTCACAAAATCACACGTGTCTTGAGCTCGTGCCCCAAGGTTGGCCCCTCAGGTTTGCCACGTAGGTGTAATAACCCACTGATGCCGTGCACAGCATCTGAGCAGTAATCGGTCTGCAGATGTCAGTGAGTATGTCAGATTTCTACGTGTCATGGAGCCTTCCTGGGACATGTGCAGAAACACTGCTCCTGCTGTGAGACATTTGGAAGCCCCAGACAAAGATATCAAGCCCTTGAAATGGGGTGAGGGGAAGAGCACGTGTCCTGGAAACTCAACCAGACAGTAAACTTATGTAAAAACAACCATTTTCCCATCGCTGGAAGTTAAGAGCTATTACTATGTTACAACTGCTACTTAAACACACACAGCAGATTATACTGAGTATACAACAGTTATGTTTTCATATGTTTTATTAGCAAAGCAGGTAGGAAATCAAGAGAAAAGCAGCCTCCAACAATAGCGTTGTCTACCTTGCTCTGCTGGCACACACACACTAGCGAGCTTTAATGCAATTGAGAAAGCTGGGCAGGGACTCAGTACTGCTAAGTAAACAGCCACACGCTGAAAACTGAGGAAATTTCTCATTTATATTTTAAAAAATATTTTTTAAAAAGAATAAAATAAGCGTACAAACACAACCACATAACTGATACCATGCTCTTATTTTCTGTCTGGATTCCTTTAAATGCCAGAGCGAGGAGGTAAAACAGAAAAACGGACACAAAACCAGTAAGGCAAGCTGAGTTTGTTTATCCTTGACATTCACTTTATCCAATGACAAACTGCCTGATTTCTGATGTTTGCAAATAAATGTAGATCCTTGTGTACACTCCCTGTGTACACTCCCTGGAGTAACTGCAGTTTATGGATCAGGATTACTCCAAAGGGTTTTTCGTAAGGTCTAATTTAGTCATCTATTAAAAGCCCCAAAACTCTATAATTTTACTGAAAACAGTAATACAAGATTGTTGTTTTCTACAGAATTAGAGGTTAGGAACTCTTTTTGAAGAATCAATTAAATATACTTCTAGAATTAGCCTAAAAGCTTCAATGCCACAATCCCAGGAAACGCTTTTTCCTCTAGCATATCTCAATGCTGTGTTTGTCACCGTCGGGGAATTGCAGAGTTTCATTCACCCAATTTACAACGGCCGTAGCACTTTGCAATTACCAAAGAATGACCTGGATGAAACAGGGTTAATAATAACTGAAGGTATGTTACTTGTCAACAGATAAAACTGAAGATACCCGAAGTGAAAACACTATGAGTGCTGTCAGGGCTCAATTACTTCCTTCCAGATCTGCTTTATTGAATTTCTTGCCTGTCACAGGGCAAGCTGGGTCTTCGACCCTTCAGCTGCTCTTGAGAGTGTTCATGAATCAGCCTCTTGGTTCAGTCACAGTTCAGCCTGCTAAGATTTCTCAACTGCAATATGCAAAAAGGGTGCAAGGCAAAGCTTTTTCATATATTTGCTCACAGTTACCAGGCTTAAAGTACAACAGATTCTACTTTTGCTTAAAACACTGTGGCTGGGCAAGTGAAGTTGTTTGAGTATTTTGTGCCCATCACTTCGCTTTGAGCCAGATTCTACTTTGGAAAAGGGGAGGAAAGAAAGGACTTAGTAAATATTTCAAGCGTGGGTTTGGGTGGTTGGGTTTTTTTGAAGTAAGAAGCCTATCCAACGAAACACTTTCACAAATATTTCTACAAGTTGTTATTTACCTTCAGATCGCTGCTCACAGTGCAGTACATCAGGTACTGAGACTCGTAACTCACTCACACCTTGCACCAAAACAATCATGGCAAACAAAGCCTTCGGGAGCCCTCGATCCCTGAAAACCCATCAATGCTGACCAGGTACAAATCAAGGGAAGACAGAAAGAAAAAACAAACATACAAGGAACTCCCAGAATCAATAAATCACACCTGAAATTAAGGGAATATATTTCCTAAGTGCATAAAGATAGCGATTCCCAATTTTATCTCATGACCCGCTAAACACTATGTTTACTCTAGTGATAAAAGAGGCTTCAACTCTTTAAATTAAAAGACCAATTAAAATGCAGGCACTGTCCTCTCTCATTTATCACAGTGCCTGTTTTAGCATCTCCCAGTTTTTGCAGTTTACAACAAGTTAGCACTTAGCTTTCAGCCCATGTCATTACTGCGGGCTGGTAATGGCTGTGAAATCGTTACTTAAGTGTTGTGTAAAGTGGAACAGCTGGTTGGTGAGAAGTAACAGCATTACTGCACGTGTGCTGCTAAGCGCCGTGGTACAATGTCAACAAAGTGTCTGGTTTGAAGTACCACAGGGAAGAGAGGGAGACAGCGAAATGAAAGGGAGCACGCAAATTCACCCTCAAGAAGTGCAAGAGATGAAGAGAAGCAGCATGCAGAAGCCGCAGAGATCCTGCCACAGGCAGGACTCTCCTCGCCCCATTTTACTCCTGACAATATCCTGCATGCAGCATATAAATATCACGCATCCCTCCACTCCAAAACAAAGTGTAAATAAACAGGGAATCAAACCCCTAAAGAGCTCTAAATGAAGATGTTTTAGGCTCATGACATTGAATTTAGTTTATTACTGTGAGTGCTCATGGCAAAGATCTGTTGTGAACATTTCATGTTCCTTTCAAGAAAGCAAGCTGCTTTCAATATCAAAGGAATAAAAAGAAAGGGGGGGGGCTGTTCACACAGGTTCTGCCACTGGTTATCATCTAGTTACCAGTGGTGACTAGAAGGTGGCAGATAAATTGTGTGCAGAGGGGTACATTTTGGAGTGCTTCTAGGCACTTAACATACATCGCAGTGGGCTCTGAATCTGCCTTGTCGATGTACCTCCCCAAAGCACTTCAGAAATAACTTCGGGGGGTTTCTATTTCTGTTGATCTTTAGTGCCTTTTCCTGCCCAGAGCCTAACCTTAACCCAGCAATGAAGAGAGACCAAAGCAGTGTTTAGCCACACAGGATGGCAGCCTTCACTTCGCTAATATTCACCACCTTGGAACAGCAGTGAGGGCAGTACCAGGTGTGGGAGAGGCTTTCCTCCCACCAGTCCATTTCAAACCAAGACAGGCAAAATGTGAGTGGAACCAGACCTGACCAGAGCTCTTCATGTCGTAAGACAAAGAAATTGGGTCCACTGCCACTCACTGGAAAGCCTACTGCACTGAGATCTAAGACAGCATCAAAATAATGCATGCAAGAAATCCTGAAAGTATTCATGGTGCTAACCTGTCAATACCCAACAGAGGTCATTGCCCAGGGTCCCATTGTTGCTGATGACTATGGCATGGGTTGCTCTTTCCAGGGACATCACCTGTTGATCCAATAACAAATGACTACTGCTGGAGGTGAAAACATCTAGTTTGCATTTCCTGGAGCTCCACTGATGCTAGCTAGAAGAGGCTGAAGAGCTAGAAGAGCCATCCTCTAGACTATAACCGTGAGTTGACAGACTTCATCTGGGTCTTTCTGAAGGCCAGAAATAAATGTCATAGCTTGAGAATCGGGTAGGATGGGACAGCATTTACACTTCTAATTTTATGTACAACATTAGGGTGATGCTAAATTTATTGGCTTTAAGGCCATACTCTTCTTTTGCCTCTCTCTGCAGTTTCATTGCTTTTTATGGCTGGAGTTAATGTAAGACAGAATTTAAGCTTGAAAGAGATTCATCTCTTTGAACATCAGTCAAAATTAAAATGCGTCTGTCATTGAGAAAATAGGTAGAATCCAGCCTGGTTCTGTTAGACTTAAGTCTTATTTGCAGTGATCGGTTGAAAACCAAATGTACAAAGGCTTTCCAGATTTTTATGTATCACAAACCCCTGAAGAAATAAAGACTCTTAAAAAAAGGCATTCTCTGTCAGGAACAAAACTTCATAGTTGAAACTCTTTCAAAGGAAGGAACTGTATTTGAGAAGTGCCCATTTAAGCAAACTGCTTTAGAATTGACTAAACAAAATGGCAGTTTTCTCAGTGCAACAGGAATGACATATCACAAAAAAAAAATAGGTCATGTAGTAAGACACTCCATATTAACCATCTGAATATCTAGCTTTTAATTTCATAATCAATTTTGGCATGGCTTGTAGAAGACAGGATTTGGATGCCTGGATTTAATGTACAGAGATGGTTTCTGTAAGACTTTGTTTTGTTTTCCCCGTTGGATACCTGATGTACAAACCGGTGTTGTCAGTTGTTTTCAGAGAAGATGCCTTGAAGTTTCTTCAGATTACACTAATAGTTTCACTGATTGAAAATCCACAGCAGAAGAGAATCGGGAGTCCCTGAGATACTGATGGAGTTAGAATAATTTATGGAGAGCGGTCTAGCACAACATAAGCTATTTAAAGCTGTATAATATACCCACAAACTCTTATTAAGGTCTGTGGTTTTCAGCCCTGTGAGACAGAAACCAGTTATCATTATGCATCACCATGAAAGCAGATTAAAATTAAATCAATCTGTTTATCTATGGGTTTGCAATGCAGCTTTTCCAAAGCATAACATGTTCTCCATCTAATTAACATTTCAGGAGGAAAAACTATTCCACCCAGGCACTAAACTACCCTCATTCAAATGGAGATATTGCAAAAATACAGCCCAGGTGGATTTATAACAAGATTTAATTAGTGAAAGGTCACAAGACCTCTTTAGGCTTCAAAAGTTGAACTGTGCATACCAGGAGTTAAATAAAAATAGATCTCTCTGTAATAAATATCTCTCGGACTTGCCAAAACTGCCTGTTGTGCTTACAGCTTTTGTGTACACACACAGTTGAATATATATGTCTATAGGCACGCATTACACACACAGATTACATTTTATTCCTGTGGCTTTCCAAAAGAAAATCCTTATTAAAAACGTGTTTTGCAAAATGCACAAGTCTCTGGAGAAGTGAAAGGAAAGAATGCATACAAATCAATTGAAAATAGAAACAAAATACAGAGTTTGATGCTCTAACCTCTACCCACTTACTAAACAAGCCTTGAGAGGGACCAAATCTCAATGGAACCAGAACCCTTCATTCAAGCACAGAGATGGTTAAGAGGAGACACTGTCCTAAGGTTGATAGGGGTGAAGGTGAGGAGGTAATCCATAATCTCTTCTTACTCCAAGCTACTCAGCAAATGCAGTGTCGTAACATAACACTGACTGTCACCTCTCCCAGTTGTATGGCACTTTCTCCTACAGAAATGAATAATTGGGCAGTAATGAGCAACAACACTAAACAAAACAAAATATTTATGTATTCAAGGGTGTGAAGGAAGGCATTTGTTTACAGAAATGAAAGACAAAGATAAATAGTGCTGCCTGCTGATTTAAAGTAGTTGGGAGCCCTGTGGACTGTTTCCAACTACTGTTTTCAAAATAAATGCAGAAATATGATGCAGAGCCTGAAATATATCCTTCTAAATTGAGTGTAAAAATTGAACAATGCACACTTCCCTTCCTGGTCAAACATCAGCAAAGCTGCTAACAGCACAGCCTGTGCAACCAAACACTGTTTTTTTAAATTAGACTTAGATTTAAGGGTATGAAAACCAGCGCAGTACTGGGGACTCTGTGGAGTGAAAATAGTGTGCCATTTGTCCCATTTCACAGGTGAAAAACATGGTAGGAAACAGCTACCATACCACGACAAGCATGTGAGTAAAGCTGGTTGTGAGCAACTCCCCGGAGAACCATCTAGATCACAAGATGAGCGTAGTGAAGAATTACCCAGTTATCCATTGCAGGTGGAATAAAACAAAGCAGAGAACCATGCAAGCGTTTATGTGCTGCAGGGATATTTATATCCACGTGGTTATGTTTGCCAACATATATTTTTCTGCTGAGTGGGCAAGCAACAAGTAGAGAAATTTTTCTAGATTCACTTAAATTGGCTGAAAACATTAAGAGCACAGTGAATAAAGATGACAAGGGTGGTGAACCATGTTGTATGAGTCCTCCAAAACAAAAGAGTGCAGAAATAGGGCTAGAGCTATATATTCTCTGTATATAGGAAGAAGTGATGGGGTTGGTAAGACTATTTCTTTGGCTTTATCTGCAAAGTAGCACCTGGTGCAGGAGCTGTTTTGTAGTTTTTTTGAAGTCACACAATAAGACACAATTGTTGAGGGATGCAGATACTAATCCAGAGATATGACCTGGCTAACCACCTTTTCACAAGACTTAAACGGAGGGATGCTGCTAGCAATCAAAACCACCAGGATTTTGACTTCTCAACAAAATCATCAAGCAGGTCAACAGCCACCACCCAAGCTCTCTAGAGCTTCACTAGAAAGTTTATTTCAAACTTCATATGCAGGACAGTTCTGAAGTGTTCCCAAATCACATCCTAATGCAGTATGAAATGGTGGTATCATGAAGCATATTAACTCAGCAGTGTTAACGAAGACCGACCAGAGAAAATGAGTTAGCACTGTTCCCTAGCAACTTCTCGCAGCTGCAGATAACATAATTTTCTGGACATCACAGAAATTGTGAGTACTTACCTTTCTTATATAGGATTTCTCTCTTTCATTGCTTATATGCAGCCCCCTCCAGGAGGTAACACAGGAACAATTTACAGCAAGCTGTAACATGACATTAAATTGTCCAAAATTATTTTACAAGACCCATGGATCTCTGTGTGCTGTGTTTGTCTTTCATTCAATAACATATACGTCAGATGTTCAAAGAATAGCATCAGAGAGAGAGAAAACCAGCCTGTAACAATTACTGCTAAAAAAGTCCTGAGCCTGCAAATCCTCTTTCATAAAGGTGTTTCCTCACTGATGGGAGCAGTTCCGCTGACTCCTGATGACATTACTTAAGGTTTACAGAATCAGGTCTACCGTAAGAAAATATAAAGTAAGTGTATAAATAAAAGGTTCAGATTTTTTAATGGAGGAAAAAGCCTGCATTGCTCCAAAGAGTTGCTATAGGCATAAAATAGATATTCACTAAGCAAATTTAAAAGGAAATTTTGTTATATACATAAAATCTCAGGGTCGACGCTATATATCTATACAGACATATTTAACCACCTTGCTATCATCTGCACGAGCGGCTACCAAAGCCACATTTGCTAAATAATAGCAAGGAGTTCTGCTGCAGGCAAACCCTAATGGCTCGATGAAGCCACTGATGCAGAAGGGAGTTCAATTAATACAAAAATGACACTGCCCAAAATTATTCTGTGTCCTTAATGTAGGGTACATGCAACATTGTCCGTATCCAGCTGCAACAGTTAACCCTAGTGCATGTCAGAGCACACTTATGGCTATGATTTTAATCCTGGAAGAGCCTTAGAAGAGGGCTTGGCTGATCCAAGCAAGCAGAAGCAGAGATCGCTTGGAATTACACAAAAACCTCCCTGTCGACTGCTCTCCAAGACAGAGCTATTCTGCAGGAGCACAAAGGCAGCTGGTAATCCTCTCCACACACAAGTCCTGAAAAACTAGTAATTGCATCTTCTCTCAGCCTTCAATTTCATGTATATCCTTGGACTGATTTATTCTACGTGTGCATTTTAATATAAGAAAGATGAGAAGGAGGTAGAGACTTGTCATTACAGCACACAATTTCTACCAACCCTACTGTGGAATTCAAACGTGTGAGAACCCCCTGAGGTCCACCTATTGGTGGTCAAAGCTAAATGTCGTAAAACAGACTATGGGAACTTAAAATACCGACTGAACAAGAATTATAGAGGATATCTCTTTTTTTTCTTTTTTTTTATATATTAAAACTTTGTAGCTTTAGACATCAGGTTTAACGTGTCACAATTTTTGGAAGCAGATTGCTCTTTTAAAAAAATAGAGGCTTTAAACAGGTTTAGTGAGCTGACATACAGGAATCTTACTTGCGGCAATGACTGACATTTTTTGCTTCTGCAGCAAAAGCCCAGTAGCAATCAGCCAAAAATGTTAACACTTTAAATCATTTGCCACTGTTTCAAATTCCCTAGGCAGAAGTGACCACTAGGCAGTTGTGTTTGAAAGTAAAAAGGTTGTGTCCCTGGCTACCAGCTGGCAGGACAAAATCTGCTACAAAATACAAGCTGTTGTATCAGGCAACCAAATACCACAAGGGATATAATGGCCAGATGATAAAATGCCGAGAGTGGTGGAATTCACGGAGGCTGAAGAAACCATGGTGGAGAGAAAAAAAGCCCTGCAGAAGGGAGCCCAGGAAAATAACTTAAACCATAAGTTTATCAGACATCGACTTTCCTTCATACTTTAAACCATAAGAAATGTGAGCTCTAGTTTCAGGAATCCCCACGCCCCTGTTAGACAGTAAGGATTTTACAACATAGCGTAACACTACCATGCAGCACGGGAAACCCATACGGTTGTAATAAGAAGGAAGTTAATTGTCTGTCCAGGGATTAAGGCGTGCTCAGACCCAGGAAAATCCCAGCGCCTGTTTGTTTAGCTCCATCTCCGATCAATTAACTGCCGTGCTCTTGCTGAGTCTATGTGCACTCGCAAATCAAACCTATTTGGGAAGGACTGACAGTTTTGATAAACTTGTGGTCAAAATTAATGTTTGAAACAGATTCTCAGTTTCAGCCACATGCAGTGGCTGCACAGTGAAGCGAGTCTGGGCCATACACTGTCCCCTCCGAGCCTGAGTCTGGAGACCAGATAGGAGCTGCGGCACACTACAGGTACACCTCTGATCAGACCCCGGAGAACACACGTTTTTAAACTGATGACGTTTAGCACGGGTGTAGAACTGGCACCCAAACCCAAGCCAGTTGCTTTTCTAGTGTGAGGCTGCTGCAACCCTCAAGCTCACTGAGACATGCAGCTCACCTGTCTGAGTTACAGCAGACCCAGCAGGCCTTTCTGGGGACTTTAGCACCAGGGATATAATTCATTCTCTTCCTTCAACAAATGCCATGCACTGCCTTTGGTACCAGAGGTTGAGAGCGAGCTGTCCGTAGCGCGACAGGAGAGACCAGGTACAGAGTGAAATGCTACTGAGGACACCACGTCTATACTATAGAAAATTCAGTGGCTGTACCTGCTGCTGCCTTAGCCTGGTTCTGTGGTTTGATGTTCCTTTAGCTGACGGAGGGTATTTGGTGACTGCATCTTCAGACTCAGCTTAATTGGAAAGAAATCTATCTCGTGTGCTTCATAACTGCTCTGTATTATGAATTGAAGCACAGTAGGTGAGGACAAATAAGATACTCACTCTGAAAAGTATGCTTAGGATGAAAACTGAACCGTAACGTTTACATTCCAACTGACACTGCAGGATAGTTAAGAGATAAAAATCTATTAGCAAAAACTGGATGTTACTGAATATAACCCTTTTTTAAAAATCACTTTTCCAAATAAGATGCCAGTAGCAGCGGAAGCCCCTGTGAATACACCATATCCCCTCTTTCTGGTCTTTGGTTGAAGCTTTGTCTTCATAGTAACTACTTAGAGACATTCAGGATGTTCTACTCCCATGAAAGTTGCTGTAGAAGCCACAACTGAGCTTAGTGACTCATTGAAACACCACAGGCAACAGAGGTTGGCAAAATGCAATACATGTTGGTATTTTGATAACTGGGTTAAAACTCACAATACTGAAAAACCTGCAAAACTTAATTACACTTTCTAACACAATAGACAGAAGTTAACACTAGGTTTTTATTCTGAGTCTCAAACAAATATAAGTCCCACAGATGACAACAGAGCAACGAATCCATGCTGATTTGAAAGGAAAGTACCCTCAATCTCCGGGATCCCTGGTACAACACAGCTCTGAAGATTTCTAGTGCAAGAGCAGAGCAGACCCATCCCCACTTAGCTTTTAGATGAAAGCATTTCTAGGCAACTGGTGAAAAGTAAAGTAACAGATACCATCCTCACCTTTTAGACTGTTTTAGGTTTTTTTGTTTGGTTGGGGTTTTTTTAAAGAGTTTAAAGCAGGGGAAAAGCAGACATCTGTTCCATAAAGAACATTTTTTCCAGCTGTGGCTGGAATTTCTCCTGCACAAAATGTGCACACGGTGCCATCATTCTGAAAAACCACACTGTTTTATTCCCAAATTGCAGAGAAGTAAATGATAAATCAATAAACATGGCAAAGAAGAATCTGGTCCACAGTTCGCTCGACTGCATTGAAATTAGCACTTCATGAGCCATTTTGCACACAGATTCTTTATACAGAAAGTTGTCTTTGAAAACCTATTTCAAGTCCACAATAAAGGTAGCTCTGCGTGCGTCACACGCTCCGGCATATTCCTTTGAACAACTGTCTTTGCAACTCCAGGCAGTTTGTAGAGAGACTAATTAAACAGTGGCCCCTGCCATTGTGGGTCCTACAGTGAGAAAACGTGATGACACGACACACGTGCTGCAAGCGACGAGCACGAGCGAGTAATAAAAACAAGCAATGCATGGCCAAGGGTCAGGGGGAGGGAATGACAACTGCTTTAAGTATTTCAATCCATTCTTTATCAGGGTGCTGTTGTGGAGGGCACAGAAAGAGCCCTGATACTGAAGACTCTGAGGTGACTATGCAGAGTTGCAAAAGGTCACTGCAGGCCTGGGGAAACAGAAGTGTTGTAGCACAGACTGTTAGAAAAAGAACAAGGAAAGCAGTCTTTCTGTGACCACAAAGGTTGCCTTGGAACTGCCTTTCTTGGTTAGGAAATATGGAAAAAAAAACAAACAATAAATGATACGTTGGCTGAAGTGCTGGATGCTGCTAACAGATTGATGAAAAAAAAAAATAATCTCTTTCACTTGAGACAGAAAACAAATGTATTAAAAAAGAAATATGCAGGGGGTAAATATTTTAGTAATCTCAGTCACAAAACATCACAAGGATTACAGTCCATTAGGATCGTACAAAATTCACAGCAAAGCTTGTCATTCAGCTACATCTCAGAAAACTTCCTAGCACGTTTTAGGTAGCACTGTTTGCTAACACCGAAACATCACCAAGAGCTACTTGTTGTAACAGAGCTGATTTCAGGAAAGAGAGCATAAATCCACCAGTCACTACAGGTAATGTCCTACTCTTTGCCCAGTCCACCGGGATGGAGAGCCTGTGAGTAGCCTCCTTTGGAGAGGTGGTTTCCTAAGCAAAGAGCCTCCATACCTCATATTCTTTGTTTTAGAAGTTCCTTGCTCTAACGCTAAAACCAGATGTTGGTATCAGCTAGAACAGCAGCCACCACAGGCACGCTGGGTCCCTTGTGCAAGATCTGCAACGTTCCCTTCACAGAACAAACAGGGTATTTCCAACAGAAGCAGAGAGTTGTGGGTACAAGGGGCAATAAATCGGCCCCAAGGTTTTGCTAAATAAAGAATTTTTTTCCATTTCCAAAAATATCTCTCTGGAAGTCAGGGATTGACTGCTAGAGGAGATTTACTAAAATGGTACATGCTATAAAAGAAAAAAAAAAAATCTGTCAGGCCATTCTGAAGGCTAATTTGAAGACCTTCCCTCTAGGAAATTCTGTTTCTGACAGAGCTATCCCTATCCATATGGATGTACTGCAACAGTGTAGGGAGGGTACACTAATTAATTTTCACTCTACCTGGCCAAAAAACTTCATTCTGAAGGGAAGAAAAGCCATGAACAGCGCTGGAGAGCCAAAAACTAGGTAGTGCTGTTAGCAAATCTGACTTGTATTAGCAGGTAGGCGATAGCTTTGGTATGTACAGTTAGAATGAATTACTTGATATCAAATGTCCATTCAGTTTGTCCTTGAAGCTGAGCAAAGTTAGACTGATATTTGGAAACTGGGTCACTCTATGATGCTGTGTATCAGAGGCATTATCATATTTGGTTCTGCACTGACTGATCAGTGCCATAACACTGCCTTGAGATGTGCTTTGCTTGGAATAACCGATTAATTTAAACTGAAGCTAAATGCTACTGATAGTGGTGATGCAGGAGAAGACTATCATCTGGTGAAAAACAGGGATGGCTAAATGCAACATTAGACAAAACAAAAATACATAGTAAAATGACATGTAAAGAACCAGCCCTGTTGGAAATACTATTTTAGCCCATTATTGCAATGGTTCATATTCATCTCTTTCAAAGTTAAAAAGAAACCTGGTCTTCAAGATATTATCTGCAATACATACTCAAACTAATGATACCACAGCACTATGGTAGAGTCACAATTTCAAACGTTCATTAATTTCCCAACACTGCTGAGAAGCATATCTGTGTGCCCCATGATATAATAGGATATTTTTAGTTCTGAATAATTGGACTTGAGCAAACAAGAGAGATAGACATAAAGAGAGCTAAGAATTCAGAATTTCCTGGATTTTATCCATAGTCTGAGACTGACAACATGCACTTTGTGTGGATTTTAAGCTCTTCTGCACCCCCTCTCCAAATTGCTATGTCTATGCAAATTTTCAGCTCTCATCTGCACTGTCTGATTTGAATGAAATTAAGTATAAGCCAGTTCAGAATTAATTTAAGCAAGATATTGGAAATGTTCCTCTTACT
The DNA here is from genome assembly GCA_013396935.1 of Baryphthengus martii. Classification (NCBI taxonomy): domain Eukaryota; kingdom Metazoa; phylum Chordata; class Aves; order Coraciiformes; family Momotidae; genus Baryphthengus; species Baryphthengus martii. The sequence goes on from VWZK01021431.1 coordinate 752,426, forward strand.
AGTTTCATGTTCTGTGAAGTCACTTTGAAAGCAAAGAAGCTACAAGTCTCGTCAAGATATTGTATTTCCAAAGGTCAAAAATGAAGATTCATCAAGCCAATAGTAATAGAAAGAAAACTCATCAGGCTTAGGTGGGTATTTAAGAGGTAGGTGGTCCTGCTTTTGACTCACACACAGGCTCTGTTCCTGGAACCACTTTACCCTGCAGTCATGGCGCTGTTTTTTTAGTGGCATCATAGAGAGAATTTCTCCTCAACTGGAACCAAAGGAAGAGAGAAAATGAGCTCTGCTATCCTCAGTATACCATGTTCCTACAACAATGCTATCACTTGCTTTGGGGAGAGAAATGAAGAAACTGGGATCACTTCACCATAGCCCATGGTATGCCAAGAAAGTGCCTATTATAGTGACATAAAGCAGGATGCAAACAAGGCTCTTCAGAAAAGGAACACTTCTGTACTGCTCCTTGAAAGAAATATTTACAGAAAAAAAAACAAACATAAAATACTATGGGTACCATCCTGTGCAAAACAAGCATCAAAGAAGGTTTGGGTGAGGCCATGCACCAAAAAGAGAGAGACTAGTTACTAGCAGGTCTCTTCTCAGAGTCAGTCAGATTGGACTATAGCGTTCTCATGGTCAAAATCCAGAAATGGTATTCTCTTCAGAAGATGCTACAAGCTCACTGTTCTTCTCAAAATCCAGTCTTGATTGTCTTTCACCAGAATGAGACATCCAGGATGAATTTTCACATTTACAAATGTGTATCTCTAATACAGCTTCTCAAGTGTAAGCTCACTGAAGAACAGAGATTAGATGGAACCTCGGCACACACAAAATATATTCAGTTTTGTATCAACCCTCAAGATCTGTAATACATTCCTTGTAGTTTTTCAGGGATTATCCAAATCTTGTTTCCCTAAACAGAGAAGAGTATTATTTTCGTGTGTTCTTCCCTGCTCAGAAATTTGCAAGCCTAATTCTCACTTTTATCCCTAAGGAGCTCTCCATACCAGATCCATTTCACATTCATAATTTCTCATCTCCCTTTCCTGGTCTTTTCCTTTTAGCATTCACCCGATAAAAATATGGTATTTACTTATAATCATCATCACTTAGGAACATCTCAGTCCATTAATTTCTTTCTGGCTTCCTTAGAAATCCCTTCAGAAATTTTGGCTGTTACCCTTGACGCAAAACTGGAGCTGCTTCAAAACTCTATTAGCTTGTGATGAGAAAGCAGCCCCTTGCAAAATAAGCTCTAGGACCAAAGGAACAGAAAAAGACTTTTACTCGAGAGCACTGAATTGTAAAGCTGACAATGCTATTGCTAGAATACTGCCCATCGATTTCATTGGCCACTGAGGACAGATCACGTTCATTGAGTGTTGAGTTTATTTTAAGACACTGGTGAAACAGCAATATATTGTATTAAATCACATGGCTTTGCTCAGGAAGCTGTGTTTGGAAATCAAAGGGTTAATATACATATTTGCTCCTGTTCTGCACAATAAATTATTTATTATGTCTATTTCTCATTTTGAGATTCCTAGACAGGTAGTTAAAAATACGTGAAATGATTTATTCAAGGTTGGGAACACTTGCAGCATCCATAATACATCTCAAAATAAGCCACGTTGCTTCCAGAACATACTTCATTTTCAACCAGCAGTTTTGAGACATCTATAAAACCTCTGAACAATTTAATAAATCTTCTCAAAACCAGATGTGTGTAATTGATCTTATAAATTTTCCACGGCAACAGAAGGCACCATTCATTTTTTAAACCCTGAGAGGTACCACATCTATTAGCTTTCCTAAGGTACTAAAGCTTCCCAAAATTCACTCCGCTAAACAACAATTTTGCACTTGGATTTGCTTTTGCCTAACTACTTTTCCACCCTCGGCTCGCCTACTAAACACACAAATCTATCCCTGTCATTTCTGCAGTTTCCCTTTGCAGGAGAAGGTTTCTGGCAGTTCTGTATCTTCAGAGCTACAGGATGTTTTTAAGGCCTTTGTAGTCAATGAAAATGTTCCCAGGCTGTCTCCAGTTCGCACTCCAGAGAAAAGGACCTGTTCTAACACTATTGCCCAATCTTTCTTGCATTGTTACCAGATCATTAAAGAGAGGACTTTGCCATGTAGTTACTAATTACTGCTTATTAAAGCTAAGTACAATTTTTGACAATGTAAAGTAGTACATAATTTGCATCAGATAAAAAGAAGGGGGCCACTTAGTATACACAAAGGAATGTAGAAGAGATGGCACTACATAGATTAAGAACAAGCGTATTATTCTAAAATTATTGTCAATTCACTAAATTAATCTTTCCCATTATAAACCTATTTTTAAATTACCTATCACTAAATAGAGAAACTAGCTCTGAGTTCTTCTTGAAACAGATTATTACTTAATATCAGAATATAAATAACTTCTATAGAAGACTAATTTTAATTCTGTCACAAGTTGAAGTTTTTGGGGATCCCAAGGATCTCTGATATGTAGTTTTTTTGTGTTACTGTAACATATTTGATCAGCTTGAACCCCACTCAGTCTCATTTGCTATTGAGGTTTATACTGCAGTGGCTCCCAAACTACAATTATGAATTGACAATGAAAATAACATTTTCCAAGTTGCCTCTGGTAAACAGCAGACTACACACACGTACTTTTTTTCTAAATGATTTCTGAAATCTTTAAAAAGACTTCCTATTTTAAAAAGGTATTGATATATTGGAAAGTTAAACCACACGTATTCAGTTCTTCACTGAATGGAGTGCTACAACTGCTGGCTCTACAGTAGACAGAGTAACCAGGCTTAGAGCTCGGCGGTCCTTGCTTGACAGCATTCTAAAGAAAAGCAGAAAGCACCTATACCAATAACCACTCCCAACTATGCAGTCTCCACCCTAAGATGTACCTTTTCCATAACAATTTCAGGAGTTTCTGTAAGTCATGGGAACACGGTACCACTAGCAATCAACAGGATCTAGGCTACAAAATCCCTTAGGTGCTGGAAAGCACTATCCTCAACTTAAAAAAAAAAAAAAAACAAAAAAATCAATCCCAAACCCATAATCTAAACAAAACGCAGTCGGATGTCCAACCCATGTCATATCCCTTTCTGAGGCCAGCTGCAGACTACCCTAATGACTTTCATTTGCAAAGCACACTTAAGTGACTGGAACAGAACGAGGTCTCATTTTCTACCTTGGTGCCAACAGCATTTATTCTCTTCCAGAGACTGTATTAAGGTTTGAGACAATCAGTCCTTTTGGCTAAATAACTTCACTTATCAGCTTCAAAGAGATACATAGCAATTCCGACACCTATCTGAAATGAAGTCTATTTTATTGGGATTGGACTATAGATATTAAGTGTCCTCTCTCATTGTTTATATTCATTTCTTTATTTCAAGCCAACCTTTCCCTATGAACCACAAAGATTTAGTGGTAGCTTGCTGAGTTCTGTATGGCAGCAGGCCAGGTTTTAATTCCCCCAATCAGTTGATAACATATTCTTCAAAGATTAAATCATTGTATCCTAGGAGCATTGTACTCAGCCTCTTTTTTTCTGCTAGCTAAGCCAAAGAGAAATCAAACATCAGAACAACTTGCTCCTGTTTCATCCTATAAAATACTGATTGCCAATAAGAGGAAAAAATAGACAGCATGCTATAAGGTACATGAAACAGTTTTCTGTAAATCTCAAAACCTTTAAACTACAATCATTGTGAAGGGAAGGTAATGCGCCTCTGAAGGCTTTTGCATGTTGCCTCCTGTATTCTGTGACTGGACAAACCTGAATCCAAACGGCTGTTCTCTCCATACCCACAGGATACGAACGGCCCAGCCGAGTTTACTACAGTAATAAAGAACAGACTTTCGAACGGAGTCTGGACTGATGTATACAGCAGAGAGAAAAATAAACATACGAAAGCTGCTACATAATTCTGTCAAGCATATGGTTAAGTTATGATTTTATTTAGAAAACAGATTGTAAGAGTGAAGTGATGACAGATGAGGGTATATTGGTCAGTCATAAATAAGAGAGTATTCTAATAGGAACTGAGCTTGTTACTGATTATTTGCTGCCACACAGATTTAGTGAGATCTAATCACTTAGAAAATATAGCTTCTTAAATACACATTGCAGCTCATTTTCAACTTTAGGTTGCTCAGTTGAAAAATCCATGAGCATTAGTGCACCTAACTTTGCAGAGAGTGATGGAGGAGTTACATTTATGCATTCAATTAGACATCCTAGTTCCTTGTAAAAAGGTAGAGTTACATCCTTAAGAATGGCTTTCCCAGCACCTAGTGCTCTGCATATAGATGACCACATCAGACAAAAGGAAACACTGAAGGCAATCTGAAATCCTTTTCATAACCCAGGTGGTTCTACAGCACTTAAATAGGCATCACCAGCTATTTCAAAACCAAGAGACCAGGGAGCACTTTCAAGCTCCTGCTTTTGGGTGCTCCATCCACACTTGAATTTCTTCTGGGACAAGACCTAGGAACATACTAACTCACTTTTGTGACTGCTTCTGCAAAGGAGGAAAATCAGCTGTGTGACAGGGAAGGACACCACAGCATACTGCAGCCAGGATCCCAAACACTCCATGACCCACATCCGATACTGAGATTACACAGAGTTTATGCTGGCAGCCCTTTCTAGACAGGGATCCAGCTGCCCAGGAGAGATGTGTGCACAGCACTCTGGTCCATGCACTCCTTTTAGTAGGCAGTTCCAGCAACTATAGTATTTTGGGGCAGCGAGTGGGAACAGGACCATCATCATTGCCAGTGGCTCCGAACACATGGCTTGTGTCTGCTGATCTTTGTGCTGAAACCAGCTTTATCAAAGCATTATGCCTTCTGTTCTGAGTGCATCATCTACCCAAAGGCTTTCTTGGACTGTAAATCCCGTATTGGGCAAAAAATAACCCGTGAGTTTTTGGTTCAACAATTCCAGTCTCAGCAATGATCAGAAATACTGTGACCACAGAACTCAAATTATTTATTCCTTATAATTCTGCCTGCCACTTCATATTGGTTCCAGGAGTTACTGCCAAAAATATTGGCACCTATTGGGTGGTTACAGTTCAGAGCATATGCAAAGGCTGCATACGAGATGCCAAAGTAACTTTATATTTTTTAACTCGAGGCAACTATGAACTTTGTGCTAGCTACGAAGTTCAGTAAGGGGATTTTTGTTTTCTACCTAAACCTGCGTGCTCAATTATTTCTGAGACCTGGGCAACTTCTCTGCTCAGGATTGCTTTGTTTGTACTCCTTGTAATGAAGCTCATTTCCAAAGAGCACAGAAAATCAAATAACGCTACAGAAGCGGAAATATTCACACATGACTGTACGAAGAGGCATAAAAATTACGCTGTTGGAGTATCTGAGCTGTATAAGACGACATGTATCGATTTGCGAAGGTAATCTTTTAAAAGCAAAAAGACACTGGTAAAAACGAATCCCCTGCACGGCCTTCCTGCACAGCAAAGAAACCAGGAGATGAGGCCCCAGACAGCTCCTCAGCCCCCCTCTGAAGTAGTTATTACACAACCATCAGTTAAGTGGCTGCCAAAGCCCTTCCCTGCTGAGGCTGGCACACCTGCCCTTCCCATATAATGCTCCATGGGATTTTCTTTCTCTTCCAGGGTTCAAACTGAAGTGATGTCTGTGACTTTTCTTTTGTATTTTCAAAGCCAGCAAAGAATTTCACAGCTCTTAGAATGTCACTCAGCCCCAGGTAGAGCACTGCAGTCCCCAGAAATGTCTGCAAAAGCAAATTATAACCTCTCTTTTCCTCAGCCCCTCATGGATGTAGCATCAAGGTGAGGAAAGCTGATTTACATGTAGTAGCATTGCTATTTTAGCTCCAGCTAGCTCGTCATTAAGATTTTAGGCACCTAAAGATGCAAACAGGTCTCAAAAGGAATTTGTTTACAAATACTCTGAAGCAAATGATCCATTGAACTGCTTTGGAATATCATGCACGACTCTTAATTATGCTAAATTATATCAACAGGCAAGGACGGGTGGCAGAGGAAAACCCTGCAGTACGAGAACTGTTTGGAGAATATGACAAACCACAACTTGCCCAGCTGGAAGAGGAGCTACAGCCCAGTGCTGCAAACATGCGAAACGCTGCTACAGCACTGACAAGGCACGACTCAAATACAAACCTTGTTTTGATAGCACTGCAATCAACACTGGTCTTTCAGCAGGCACAGACATGGAAAGCTGGTGCTCAGGCTTCAGCCAAATCTGTGACCTTCTCTCGCCAGTGGAAGACCTAATACTTTTCAGCTTGATGGGGCACCCCACCCCTAGTTGCTCTGCAGGAGCACCATCCTTCTTGTTCCAGCTTGCTGTAAGGCCAGGCTTGATGCTCACAGATGCACCATTCATACTCAGCACAAGGAGAAAAAGAAAGACTCCGAGTTAAAGTTCAGAGTGGGAACAGACCCAGCTTTGCTCAGCCCCAAACCTACACTAAGACTCCTGCATCCACCAGGCACTGGGCTGCTTTTGGAAGAAGCCTTCACTTAGAGAGTATCTCCAAGCCCCACTTTCTGCATATCTCAACTCTATCCTTGCTCTTGGGACCACAGCCCTAGGAGAAAGCAGTTTATTACTCAAACTCACTGTAGAAGAATACATACAGAACAACAGCTTATCAGTTCACATCTGAGCTCTGCTGAAATATTTCAGCCCATGGAAGAAAAACAAAACGTCAGAAAAGTAGCAGCACTATAGTGGCACTGTAAAGAAAACATACACTCGGAAATATAACATATACCGGTGTATTTATTCCCAGCACCAGCTCAAGCCACTGCAATTAATTGTTCCAACGGCTTTAACATCAGCACTCTTGCCCTGTGCAGTTAGGGAACCAGACAGCTCACTTCCACTTCATCTGGTTGTTGCTGCTCTCTTAACTATTTTTTTTTTTTGTCTTTTATCGTGGTTATCAAATTGGACACTAATGAACTTTTTGAACTTTAACGAATTATTTTTTCTTGTTTTACATGACTTTTTTTGTGTACAAGCTCAAGGGCTTGAGAGGGTCAGGAACAGATGGCTGCATCCTTTCTGTAATCAACCAGAAAACACCATCTCCTCTTTCAACATTTTTACTGTGTGGCACATACAGCATTAAAAGCTTGTCATTGTTGTTACACATGTTGGGCCAATTCTGATTCTTAACATGGCTATGTATTCAAAGCAGTGTATTCTAACTGGTATTTCCAGGGTACTGAAAATGGCCGGCTATGTTGTGTTTCTTTACTTTCTTTCACTGTAAGGGCAAGAGAAGCTCCATGGAAATCTGCCAGTGGCCCACACTACGATGTCTCAGTGTGTGGTACGTACCTATTACTGAAAACAATTATATGAGAGAGCAGACAAACAACTGGTAATTACTGGGCTTTACATGCCCATTAGGTTAAATAGTCTTGAAAGTATATTCATCTGGCATCACATTTGCATTCTGACGGCAGATGAGAGAAATAGGATATTAAATCTACTGGTTCCCTTAGAGGGCACACAGAGCAAAAGAGTCTATTAAATCACAAAAGGAGAAAAAATTCCTAGCTATTCCCCATGTATTGTCTGACCTATCTTCAAAACCTGCTAGTGTGTTTAATATACCAAACAGGGAGGCTGTTATGGCATCCTAGTGCCATGTAAAAAGAAAATAATCAACTCTCCTGTTGACTTGACACTGGGCAATTTAGTCTCGCAGCTCTTTCTTGCTTCAGCTCACCTGACTGCAAAACGGAGTCAGGTATTTTTGTAAAAGAAAGTGAAATCAAAAGATAAAATGAGTCTTATAAATGCAAAAGTCCTTTTTATCTATTATTAATAATTTTCTTTTGGTTTAGTGTTTATTTTTGTTTCAAGCAATAACAGGCATCTGGTAATCAGATACTATTAATTTCTAGGTTTTCCAAAGCTTCCAAACTCACTTAGTATTGTATTCATCAGGGTTCCACAGAAAACATCTTCTAGTTTGACTACCTAAGGCCTAGAAGTTTCTTGTCAACACCTCTATGAATGAATTATATGCTCCATATGCACAGAGGGGTTTTTTTCCCAAGCGACATCCAGATCCATCAAGAGACATCTCTGACGTGATTTCAAAGTTACTGGTACCTGACTTTAATATGGTATTGCAGTCACCTGTGGAAACAAATACCCATCAGGAACAAGCCTGTGATATGAAGGAATTGCCAAATCCTTTTCCCCTTCATGGAGATGTCAGTCACCCACAGACTGTGACAGTGTCAATGATGCACGAAAGGGCATGCATTACATTTAAGCTGTTTATTTCAAGCTTGAACAAAATGGCTCACCAGAGCAGACAGCTCTTGTTTTAGCTGAGCTGTCTTTCCAGGCTCCAGCAAATCCAGTTCAGCTTCTAGAAAAAGCCAGATCTACTACAATACGAAAATGAAAAGTTTGCCATGATTGCAAAAGATTTTGCAAATATTGCCATGAGAAACAAATGTACAGTCAATCAATCAGAGAGTGCCTCTCAGGAAGAGAAATATAAAAAAGCATATTGCACCCACTAAATTTCTGTCTCACAAGACCTTTGCAAGAAATGCTAAGTGCCATGTCTTACAATATTTTCCTAAGACAACTGTAGGGAAAAAAAACAAACAAGCAAACTAACATTGAGTCTGGAGCAGTTATCCTAAACAATTCTTTTTATGTTCCAAAGTTGCCTGGCTCTATTGTGACAACTGCTGACACACACCACAAGGGTTTCTTTTGGAGATACCTGCAAGTCTGTTATTCTTTGTTCCAGTTGCAGAATAGGCCAGTGCCACAACCAGAATAAACTAGCACAGGTTCAGTGACTATACAGCAATGGGCACCACACTAAGTCTCAAAAACCCATTGGATTTGTTCTCAACTCTCCAACACCTTGACTCAGAGGCCACAAAGCTCAATTCAGCCTTCCCATATTTCCAGTTCTCCGTCGGTAAATAAAGAGAGTGACATTGACTGTTCTATACAGGTGCATCAGCATCTCCAAATGAAAAACCTGTACCAGAGCTGCTTGGTATTGTTGAACTGGCTGATTTACAGCATGTATGTTTTGGAGTTTGTTGTTTGAGTTGTTTGTTTTTTTTAGTCAAATGGATAACAATAATACACAGCGGAAAAAAATTAACACATGAAGTGGAATGAAGAGAAGGAGCATGAGATCAGCTCTAAGTAGGCTGCCTGTCCTATGTGAACCTTCCATTTGATTATTATTTATCAAAGCAGCAGCACTTAGTCCCATATTCAAAGTGTCTGAGAATACTTGGTACAAAAGCTTTGGTAACTCACTCCTCTTGAAAATAATCTGAGCCACTAGAGTCATAATTACACTGTCATAATGAAGAGGAAAAATCCCTTCTAACAACTAAATTCTCGTTGTAAATTGCATTATGAAAGTGGTAATTCCCTCTGAAGTAGGCATTATCATGTCTTACTGCCCACATCAGTTCATTATGGTGCCTCTGCTATCCCAGTGGAGCCTTCACTTAGTAAATGAATGTTTTGGGATGATATCGCCAACTCGGGACTTATTACTTAATTGAATATGGAAACATTTAGGCCATTAGCATACATTTAGAAGTGTCTTATTTCACAGATGTTAATTTATCTTGGAAAATGCCCTTCTTTCTTTCTTCCTTCCTCCTTTTCCTCTTTCAACTCTTCCCCTGCAGCCAACTTATTTATTCAGTTAGGTCCTGGTCCATCCACTTGCGAGCCTGTGGTGAACAGCTTGCTATTTTAAAACATTCCTAAGCTGACATTTGGAGTCTATTTTCAAAAAACCCCTGAACAGCCAAGCACTTCCTATCTTCCCTCACAACTGAAAAGTATCACCAACTCTAAATGGTAAAGAAAGTCTAAACCCGTCCAGCTAAATAATTATATTTTTGATGTATTTCAATTGTTTTATCCACCCAATTATTACAAGATTTGAGCCATGCAAAAGGCATTTCTCCACAAATATTTGGCTTGTAGAAATTTTAACTGACAGCTAGTATATTCCCTCTATCAAAAGTCTCAAGAAACTAGAATAATACAATGAAGGAAATTTCCTCTATTCCCTCATTATTAATCTATATTGGAAAACTTACAGTAAATTCATGAAACTTGCCAACATGTACAGGATCCAGTATGTCCTAAAGTAAGCTCCCAGACAGGACAGATATGTGAATTCCTTGGCTTTGGTTTCTTTATCGTGTTTCAAAGGCTGAACACAGGAAAAATGCTGGAAGTCACACTGATTACAGTCTTTCCGAACTGGCACTGGAAAAATCCTTCCCCTGTAAGGTATCCACTGACTCTGTTTAGCCTGAAGGTTGAGCACCCTGTCTTTCTTCCTGCCTTGTCCCTTCCCTCCAGCTCACCTTGGCCCTCAGAAAATTGCACTTGTACTTCTGAATCTGGCACTTGTCTGAGTGCTTGAACACATGGAAAAGAGGGCTGCTTTCTGCTTCTCCAGCATCCGTGTTAAAGATGGAAATGATGCTAGAAAAGAGACGGCATTATCACAAAGAGGTGTTTTACTCAAAGGGAGCCAGGATATATGAAAGAGGCAAATACAATAGCTGCTTTTGCTGAAACTCTCGTTACAAGTTTATATTGTTCCTTCCTGCAGCTTTGATGTTTATTCTCTTCACTGTAGCTCTTTTTTCTCTTAGCAATGAACATACCTAGAGCTCACCTCCCTCCCCCTTCCATTTAAGCAGTGGAAGGCCTATTTAAACATTGCTCTGAACTACAGGGGTAATGCTGAAAATTGACTTTCCCCTTCTGGGTTTGAATTTGTCCACAAACAATCACTTCAGCTGCTGGTGACTGACAGTTTTCTTTCAGGTTTTACAGACTGCTCCAACCTACAGACCGGCAAAGCAGTTATCTCTGCAAAATCTAGATCACAGGCACATTTTAGAAAGAGTACATTAACACGGAATTTGTTGGGTTTATTTTACATTAATACCTCGAGTCAATTAGCATTTCTAGTTGCAGAGAAAAAAAAATTCTTCATATATGAAGTCTGAAAGTTCAAAAACCAGAGGCAAGCAATTCTATCCCTTAAGACAGTACACAAAGCATGCAAGCAAGGAAAAACCCACCAGATTCTTTAAAGCCATTTTCACTATGTTAACTTGAGTAATGAATACTTAAAATAGGCAATTCCTCAAAAAGAAACAATCTCTAAACCTAACTCTTCAGAGATTTTAGGCATTAGATCCAAAGATTTGCAAGAGATATCTTCTTGTTGCCAAGCCCTTAACAGAGCACGTTTCATCAAAGTTCACAGGACCCAGTTGAGAGAGAACTGGAAGACAACAATTTTAACAAGTAGGAAAATAAAGCTTCCCTACATTATACCCTACATTACTTCAGGAACAGGTATCTTTTCTCCTTAACATCAGATGAACGCACAAACACATAGATAAATCCCAGAATCACTGAAGTGGCTACATATTTTGTGAGCCAGATCCTCTCACTTCACCACAGCAGAACACAGCAACTTGCACAGGCTGAGGAGTTCTGCCCAGTACAGCTTGGCTGCTACCAAAATCCACTGCATTGTCCTCAATAGAGCATGGAAAGAACTGCTCCTTTGTTTTTGAAGAGCATGAGAATGCAAAAGTTTTTACTCCAAGAGCATTTAATAAAAAAATAACTAATGCAAACAAAATAATAGATTTGGACACAGGCCCCAATTAAGTCAACTCCTATCAAAACACTGAAAACCAACTCAATACTGGCAATAACTCTGTAGTCAATGCTATTAAATATACATCCATAAATGTATCACTAATCCTATGTTTCAGGAATCAAATTTACATTGAATTGATATTTACAGTGGAGTATATGCTGCACTAAGTGGTCAAGAGTACTATCAATTTGGGCGATGATGGTAGATGTCCTAGAGGCAATACTTGACTTGTGTTGACAACCAGTGTTTAGTTTCATCATTTTAAATTAACTGTTAGAGATTTAGATCAGTTTATATCTACCATAATACACTTCTGATCAATTATTCTGTGCAATGGAATATCTACCACAGGCTATTACTATTGATGTTCTTTGTGATGGAGTTAAATGAATCAGCCAGCACAGACATTTCATAGGAGTAGCTCCACTTCCCTTCACTCTCACAGGAGTTCCACACCACGGGAAGTGGGTGTAGCTGCGGCAGTCAGAAAAATAAAAGATATGGGAAACACATAGGTTGGGAAAGGCCATTGAAATGTAAATGGGACAGGGAGCTGCAAAGAAAGTACAGTGTAAGAGATGCAGTTAATGAGCCAGCCTGAGTTCAGGTTGTTCCCTGTAGGCTTCAGGATACGATGCTGTAAATCAAAATCCTGCTTAGGACTGTAAACACGATGACAGGATGGACTCCATGCACGACTAGGACACAGAAACTCTTGCCAGTGCATGAACTCACTTAAGGAGAAAGGAGTGCTCAGGTTGGCACCAGTCTCCTGCACAGCACAGCGTTCTGGCTACGCTACGGATAAGACTGAGATAAAGACCTCAGAGGATACAGTGGAAACACCTGATGACCAAAAGGAAAGAAGGTTAGAGGGTTTTTTTGCCTATAAAAAATTAGATTTTTTAATTGATCATTTTCTAAATGTGGAAAGTAGAAACAAAAGCTGTTGACAAGTCCAGGGTTTAGCAGCTTTTGGCTAAAGATGTCAGATTTTTGATTGCCAAAACAGTGCCAGGAAATAGGGGAGTGGGGGCAGACCTACATTTTCTGCTAATTTTCTTTTTTAAAATCAAAAATTGGATTTTTGTTCTGTTTAATTTTTCATCAGGAAAATATCTGATTACATTTTCCTAGAAGGCCTAGGAACCAATGATATTCTTGGAACGAAGGAAAATAAATCAACTCGACGGATGGGAAAGGCAATTGCCTCAGATGTAACATTTAACAAAGCTGCAAAGCACGAAGGAACAACAGACAGTAGTAACAATAAATAAGCTCAGGGAGAAAATATACAGATCATTGGTTTGAAACCAGTTAACACTGAGAAGAGATGAAGATCTTGTTCCCAGCAGTGGTGGTGGCAGGAGTAGAAGAACGGGAAGACATGTAAGTGACACTGTTCGCCTCACTGTTGGCAACACAGCAACAAGGAAAACAGAGAAAGAAAACTGTTCTGAAGGGTGACCGAGCTGTGGAAACAGGAGGAAGAGGAGAAGGAAGAGAAAGCTGCGCACCCAGGGAGCAGAGCAGGTTGACTGAAATGTAACCTCTCTACCTGAGGTCTGCCAGCACCAAGGTTGTCGCCAGCTCCTGGAGTGTTTCAAAGTCAAATGAAGACTAGCAAAGGAAACAGTGTTTTGGGACCACACTGCTGTCCCACGTTAAAGCCCCAAACCATCTGCTTGAAGAGGTGCTTGTTGGCAGAGGATATCTGGGCAGCAGGCAGGATGCTTTGAGAGGTGAGCTTCCAACATGGCAAACGGGGAAGAGTTACAGAGGATATATTAAGCAGATAATCCTAGTTGCAAATTGTACTTACTTTTTAAAAATTATTTTTGTCCCTGTTCCTCGTAGAACGAAGTTGAGGATTCACTTGTGTACTGTATTTTCATAATGAGCAAGAAGAGATAGGTGGATTTTGTGATTTTTGCAGATATGAAAGATCTTTTGTTTGGAAAGTTGATATCCATGTGTAAGTGGAATGTGGTAAAGTAACAAGACAATCTACCATGGCTTTTTCATCGGCGTCTCAAGGATGTGACAGATGCGTTTAAGGAAAGTCATACATTTAAAAATCTAAAAGGGCTCAGATTTGTCACTAGAAATGGGAAACTAATGTTACATTTCTATGTGATCAAAAATGCACTTTGAGATTGCCTGAAGCGTTTCATATGTGTGTGTGTGTGTGTATTCAACATGGATAACTGTTACCCTTAAAAAAATGAATGCAACATTGTGGCAAGTCAAAATATTTCAATAATTTAAAATCAAAGAATTTACTTCCTCTCCATTTTTTCTTCGACGAACTTTACCTTTATTTTTTTTAAATACTTTGAAAACAGAAAAATGCCTTACTTGGGTGGAATTCCACGTTTTACTAGAGTATTAGAGAAAGACAAAAGGAAGCTCATTGAGTCAAAGGGTTTTACAAGAATGTTCTCCATATTTGGTCGCTCAGACTAAGATTAAAAGAGAACAATAGCCAGCTAGTACATAATTGGGCACCAATAATACAGGGAGAGCATAACAGACCCAACACCCAACTCCTAAACTTGTCAGGAACAACTAAGAAACTGGAATGGAAATGTTCACCGCAACAACCAGACCTGGCAGAGGGGTTCTTGACAGACAGTTGGAAGGCTGACAAAAAAAATTTTTGCAACTGTGTGACTTCATAGAGTGGTTGGGGCACATCAGAGCTAGAAATAAAGTTTTCCACAAGCCCTGCTTTAGAAACAGGCATCCAAAGCAGACATGAATGTAGAGTTGTGACAGCCTCTGAACTCTCTCAAGGGCCATGTTTCTCTGTCCCACAAAACCAGCATGAAACTGCTTTACTCTCACGGAAATGGGAGGCAGAAGGGCAGTGACCCACTGCAAGGGCTGTCCCTGGCCCCAAGCTCAGAGGGGGCATCGGTGCGAGATGTGTAATCCCCTGGTCCTGATAAAACAATGCCAAATCCTTGCACCGATCAAACAGCATTAGGGAGGGCATGTGCACAGCAAAATGCTCTGTGTGTTATCTCAAAACACAATGTTTGATGCTTCTTTATCTGTGTTAACACACCTTAAAGTCACACTGTTCCCAGTACGATGCCCTCACCCAAGCCCTCCTTCTTGTTGGCTTCACTTTATCAGTCAGTTGGGGATTTAAGTACATCACAGTGACATCTCCCACTATTAGGTGAAAGTGTGATGGATGACAGGAGCAGCACCTGCAAACAAGGCGGCTCACACCTTGTCAGTGCCAATCACACTTACCATCTGTCTTCCATTTATCTAGCACAGACCTGACAGCCTTCTTTCATATTGTTTCATTTCTTACCACAAAGGAGCCTCTAATGTTTTCTCCATTGAGAACTGAGAAGTTCCACAGGAAGAAAATAAAACTCAAAGACATTGATTTCAGAAATTTAACGTGTGGTACTCCTGCTCCTAAAAAAAACAAAAAAAACAAAGCACACAAACAAAAATAACACCAACCAAAAAAACCCAAAACCGAAAAATAACACACCAAAACCACACCAAACCAAAAAAAAACCCAAACACCAACAACCCGTATTTCCCAGCTATAACCAAGATAACTTGATTTCTAATGTTCTTCATCTCCCTAAGTTAATGAGCTGCAGTGAAAGAATAGTTTTCCTTAACTAAATCTCCCAATGTCTGCAGAAGTATCGTTCCTGCTACATTATGAAGTACTGGATCAGTAATTCAGTACCGCAACCCAAATAGAGCATATTTTGTGTTCCATAGTGATACTCAATATGCATGTCAGTCTACTTACATGTCCTTCTGTTATGATGGAGGTTTTATAGTTGTATGATGTGGACATCCCTTTCTCTTACGTGGTTAGAGCCTGTCCACCAAAAAAGAGAGAATTCCTAGAAAACACAGAGGCCAGAGAGTCACCATGTCCTTTCCTTAGGCTCACCTATGTCAGGATGGTGAAAGCTTCCCAGTGGATAACTGCATGGATAGATCAGTGACCCTGATGGACTCTTGGAGTCCATCTGTCCACAGCAGCACAGACTATCTAGTGCAAGCAGCACAGTTGTCCTGGTATTTGTTAGCAGAACATCAATGTACTGATCACACAGCTTCCTGTTTATTGATAGTCCAACCAACTGCGCTTACTCTTTGCATAGGCTGGGAAAGTCAGTCTCTGTTCTACATTTATTGATGGTAGGGTGGTGGGCCTTGGAGTATGACAGTAGCTCTCAGGTACTACTGCAATGAAATAGACCATAACAACAACAGTCAGCTGAAAAGACTGCTCATGTGAGTAATAATTTGTTTGATCTGTGTCTCAGGTTTTTTGACACCTGTTCAGTCAACGTGACTTTGATCTTCCAGGCAGAGGATCTTAACTGGAATAATTTTAGCAGAAAGAAATATTTTCTTCTTAATATAATCTGTCAGTGCAACAAGAGGTAATAGAGTGCCCTAGAAGTTAATAGTTCTTAAGTACTTGTCTCCATACTGCTACTCACAATTTTGGGGCCATTAGAAAGTCACTTAGAAATGCAGGAACGCTATTTGCCCACCTAGAAGATGGGGAAAATTATATTTGCTTGACTACCTCATAAACAGGCTATGAAAGTTAATTCATACTTGTACGATATGCTGAATACTAAAGAAAAAAAAAAAAAAAGAAAAAACACACAGAGTGAAGCCTTTTACAGCCAGCAGCATAGGTGTGATTTCACCTTAGCACTACTTTAGAAAGGCCATCACCGTATAAGTTTCTAGTGGGAGATTACATTTATTATGGTGAAACAATAAAGACACAAGACTGTCATTGTCATAGGTACCAGTACATAACTCCCACTTAGTTCAACGCGTCACTTCTCTAGTTGATGCCACTGAATACAAAGTGACTGAAGCGTCAGCCCAGGAGACCATCAAGAGTGATTCCCCCCTGTTAAAGGCCACCTTTACAAAAAGGGCAAACCAAGCTACAAGGCCTGCAAACCTTGAGGATACTGTGAGCTTGCTGTTTAAAAATCTCAAAAGTACTGTTAAATAGTGTCAGGCATTGTTACCTTTCCTAAACAGTCACTTTGCCTCCAGTGTATGTGGAAAAAAAAAAAAAAGCTCAGACTGCTCTGTCTTTTATCCTCTTTTCCCTCTGAAGGATTAGGCAGGTTCTGAGTTTTCAGATTTCCTTAGCACCAGAAGCTGTCTCTTGGTCATTCCTTAGATTTTGCCAAAGCCATTTTACCGAACTTTGGCTAGGGAGAGAGGTAAAGAGGGAAGAAAGATCAGATCTCCTGAAGTTATCTTAAATATACTTTTTTATGCCTTCTAAGAAGCAAAGTCATATTCAGCCACTAGCATGAGATACACGAATTCCAGCCATTGATACATGGATTCCAGTGCAGATAGAGACTTCCTGATGTGCTAAGGTCACATTGTCAAAAGAAACTTCCTTTTGCCTGTGGTACCATCTCTTGGTGAAGAGGTTATAGTCAAGGCTCAAAAAAAAAAAAAAAAAATGACAGGACAGGGTAAACAACACAACCTGGGGAGCTAATGCTTGTGCTGTATTTCACTACTGCTGGAAAAGATCATGACCTGGTGACCATCAATCAGGTAACAATGATCCGGTGTATTTTTAAAAACTGAAGAAATGACCATCACTAGAAAAAATTACCTTCCCTACCCTGTTCTTTGCAAAGATAACTCAGGAAAAAAATTACATTAATTTTTATATCAAGTCTGAGCAATGGAACAGCTGAAATTTGTTTTTTAATTCCTCTTCTCTGTTTAGTTTAAAATTGGCCAAAATAGGCCACGAGATCAGTTAAAAGAGGAAGGGAGTCAGCTCTGTCTGTCAAGGAGAAGAGGAGATTTTAGGAGTTGTTTAAATTGGAATGTAAAGGGGATGTTTAAGTGACAGAACAAAGCAAAGCTACAGGAGGAGGAAGTAACAACTGCACATTAGGATTCTTTTCAATTTGGTAGAAGAGGTACAACTTCAGGGTTGGGATACCATGAAATAGCCACATAATCTAAGGTCTAGAGAAAAGCCCATCTTATTACAGAGTTTTATGTGGCTGGTAACCTTCCTGATCACCACTTATTGCCTGATTGTTTCTACTACTAAAATATGATTTAGTTCAGCACTAAGAATAAAATTTGATTTAGCTCAGCACCAGAAGAGCACACAAGCAATTTGATAAAAATGTCAGTCTAGTTCAAATTTTCTTGCGGGTAAATTGAGTGCTAATGATCTTAACTCTGTCACCCTCATGTATTTATTTATTCATCTTTTTTTGTGTTTGCTGGATTATTATTGATCGCTTGTTAGATAAAATACAAATAAGAGAAGTTCATGTAATCTAAACTCTAGGAGCCTTTTTTAAAAAGTTTCCTGATTATCAATGAGAATTCCTTATTCACTACCACAATTTCACACTAGTCTCTGTATTCTCACAATTATCATCAAAAAGAAGGCATTAAAAATATCATTGGCAGACCACAAGCCCTCTTAATGGTTTATAAAAAAATGGTACTTATATCTCTCTGACCTCCAAGTTTGCTTTACAGATGCAAAAATATCACAGATACAGTTTATACAAAAATCTCACCTTTCTCACAATATTGAGAGTTTTACAAGTTTCCAGTACAACCTTCAGCCATTTCCTAAGAGTAATGGTATTTTAGACTTTTTACTGCTTTCCTCTGGAAATCTGGTGACAGAGTTTGACAGTGAAATCCAAAGCTATATATAGTTTAAAACAGTGTAGACCAACTTCGCAGTATAAAATCAGGATGCTTCTTGCTGCTAGTGAAGCTAAATTGGATTTCCTCCAAAATGAAAAGGTTTTCCAATAGCTACTCACTCAGCAACAACAGCTAAAGAAAACATTTAGAGCCACAATGCTATGAACATGAAAGAATGAGAAACAAGGGCAGGATTCTTAAAGTGGAAAACCAGTCCCTAGTCTTTTCCACTTAAGAGTTTAATCTCCTTCATAATTTTCACTGTTGATTGGGAAAACATGGACACCAAACCGAAGATCCTATAAAATGTTAAATGATTTAGGACTGTTCCAATTCATTGCTGGTAGGATATATTTCTCTCTCAACTAGAATTCAAACCAATAAGCAAATCAATCATTATTGCAGAAGTGACCTGTGGGGTGTGGTGGACTGCAACTGTCCTTTGTATTTATTGAACATCTCCTGACCAAAGATCTCAGATTAATTCACTCATCTCTGAGAAGCAGTATATTTTACTAAAACAGATATTCCTAATTTCCTTTTAGCAGATGAGGAAAGCAAAAACTAGGACTTCATTTTTCAAAACCTTCAGCTACATGTATTTTTATCTCAGATGTCCTTTGGCTACAGCTGTGATGCTCAAAGGTTCTCCATTCTTTCAATCCACCATGCACCAGCAGGCTCACCACTGGCCCTATCACCTTATAGGCTACAGTTTGTGACTCCTCTGAAAGTTAATTTCAGAGCTCAGCATCCTCATAAGAACATCCAGTGATTTCCCATTGGATGCAAAGGAAACCAGAATTTTGATTTGATGAATTCCAGTACCTAACTTGAAAGGATTTAAGTTTAAAGATCACAGATGTAGAGATCTACACAGATAAAGGTAGTAGAAAATACCAGGAAGAGATGTCTACTTCTTCAAGGCCCACATTTTTAGTCCATGTCACTTTGATGGTTCACACAGCGCTGAGGAGCACGAGCTCCTCATGGGTTATTAAATCACTTCTATACTCTGTGTGCCTGGGCAAATGTACACGGTTCTAGTGAACTGCTCACTTGGATTCCGATAATTAAATTCTATTTAGGTGTGATTTCAGAGCATCAAGTTCTTTTTTCGATTGGTCTTAGACTTCTATGTCACAATGAAATAGCTATGACAGAGCTAGAAATAGCAAAGCTCATCTCCCAGCTTCCAACAGCTTCTGTCAATCACAAGGTTTTCTTTCTTCTCTTGAAGTTTGTTTTTCCACTCCAGCAGCATCTCTTGTATGCATTAGGTCACACAGATAAAGGAAACAGCAGAGCTAAGCAGACAGCATAATTAACTAATTTTCTCTATTTAGATCTTCATATAAAATCATTCCAGTTCCCGGTCCTAAAATGCCAGTGAAAAGGACCTCTTCAAAACACTTAATTCAGAGATCTCTTTACACTCCTACATGTCCTCTACTGCACAATACACGTTCTCACTTCTCGCCATCATCTCCCATGCTTGCAGTGAGGTCATCATAGACTACAATATAAACTTAGCTAATCTCAGCAGGGAAGAAAGTATGTTCCCAGGAAAGAGAAAAGAGTAAAAGCCCCGGATAGGTAGGAGAGCAAAAAAAGAACTGCTTGTAAAGTGCATATTTTGCATATAAATCTCTTTGCCATAGGAGAGCAAACCAGTAAGAACATTTCCACTCTGGGGGCACTTGTATTAGCCCACTGGAAGGCTCACTCACAAGCCTAACCCTGGAGCACCATGGGCTACATACTGGGATGTGAACTCTCTCAGATATCACCCAACAGAGCACAAAACCGCCAGGAAGCAACATCCCTGTGTTGAGCCGATGTGTGAGCAACTCTGGAGAGAACCCATCACTGTACGGGGCTTAGGAAGCCTAAGAATCTCTGCCTTATTTCGTGACCATATCCAAACTCATTATCAACAAGCAGTTCTTACCCTTTCTGGGGTGTTAAGTCCTTCAATGCAGGTTTCCATCAAGAAACTGTTACTGGAGGCCATAAGCATAAGGATTACAAGGCAGTGCATGCTGCAGGCTACACTGGGCAGAGAGATGAAGCTATCAGGTGCTCAGCGAGAAGTCCAAATATTCTCATGCTTCTGGTATAGATACTTCTGGCAAAGCAGGTGAACTGAGGGGAAAAAAAAAAAAGCCCCCAAAACACAAAACCATGGAGTCGGGTTCCAGCAGAGGAATGATACAGCTCTCCCCTCATTTATCAGGTGTTAGAGAAAAGCACATGCAACAGCAGCAACACAAACTACACTGCAGCTTAAAATAAACACAGCACCCTCTTCTAGTAAGTGGGAAGCATTAGATCCCCCACACTGGGACACTTCAGGCTGCCCTGTCTCATGCTGACACACTCTGCTGGTACTCTCCATTTCTGGCAAAGTCCACATGACAATCTCAAGAGAGATGGATGCAACAAAAAGTCACGTTTCCCAACTCTGGTATCCCAGATTCCATCGAAGAATGAAGGAATGAAAAGAATGTTTTTCTACATTTGTGAGGAGGAAAAAAAAAGATCAGATTTGAGGAACTAGAGGATCAATAATCATCTGTTATTGTCAGAACTTCATTTACTTCTTTAAGGATAATAACTGTATATAATTTAGCATGAAGGATTCATTAAGTATAATTATGAAATTGAATAGCTGTAAAAAAAAAAAGCTACAACTTTTTTTACTCATCACTTTATCTATGCCTGACATTAAGTACCTTAAGGCATTTTCATCTCATCTCCAGAAACAGGAAAACAAATGTAAAAGGTTGCAAGCAGAAAGTATCGATACTGTCAACTTTAAAAAGAAAAAGGAAGTTATATTTATGAGACTCAGCAAAAATATGCTAATAAAAAAGAGCTACCTCTACACTGTCGATTCAGCAAACTCATGTTCCTAAGTTTTACGTGCAGTGCTGCTCAGCAGACACGGCTGTGGGCTCTACAGCAGCTTTCTTTGGGTTAGGACGTACAACGTTATTTGATCCTCCGCACACGACCTCCCATGTGGCCAGTTACAGAGAATATAACAACTAATTAATCTGCATTCAAAAGGAGAGAAGATAACGGGAAAAATGCACAGGACATTCAATCACTTCTTTTATAAAGGCGTTTAATTCCGCTTCACTAGAAAGATGAATCTGCTCGATGCTTGTACACACCACGTCATCTTAAAATAATTGATGATATTAGCAGTGATAAAATGGCTTCAGAGAGGTTAAGTGACTTGGCCAACACCAAAGAGGAAGCAAGTGTGTGAATTAAGCTGAGAAATCACTCAGTTTTTTTAAGGCTCCGTGCTCTGGTGCAAGTTTACATCCTGGTGCTTAGAGCAGTATTCCATATTTATCCACCATTTACATTTTATCTCCTTCCTTCCCTCTAAGTCTCACACTCACACAGAATTAAGACAAATACTTTTAATTTCTCTAGTTCATGAGAGAACAAAATCTAGACCTTGGCCCTTATAGTCCAACTCCTCCACAAAATTAAAAGCAGTTCATCAGTTTCACATTCACTCTAAATCTTCCACTGCACAGAACAGCAGTATGAGGGGAAAAAAAACAACACACACACACCAAAAAAAACACCCAAACCACAACAGAGATATACCTTTCCCTGTATATTGTAGTCTTTAGGAGTTTCTAGAAAGTTTCCCTTGGAGACAATTTCCTATTAGAAAGAAAACAGAGTTTACTCTAAACCTAATTGCTTTGAAACAAAAAAAAAAAAGTAATTTTTAACTTTTGTTGTTTTGCGTGGCTGTTTCCTCTTTTGTGACCTGTATATTCTATATTTTCCATCTGTTCAAGCCATGATTTCCAGTCCACTGGAGCAAAAGGAATGGTAAAAGCATTTTGCCAGCAGCCCTTGGCCTCACTTTATGAATACAGTTCCAAGTCTTGCTGCCACTCAAGGTAGAGCTTCCTTCTGAAAAGAAGGGACTGTCTGAAAAGAAAATTTAATACAATTTTCTCATAAAAGACATATTGCAAGGAGGGGACCTTTCTTCACAGATCACAGTGAGAGACCAGATAGATGCAGCACACGCTGGCTTTATTGATATTTACAATATAGGAGCAGAAACCAGAAAGACTAATAGCCATTTCAGTGCACAACAGCCCACAGATACCCACAGAATTAATTTATGGTCTTCACAAATAAATGATCTAGCAAGGTTTTTCCCTACATTGTTGGCATTCCCTCCCAAACCTTGGAACCCCAAAGCTGGAAACAGCCAGGAGTTTGTTAGAGCTTAGTCCAGTTTTTTAAGAGGCTTGTTGAAAATCAGTCTGCTGAAACAAGGCACCCTGAAACATCCTCCTTTATAGCCTTCAAACTAATCTGACCACATCCTGGGGTTTAATGTGCAATCTCACATTTTTCCCCATCTGATTTATATTCCATAACAGGCATAGTTTTTCCATTTAGAAATATAAAAACTCACCATGATTTGGTGAAAATCCACACACTGTGTGTGAAAAAGGGATCATTTGGAAGATAGAGAGGAACCTGCTGTGTAACAGCTGGAACAAGCCAGAGGCTGCTCCTCCTCTTCTCAAGCTGCAGGCTTTTTTTCCTTAGACTCATCATTTCTATCAGAGTGGACAAAACCCGTTATCCTTTCCAATGCATTCCGAGCAATCATTTTATTGATTACTTACATGAGCAGGTCATTTCTGCTCCGTTATGCACCATCTCAGCTGACAGGGCAGAGGACCATTTATACATCTGTTTGTACTCTCATATTTACATATTCTAACCGGATGAAGTTTCTTTCAAGTTACCCTCACCCAATGCCTGGAGCTCTGAAAACCAAGAAAATTTAAAGGCTGAGAGATCTAAAACTTGACCAGCTTATAAAGGACGTCTCTGATGGCTTTTATACAATGCCAGCTGGAGACTCTGTTCTGAAATCAGAACAGGCAGCTTCTTACAAATGCAGTCTTTTGTTTAGTTGATCTTGTCAAAATAGAACCTATATGGTAGAATCATAGAATCACAAATTTGTTTAGGTTGGAATGGACCTTTAAAGCTCATTTAGTTACAGATAATAGATATGCTCGTCATGTAAGACTCCCAATCCTGAACAAGGGCCTTATTTCAGTCCAAGGCTACTTCAACATCTAATCATTTGGAGTGACATTTCCTCCTAAAGAGAGGGTCATGAAAGAGGTGTGAGCATTTTGCCTGACACTGAGATTACAGGAGATCTCAATTTAAAAAATAATTTAAACCAGAGCATCTAATCAAGCTCAGTTTTTGCTCTTACCTGGTAGTTACTTTTTCTGCCTAAAATAGGAGATATATATAAATTATCAACTAATGAAAATCACATTAGCTATGTACTTGTCATGGAGGAATGATCAGATGAGCAGAACATCGATACTACCAATCTGACCAAGAAAACAATCAGACAAAAGCTTAGATGTGCTGTAGCTAGATCAAAGACGAGCAGGCAACGGTGCTTTAGAAACACAGTATATCAGACATCATGACTACTCTGACATTGCAGCAGATTAGAGTCTTAAAGCCAGTTACTGTTAGAAAAGCAAGTTGAGAGAAATCAAAACTCACGAAAGCGCCACAAGGAACAGGAAGCTGTTACAGAAGTTTGTTTTTAAAAGGGAACAGCAAACTGATGTTTAAGAAGAAAGCCCCATTTTTCATTTTGAACTGATATTTGCTATTTATTTTTAGCTTTTCTTTTGTTTTACGACACTTTAGATCTCAGAATAAAAAGCTAAAATTCAAAGATGTTGTTTCCTTTTTGTTCCAGAAAATTAATTTTAGAAGCATTCTTTTAAAAGTTCAGGTATTCGGTTTTCATACTAATTTAAACAAAACAAGATTTTTGAAAATTTTATAAACCCACATATAATACAATTATCATGGTTACAACCAGCTCTACTTTTAACTGATCACAGCTCATGGAAATAAAGATGCTTTGAAGGCAGATTTCTAAGACCCTGCATTTACAGTAAAAACAATAAGCAGTTTTACCTCAGTTTTCTCTGAGATAGAAAAGGGCTTTAATGTTTATATTTAAACCAATTTTCATATGTACTAGAAGTTTCCATGCATGTCTGAAGTAATAACCCTTTAAAGTCATAGGTATTGAGAGAGATAGAAAGGTATCCCTGAGCACTTACTATGAGGGACTCAGAATGTCTTGAAATTAGTCACTCAGGAAACAAATTCAAGGCAGATTTACTCAGAAAATTAAAACCTGATGTGGAAAGGACAGTCAATATCCTACTGCTGCTTATCCTCTACCAGAGGAAGAGGAAACAGCTGTCCTCGAGTTAGCAACTAAGTGCTGTGGTTACTCAGTTTATACACCACACACATGCAAAGGAAAAATGACCTGACTTTATGGCAAACCACTTCCCCTAAAAATCCCACATGAATCTCAAGGAGGGAAGGCAATAACAAGAATGAGAATGAGCCCTTACTGCTCAGGTCAGTGGAGTCAAACCTGACTTACTCCTTACTCCAGTACGAGCTACACATCCAAGTTCAACAATGCTGCATTTAACAGCTTTGTGCCGTTTCAATAATTGATTTTTCAAACCTATCTGGATGACTTTAGCCAGAGATTCTTGGAGTTTGAGATGTGCTGCCACCAGAGAAAGGAGAGTGTATTTTGTCTCAAGTCAGCGTAGCGCATGATCTCTTAGGTA
Organism: Baryphthengus martii; assembly: GCA_013396935.1. Lineage (NCBI taxonomy): Eukaryota > Metazoa > Chordata > Aves > Coraciiformes > Momotidae > Baryphthengus > Baryphthengus martii. The sequence goes on from VWZK01021431.1 coordinate 777,620, forward strand.
AAGGCCCCAGGCACCTCTAGAGCTCAGCCCAGTTGTTGACTGTGGTGCATCTGTGACATTTGTAAGGGTGAGGAGTTCACTGTTCCCTCTTATGATTCACCTCCTCCCTCTTTCGAAGGTATATTTTGTAAGCCTTTGTGAGCTTTGGCACCACTGATAATTTTTAGGACAAACACCCAAGACAAGCCAGTCTTAATCACAGAAGCCAGAGTATGACATTTACCTTCAGCTCTAAAAGAGCGGACATGAGTCACTGGTAAGGCCCAGAAGAATGAAATCAGCTCTGCACACACCAATCTTTCACATGTCAGCCCCACAAGCCTAGTTTATAGTGCTGGAACACACAGTGGCAAACTCGAAAAGGCAAGTGGACAGTCTCACCTGCACACAAAGCACATCTGTCTTGTTTGCCACAGTACAGCCTGACTGGCTTTGCTGGTCTTTCTTCTACTATATTGGTGGTTATAGTGAACTTCCCACCATGATATCCCAATGTTTGGAAAGCAATGAAGTAAATCAGTGGGGCGCTTGACGCATTCAAAAAGCCACCCCCACCAGCCTCAGGTATTTTCCATTTTCAGAAATGGTTTTGGTATATCAATAATACCTAGGAACCTCAAGCATCCTATAAAACAGAATCAGGCTTATAACAAGTTAGGGAGATATGCTTAAGCATATAACTCCTACTTAAATGCCTAATTCTTGCTCATTTCCTATAAATACCTTTGCGAATTTGAGCTTTTCTAATCTTAACAGAAGTTCAACGTGAGATTTGGAGCACTACAAATTCCAGCTCAGGAGACTTTAAATGTTATCTCCTATTAGCACATAGATTGGTTCCAGCTCTACCATTTCACCCAGTTTTTATAAGCAGCACTCAAAGGACAACTTCAAGAAAAGGCCTTTTTCACTCAAGAGATCACATCTCAGACAATACGAGACTGAACATTAGGAGAAACATTGAGTCAACAACTGTTGAGTCAACCAACTGCAATACAATTTCTGTAGAGCAGCAATTGAAGGATTGTTAGGCAACGTATACATGCGAAAGTGACCTCCCACATCAAGAGTAGAGAAACAAAAAATAAGGTACCAAGGAAACACAAACCAGCCTTACCTCAGTGTGAACTGATCTTCTGTTGAATTTTTAGCAACAGACACAAGGAAAGTCAAAATGTCACCTTGCTTGACAGTCTTTGGTGCATACTGGATAGCAATATTATTATCCAATCTCATTTCACTTAAAGAAGGGCCAGCGTGCGTCTGGTAAAGGAAAACGCTTCCAATCCTCTGCAAGGGGGGTCCCGACTCATCAATGTCATTGCGCCCCGGTCGGATCCCATTACTTTTCCTTACATCCTCCTTGGTGCATTCCCCTTTCTCGTCTCCTGGTTGTATGGCATAGTAAAGCTCCACAGGGCTCCCTTCAGACTGATCCATTGGTTTCTTACGGCCAGCAACAACCGTGGGGGGGTTAAACCAGCTCGGCAGGAGCTCCAGCTCCGCCACACACAGCCCCAGATCCCCTTTCAGCCTGCAGCTGCCTCTGACTTCCCGCGTCTCTCGGAAGGCAAACACCCGCAGGCAGGGCAGCCGTTCCGTGGTGCTATAGTCATCCCAGTCCCTGCCCACGATGTAGAACAGGACCTGGACTTTGGGCTTGCTCAGGTAAATTTTGTCACGCATTATGAAGGCCTTAAGTTTCCAATTAAAGGAGAACTTGTCAGTAGATCCAAATGGATTCGAAGACAACATTAGGTCCTGGGGTACTACTTGTTCAATGGAAAAAGGTCCATAGCTGGCATTTAACACAGGTGGCCTCTTGGATTTGTAGATCAGAAAGGATTCCACTCGGGACTGCAAGCTAGAATTCCTCATAATATCCTGGTTGGCTTCCTTAAGAAAGAAGGAAACTTCCGCATTGTGGATACGATAGGTCACAGGCAAGTAAGTTGGCAGTAAAGAAAATCTCTGTATACTCTCCAGGATCCCTCGACTCTCAGTCACTGTTGAAAGGAAAGGAGAGTTTAAAAGATCAGATCTTCAAGTCATACTGTGATATAACCTCACTGACTTTACTGGGGGGACTGACAGTGCTGTAGCTGGTATTAGCGGCAATAGCAAGCATCATCAATCCATGCAGAAGCAGCCTTGGTAGGTGATGATTTATCTAGTTCGCCTGGAAAACAATAGGTTATGATACATTCTACATGGTAGCAAGATTAAAAGATGTAGCTCGTGTAGGTTTACCCATCCCAAAGGTCACATCTTCACTTGGAATACACATCTATTATTGGGGAGCAAAAGTACCCAGTCAGCACTTGCAACATAAGATCCCTGTGCAGGCACATTTTAAAAGGAATGTGATCCCTAAAGCAAGCTGCACCTGTACAGGAAACCAATGCGATGATTTTACATCAAATGCTGCACATAAACCACTTAAGAGTTCACTGCAACCTCTTCAGCATCCCCGGCAGTACATGGACTTTAAGTGGTTTTTTTTTTTTGGAGAAGGTTGAATTTCACTTGAAGACTAGTTAACACAATAACCAATGCTCTGGTACCAGAGGATTTCCAAAGGAACTTTATTTGCATCCAATTTAAAGTCCCTTCTACGAAACGAGGGTGTTTTTTTCCATAAATAACTAGCAGGATTCCTGCCACTGTGTTGCCTAACCTACATTGTTCCTTAATACAACTGCATTATCTGTAGGCTGTACATCACTGCACATTGAAAGAACATTTGCAATGACACTGAGCCTCTCTTACTGCAAGATATCTGTTTTAACTGTGCCATCGAGCAATTACCTGAGGCAGGCTATCATATTAAAGAATAAGCTCTCCATCCTTTCTAGGAACTGTCAGTCCCAAAGAGCAAAGACGTACACCGTTAAAAAACACAGATGCAAACACAGTACAGTCTTTCTTGTTTGGACATCTGACCTTTGTGCTTATGTCTTCATAGCCTAATTGCGAAATAAACTGCATTTTTTGCCATAGTAAATTCAAATCCTTATCCTTATTTGGAAAAGTGACAAAGGGTTACCACAGATGGCATTCAAAGGCAACCCAGTTTCCCAAGCTTTAGTCCATAAATGCTTTATTAATCCTTATCTTTAATTTGGCATTTGACCTAAATATTTATTTGCTCATCAATTACTGCGGTGACCTAAACTGCTATCAGTTACTCCTAACCACCAGTCTACCATTTCTGTACTGCAAGTCATTGCAAACCCTAGAACAGAAGAGACTTGCTATCTTCAAATCCTATGGGAAGGAATTGTTAGTTCCTAAAACCGTCTGACTTCAGACTGCAAGTGTTCACCAAAAACAGTCTGGAAAACGCTCCTGACAGCAACACTCCTGTATCCACCTATGAGCAGTATAAACTGAAAGGGGAATCTGCCTTTGCAGGAGAGGAAGCCACACTGATGCTCCCCGTAATCAGCATGTCAGTTAAGGCACATCCACAACAAAGCAGTTAATGCAGGAGATCTCACTCTGCCATAGACAAGTTGCTTTTCCTCTGTTGCTGTTCTGTGTTCAACAACAACAACAAAACAACCTTTATTACTATTTATTTCCCCTCGCTCTTTGTCTGTGTAGACTGCAAATGCAACAGACTTATCTTACTGTTTGTATAAGAGCATCACCTACAATAACAAGGCTGTGATCTCAGCTAAGGTGTCCGGGCACTAACGTGATGCAAAACATGAAACTGGAAAACTAGAGCAAAGAACTTTCTTTATGGAAAAGCAAAACCAGTTGGCTGTTAAAACCTAAACAAAAACCCAACCACAAATAAACCCTAGATAAGAGTGGGCATCATTCGGCTGTAAGACAGAAGGAACAAATCTCAGAATGAAAGAGGCCAGGAAGAAAAGATTGCAGGGACAATTTACACAGGTTTGGAAACCTTTCTCTCCATCTTGAAAAACTGAAATTCCTCTCCCAATAAACAATTAAAATAAACTCTCACTTTTAAAAGAAGTTTAATGAATGTCAACTCTTAAACCCCAGCTGGAACTAGAAATAAAGTCCATCTGAAGAATTAGGAAAATGGCCTCAGCACACATCATCATATAAGCCTATAAAATGCAGCAGCAATAAATGACTGAAGTCCTGCAATCCCTAGACCTGGAAAATTCAGCTTGGGTCTTGTTTGAATTTAAAGAAAGTCATACCCAAGGCCTTTCAGCTTGTTTTCAATCAAGAGTAAACTGCAGAGATTCTTTGCATGTAATAAAACACCCATTATTTTAGTCTTGGTCTTTTCAGCATTCAGCTCCCCCTCTCTCTTCAGATATTCACTGAGAGCAGATGAAGTTTTTAAAGACTTTTTTCTAGATAATCCCCCAACAAAGATTTCTAACAACTCTAAATGGCTTTGTTGGTACTTAGAGTTGCAGGGATACATCTCTTCTATCCAGCCCTAAGGCAAAATCTGTTCTGCTGTTGTACTCCTAAGATCACCCAGCCCATAACATCATTCCTCCATCTAATGTCCCATTTATAAATTCCACACTCATTTGGTACTCCTCCCAACAGCTTGGTGAAGCACCATTAAACACAGTGAGGCATCAAGGAGGCAACTCAGAGAGAGGCGAAAGCTCAGGGTATTCAATTTTTTATTCCCCTTATTTTGATTGTAGTTTCCTCCCTTGCTTTCCACTGGGAGAAGTACATTATTTTTGTATTAAAACTAACAGAGTGTTTCGCCTCATAATTTTTTAATCATTTATTTTAGTGCTTAATTATCTAAGGGATTAAAAAAAATCCTCCCTCTGCATTTCCCATCTCCACAGGACAATGTACCTCAGAGTTTGTAAGTCTTCAGAATAGAAGAGCCACACAAATTAAAAAAAAAAAAAAAAGAAAGAAGGTAAACTGCCTATTAGCAAAAGGAAACAGTCTCACCAGACAGAAAAGGGTCCATTGGTTTTTAAATCTTTGGGCAATGGCAAACTGGTCTGCTCACTGTTGCACTTCTCCCTACCATCAAGCTGTAGACGTGCACTGAGTATGAATTGGCTTATGCTGGAAGCTGACAGCAGCTTCCCAAACAGCCAAAGGCCAAAAATTCAAACAATTTTACACTTTTATCTGGGGAGGGTTATAATCAGCACAAATAGAAAAAAATTCTCAAAAACTACACTGAGCTCTGCAGTACCATCTGGATTTTGACCGTGAAAGTTTATTAAGGATATTGAAGGATAGGAAATCAAAAACAAAAACAACTACCAGCATCCTTAATTGCAATCATGAATATTTTTGTAAAAATTATGCATGTTTTTACAAAGGCAGAATTGCAGAAGATTACAATTTTTTGTCTTATTGGGTGAGATCCAACATAAAAGTAAAGTTTTAAAGATTTAAGTCATATCATCTACCCTAAAAATTAGGTCAGATCTATACCATCATAATCAAAATTCCACAGGAATAATTCACCTGAATAAAAAGAATCACATAGTGAGCCTCAAACAACATAAAGCATAGGGAACTGAAGTGTTAAGGAAACAACATCAAGACAAATAAAAAAAATATACCTATATATTTGGGACCTGCAATTTATTTTTACTGTCTCACTATATCTGAAGGCTTGTCTACATGGGGACCTTGGCAGCAGAATAACCAAGTGCAAGAGGGCTGTACATTAACTAGCCTTACAAGTTCTCTGTGTGGCCATAGGGCACAGACTATGCCATATCCTGTGTCAACAGAAAAAAATGGTGGTACCAGATTCTAACAAACTTCAAGGAGTTTAAGCTATCCATAGGAGGATAGATTCCCATGATTCACAAGAGATCCGCTCGACTTTGAATTGGTTAGTTGGGGCAAGCTGTAAAATCAGTTTAGCTTAAGCTGAGCCATTGCAGAGGGAAAACCAGATTCTTCTAGAAGAACCACAGCAAGCGATGCCTCAAAGCCCTGCTGAATCTCCAGGGGCTGACCCTCAACTGGAGCAAAATGCTTCACTGCAAGGTCTGCTGAAGACAATCTAGTGCAAGCGCAGGGTGGGGTTACGGCGTTCTGGATTCAGGAGATGATCGCCAACAGTTTGAAGCAAACCAACAAAATCTAATTTTGATGCTGTGCTTATTCCAGGAGCTATTATTTCTCAATCCCATACAACTATGCCTGTATTTGACCTCTCATGCTGTGAATAGTTTGTTGAGGATTTCAAATCAGAGGCCACCTGGGAAGCGATGCTGTAGTAGGGTGGTTTTATTTCCTCTCTCTTTAGTAAATCTTCCGCTGACTGACACTGTTTGAAAAATACTTGTCATTGATGAAAGAAGCAAATTCTTTGCAGGTCAGTGAATCTGAAAAAATCCAAGAAAAAGGCAGCACAGTCTCCTCTCGCACAGCCAAAGCTTGCGCACATTATATATCCATGAATATTGTAAACATGCTGTATTTACCTCCCCAAAGGTTATACTGCTTTCTTCTTTAGGCTATTAATCCTGTACTGCAATCTGGCTAAAAATATTATTTCTTTAATATCATGTAACAGCAGCTCTCAGTCAATGACAAAAACACTATTCATAGCTCAGTTTTACTGCAAAGTTATTGACCATGGCTTCAGAAAATTGAAGAAATCTGCCAGACCACTAACTTCATTCTATATTGCCAGATCCTTGGGACTTCATTGCTCTAACAGTTACTGTATTTTTAAAACTATTCAATCCAGCATTCATGAGGAGAAACACTCTTCTGATCAATTAGATAATGCTACTATTTAAAAAAAATAAATTGCCTTTTTCTTACAGATTGAAGGGAACAACTTCTTAGGCAAATTGCCTTACCAGCTGCAAGCTCAGACTGGTAATGCAGGAGATGAAGTTTGTTGCTGTATCTTGAGGATTGAGATAAGAGGTCCTTTTCAGTCCAGACAGAAATTTTACCTTTTTAGTTAGTTTCAGATCTTCTCCTTGAATCTTCTGAACACATTTGCTCTCCAAGGCTTGTTATTGATTCACCTTTTTATTTTTTGTTTAAACAAAAAAAATCACTAAAAAAAATAATCATTTGGTAACGTGATCTATTTCCAGAACTGGAAACTGATGTCACAAAGATGGCAGTTCTACTAAAACTTCATGTTCACTTTTGCAAAATTAAGACATTTCAGTCTTAGCCTAGTTAACTGGCTGAATCTACTAATGCTCAAAAGTGAGGCAGTTTAAAGCTAAGCTATAAACACAGCAAATACCATGCCCGGGTGTATCTCAGCCACTTCTTAACAGAGGGATGAGCTACTTGGCCAGGATGCGTCACTTACTATGGACAGAGTCAATTAAGCTCGAGTTCCCTGAATACCTGAACAGGATTACTTCCATCTTCTAGGATTTGTTGATTGCTTGTCATGTTCCTTCCTTAGGTTCAAGCATCCTCCTGCACAGCCCTTACACATGAATAGACAAAACTGGAGCTTTCCAAGAATGACTTAACTGCGTTCCCTCTTTTGCCAGTCTTATGGCAGCTTCAATTTAATTAGAACAATTAGCACTGCGTTTTCAAGCTTTTGATTAAGTGCTATGTTTAATTGAGAACAGCTTTATGTCACAGTGACAAACTGATGGAAGGGTTTGATCTTGGAAAGAAAGGCATACCAGGCTTTGTGGCAGTCGCACCACTTCCCAGCAGTGCTCAGCAGACGTTGAGAGGGAGGGAGCACTGTAGGTACAGGAGAGCACAACGCAATAGGCTGGAAAGAACATCGATAACTCACGTGCAGTAGAGGGCAACAAATGAAACCCACAGGAAGAAACACACTGCACCACATGATCAAAAATCTGCAAACCCATCCAGGATCTTACCGCAGATGATTTTCTTTGAAACCATTCTCACAGTCACACACCTAATCTGTGCAGTAACACAGAGGCAGGAAGGTATTTTAATGACTTGATGCCATAAACACATGTATCTATCCCATAGATACCCACATTGAAAATTACAGGCTGGAGTTATCCCCTGACAAGAAATTAAACCAAAAGCTGCAAGACTGATTTTCTGTTAGGTTATACTACGTTACATGCACTCAAAAATGAACCACTTGGCATCCGGCTGGACAGGCTACCTTTCTTCCCTAGTTAGCATGTCATTTTAGTATTGATTTTATTTAATTATATTATTAAATCTTTTTTACTTCTGTGACCAGAAACCAGGCTTCATCAGAAGGTACAGCATTTGCCTGAAAGAATCTACAATTGATGTCAAGGGACAAGGTTTTAAAAACTGGAAATTGATGCCAAAATAGTGGTGGGATTTACCAAAATGGCCATAAAGCCAGCATGCATTTAGGGCTAGAAACCAGTCAGAAATCACTAATTCCTCTCTAGTCAGTAGTCAATATGAACACTACCAAAAGATTTCCAACAATTTTTATTTGTTACTTTCTAATACCTGAAAATGTAAGGGGATTTGAGGACTAAACAGGCCAGACTTTCCTGTAGCCTTCCACTACTTTGTCCTATCAGCCAAAAAAAAGAAAACTCTTGTTCAGCATCTCTGCCATAAGGAGCTAACAGAGGAAGCTGAGCCATCACATCTCTGGCACAGAGATACAGGGTGAGGGTGAGCTCCCGCCTCTGCTTCGCAGGCACAGTGCAATAGGTCAGTTTTCCTACCCTGAACATGACCTATTTCTTACAACTATTTCCTCATGAAGACATTATTATAGATAACAATGTTACTGAACACATTGATCTCTATACAGCTGTGCAAAACAAGGCTAAAATAATGACTGATGCATTACTATCACTGTTACTATATCATTACTATTACTACATCGGAGCACTGATTTCCCACCCTTCTTCACCTGCTTGCTTGGAAGAGGAGTATCAGCATCTATCTTCCATATCAGTATAGAAATAAAATAATCCAGCCTACCTGGAAGCAGGAACTCTGATCTTTCCTTCTAGTGTTGTCATACCATTAGAGAACAGCTTCCAAAAAAACTCTCGCGCTTTTGGTAACAAACACCATCGTTCTAAAGGGCAAGTACCAACAGAACAGCGATAAGGCTAAATCAGTGTGTCACAAATAGGAACGCAAACAAAGAACCCTGGAACCTAAGAGCCATGTGTTTATTTGTAGCAAATTAAAAAGTAAAATGGCTTCAAATCCAAAATTCACCAATTTCTTTCTAAGTCCTTTCCTTATTAGCATTTCAGACTGCTCTGCCTGCTTCACTTTGTAACATTCCCTGTAACTGTTTCATCCTTGAGAAATTCTTCTGAGAACAACGCTGCTCTCAACCTGCCAGCATCTCCCCCTTTCCCCAGGTTATTACAACTCGTTCCAGTTCTGCACATCTGTGCCAAGCTTGTTGCAAAGCAAGGGAAAGTTTACATGAACATCAAGATCACAGACTATGTAGAAGAGCTTCTTTATAAAAAAGGTGAGTTCTTGTAAGAGAATTTTAAAGTTGGAGTATTGTTAGAGAGTGCAAAACACATTGACAGTCACAAGCTAGATGCTGAATAAAACAAATTAAACTTTGCACAGATGCCAACAAATCATATGTACTATCATTTCTAAGATGATTATACACTTGCAACCCATTCTTTATATGAAAACAATGAAGCATTGTTACTCCAGTCAGAAACAGAAAGAGTTTTTAATTGCTGAGTCCTCCAAGGAAGGAAGTACTCTCACAAAGTGAACTTTGGCGCAGAAAGACAAGTCAGTTAATGCTTTGCTGTGGTGGGTTGACCTTGGCTGAGCACCAGGTACCCACCAAGTTGCTCTATCACCTCCCCCCCCCACCTTCCCTCAGAACGACAAGGGGAGAAGAGAATAAGATGGGAAGAGCCTGTAGGGTACGATAAAGGCAGCTTAACAGGAAGCAAAAAGCAAGCCACGTGTGCAAAGTGAAGCAAAAACAAGGTCTTATTCTCTACTTCCCATCAATAGGTGATGTCTGGTCTCTCCCGGGAAGCAGGGCTCTGGTACGCGTAGCGGTTGCTTGGAGGACAAGTGTCTTCACAGACAAATGACCCCAACTCCCTTCTCCTTTCTATCCCTTTTATACTTGAGCTGACGTCATATGGTGTGGAATATCTCTTTGGTCAGTTTGAGTCAGCTGTCTTGACTGTGTCCCCTCCCAAGATCTTGCCCACCCCATCCCACTGGCGGGGGTAGGGGGGGAAGTTGTTGGAAAGCCAGCCTCGGTGCCGTGCAAGCGCTGCTCAGCAGCTGCTACAACACTGGCATCTTACCTGCCTCCCAGTACAAAGCCCAGCACCATAAGAGCTGCTCTGGGGAACATTAACTCCAGCTCACCCAAACCAAATACATTTGCTGAGAGGCTGCACTCCTTTACGACAGGCAACATTACAGCCTGGCCATCAAAGCACATCTTAACCACATTTACTTCTGTATTATCAATCCTGGTAGATCGCTCCTCTTGAGCAGTCTTGAAATCCATCTTGTCATTTCTCTATTAACACCACAAATAAGTTTCCATGACCTGAGTGGGAAAGGAAGAAATTCTCCTAGTGAAATATAGTATGAAACTCATCTCGGAAGGGTCTCCAAATACAATCGTAAAGCAGAAACCAGGAAATACATCTACAGAGCAATCCTCAATTAAAAAAAATCTAGTCCATCTTTAGTGGTGTATCCTTTGTCTCACCTCAGAGAATTGTCACTCAAGGGTTTCAAAGACTCTAGCTCAAGCTTCTGATTTTACCTAAAATGAAACAGTAAATGCAGATGACAGATTTTGTACCTACTACAACTGTATCCCAGAGCATGTACACACTGCCAAGCATACCATTCAACTCCTGTGATCATGACAGTCTTATTTATATTGTCAGTGGAATGTTATTAGACCACAATAACTTATGCGGTGTCTCTGAGCAGTCTCTTTCACACAGGAACTCCTGGTTTTACAGAAAAATATAGTAGTTGCAAACATTCAGAAAATGATCTTTGAGAAAGGGAGCTCTTGCTCCACCAGAGAAAGCAACTGGCACCACAGAAACAATCCTCAGTCTTAGCATTAGGCACTATCTCCTGCTTCCAAAGCAGGGCAATAAACTAAAACCAAAATGAATCTATCAATTTCGTCAGCCTGGCTGTCAGGAACTCCCTGGGGACTGCCATCAGTGCTAAGTCTGAAAGGTAAATCATGATATCAAAGGATTTCCATTCCTCCATGTCTGAGCGAGAGCGGCCATCTGATCCTGGCACACGTAACCGGTACGTACAACCTTATATGCAAGGCCCCAAAGAGCATTAAAGGTCATATACGCATCCAGCACTTTTCATACTTTGACTCATCAGGTTTATCCCATCACGTGCTCATCCTGGATACAGGCTCATGGATGCAGATTGTACTCCCAGTTGTTGTATCAAACCACAAACTCCAGTTGCCTTAATGGGCCTGATTATCAGTCAGATAAAGTTTTTTTGACAACAGCACTGTTGTCTGATGACACAGTATTTCCTTTGAATACCCCATTATACCAAAGTTTGAAGAAACTTTTGTAAATTAATCATCGATGTCAGGACAGACTACACCTCATCATTCATTAGGAGAGAGATGAACAATCCTGAAGTTATTTTATTACTCACATTGACGGACAGATAAAGAAATCATTTAAATAAAAGGGCTGCAGAGGAACACATACACCTTTATGTTACCAAGTGATATAAAAATGATCAGAGAAAAATCAAGTAACAAAGGCAAGTTCCCACCTGAAAAGGCAGCAAAGTAATAATTACAAAGAACAGTATTAAGATGAAAGGATACGGCACCATTTCACACATCTGATGTCAGCCCAAACATGAAAAGGCAAAGCAGTGACGGGCACCACAAAGTTTACAGTAAGAAAAACAGAAAAAAAACCCCAATAAATCCAAAGTTGTGTTCACTACTGGGGGATAGGGAAAAAGTGGCTACGAAATTTTTTCTGACGCTCCAGATGCAAAACATCAATGATCACAGAGGGTTGTCCCCAATCCATCAACTGCATGTGATGCAAGGAGTAGAAGGTACTAGAGATGATAAGATGCATCACTCCCTCGAGCGTGTCATCGCTTGCAGCAAACAGTGAGCTTTCATCACTATCTCACTGGACCATCTTGACACACACCATCTCTGGGCCTTTCCTGCAATTTTGACATGAATGAACCATAAAAAGATAGAATCTCTTTTTAATGAGAATAGTAGTAGGCCGGGTGCTATCCACTTAATGGCTCAAGGGCACCCTAATGCTGAAAGAACTGAGACAAGGGTTTCAGTCTCTGTTGTACTGCAAGATTTCTCAGGCTCTCAATGGCAATAGTTTGCGTCTCCCTTTCTATCTCCCTTCCCCTTCTATGCCTCTACTTGCAGAGGAAGAAATAAGTCATGAAGATTTCAAAGATTTTAAGAAACAAAATAAACACATCCCTCTCCTCAAATCCAAAAAAAACCAAACAAACCAAAAAAACTGCACCAAACTTAGAAAGCTGAAATTCTTGCCAAGAGTCTCTTGACTTAAATACTATTTCTAGTGTAATTATGTTTAGGAACCAACAAAAGGAAATGAAGGCTGGACACTGAAGGAGTGCTGAGCACCAGGAGTCCAACATCTACTGTCAGATTCCTTCTGATAGACACAGAAATACAGGACTGTGCATGGAACAGTCTGCTTAAACAAACTTTATTCAGACATTGATCAGATACTGCCTCAAATATCTGCAAAATTCCCTGTTCATTTTCTGCAAGGATACCAGGGACTGTGCAGAGGCTGCAGTTCTTCTACCAGGCCCATTACTGATGGCAGGAAAAAAATTCTAAGCATTAAATTAACACCTGACTCAGCAAAAGTAATAGGCCAGTTTCTGCTGCCAGCCTTTTATGAGACAAGCCGTGTCTCTATACCCTAATCCAATTCCAGTGGAATGTGAACTGCAGCACAGAAGCGTTTGTGGCTGCTGGCTGATCATTCTTCCCCTTCAGAGAATGTTTTTTTAAAATTCATTTTGAATTTGTTAATCCATACCATGCCTCTACATCTTGCTGTAGGCTCTGTGCCTAGCACCGAATTTGTACAATCAACAATTACAATATTGATCTTCTAATGCTATATTCACTAATAAGATACAAAGATTTCTTTTATTCGTATTTAAATAACACCATAATGCTGGTATATGCAGTAAAATTCCAGGAATGTCAATAAAACCAGCAATATTTCACTAAATACATACCCATTTACATTCATTAAAGAAAGTGCAACTTATAAATATTTGAGTATGCTCTCAGAAGGCAGCGAAGATATTAATAGGTATTTGTACCTGGAAAGCCTAGAAATTGGAGGGCACCATAGAATATATACACACACACAAGCACAGATACAAGAAAGAACGGGACTTTGGTAGCACAGAACAGAGCCAGAACTAATTAACTGCTTCTTGGGTATTTCTATTCTTCACGACAGTCTCTGGTACAGACACACTATAAGCACAGGAATGCAGTGTCCTAAATCCATAGGGTTCTCCTGCTTACAAGATTCAGGAAACAAAGGTTTAATTCCTGGCCTGAAAACCTGCTCTAAAATAACAGGGACAGTCCAAATCTGTCAGCAACAACTAAGGCATCTCATCAATTTTCCCCAAATACAAAGACTGTACTCATTAATGGAGATAAGAATTTTCTTGCCATGTCCTTATTAGCTTCTGAATCACAAGGTCTTCATCCTTCACATGAAGTTTTCTCTCTTTGCTACAAGCTACATCTGTAACCCTGACACATTCCTGATCCTTTTCATCTTCCTGTCAACTAAGCAGGAAGCTAAGGTCTCAGAAAAAGAATTTGCCTGGAAAA
>VWZK01021431.1:791484-836836 GCA_013396935.1 Baryphthengus martii
CAAACATCAGAATAACTAACCAGGCAGTTTTTCAGGAGTCATATTGTGACCACCGAATGGCATCTAACTTCTAGCAGGTCTGTAGCATGCTTACAGGTGCTCAGCTACCTCTAGTAACATCAGGCATGGTATCTTGTCTCTCTCTGTATGCACATCAGGAAAAAAAAAAAAAATGAAGACGTATTTTTTTTCTAAAGAAAGTTTTGCAGAGTTAAGATACAGCCAGCTGCACACAGAGCTATCTCAGCTGCTTTAGCAGTATCCATGACATCCCACTCCCAGATCTTGACTGAGCAGAAGAGATGATCTAATCTAACATTTGTTGCTAAGTGGCCCCTTCCTTCTCATTCCTCTTTTGCTTCCTCCCAGTTGTAAAATCATGCTCCCCTGCCACTAGCCAAATTGGGTGGTCATCTCTTCTTTCAGGCAAGATGACTCAACTCGACTCGTCCAGATTGGTAGAAATAATCTGCTTTTTCCTGGAGAATTACCATTTTGTACAGGCTCAGGAAGAGGTTGGCCAAGATGCCACAGGAGGGCAGTTACACACCAGAGCCCTGCTGACAGAGAGTGAGGCATTCCTTCCAGTGGCAGGAGGCTCTTGGATCATTGCAGATTGTCCAGCAGCTCCTGGTGTCATCACCACGCAGGAACCTGCACCAGTTGCAAGCCCTTGGTCAATCACAAACATGAAGGTGGTTGCTTGCCCGAGCCTTAGCCCAGGCACAGCCAAGTGAACCACACAGCTGCAATGATAGGTGAGCACGGTGAATCCCCAAATCCTTTTGAGAGACTACCTCTCTGATCCTCCAGTGCAAGAGAGACACAATAGATCACAATTCTGTGAAGAGTGATGATTTATTTACTTAGGAGTTAATTTTTCAACTGTATTTAGACCTTAAAGACACAAGTAGAACTTCACTGCAAGTCACTAACCAGGTCAAGTACTTTTAAATATTCAATAATGCATCATATGCATCTTTTCAGGCTTAAAATACCTTTGAAAGACCCTGAAAGTCTTGCTGTTCTACATGGCTGAGAATTATTGTTCTTTTTTTTTTTAAAAAAAAACAACACAAAGGCAGTTTATAGTTTGTTTTATAATGAAACATTTTTTCTCCTTAGAAGCATATCTTACAAATATATGGCATATTACTGCAAGTTTAAAATTCTCTCTGTTCTTGCTCTGGCAATAAAATCAGTGTGCTATTCTCTCAATCTTCTCAAAAGCGTAATAGACAGAAGAGTTAAGAGGACTGATATTATCATTTTATAGCCCCATAATATTTTTTTTCTCTATTCAGACAAACTCTAAAGGGCATGAACCCCTGAACTTACCCAGTAGTCATTTTACTACACCTAGAGAAAGTTCTTTGCTTATGCAAACCTTCAAAGTCTTATTAGAAACTGATTCCACCTTTTGAAATCATCCCCTTCCTTCTCCTAGCTATTTAAACGTAGTTTCTAGATAAGGTGATACTGATAGAGATGCTACAGTGTTTGACATTCTGTAAACATCTAAAAATAGAAAGATAAGCTAGAACTCCTTTTTTTTTTTCCTGCCTCATGAAGTCTCCAATGTTTTCTTTGGCACTTCTTTGGGAGTTTGTTCTGTCAGTTTTGAGCCAGTTTCACATCTCCTCACAGATTCTAAAGGTCATATTAAAACCTGCCTCAGCTAAATACCTTGTTTTCTTGAAGCCTGACTAGAAATTGCAGTGTTATACCTGGGTGTCACAGTCAGAATCCTCCAAGGAGGATGCCACAACATGTGGAGCCGAGAACTCTATTTAATTGCAGGAAGGTTCCTCCTGGAGAATGTGGAGGTTGTTTGAAATTCAGCAGCAATAAAGACTGCAGGGGAGCTGCACAAGAAGCACTGAGAGCTCAAGATTATTTTCCTCTACCCTGCAATTATCTTGGATACTTAAAAATGCCTGCTACCTGGACATGAATAGTTTTGCATTCTAGTCCCACTGAGCAGCTTTGAACAAAAGATTTCAGAAGAATCGGGGAAAAACACACAATAGAAAGCTCAGAAACCATAATCCTACATTTAAAACAAATTACAGATATACTTTCTGCCAAGCAGGTATTCATACTATTAAGGAGCACAAATTGAAGTCCCTGTCATAGCGAGCTTAGAGGCTGCTTCTCTGAGCATTCAAAACAATGAGCCTCAGGAGCGTCTCTGTGCGTATTTGCACACGTGAATCCATATGCACATTTGAAATAGTTAATTCATTGTTAGTGTCTACTTTTGCGTGTAGTAAAAGCAAATCCTACTGCAAGCAAACGTATTAAGTTGTATATACGAAGTCGGTACCAAATAGATTCTACAATTGTGTAATTGACTGATGCTTCACATCACTGCTTGTAAATAACAGAT
Source organism: Baryphthengus martii (assembly GCA_013396935.1). NCBI lineage: Eukaryota > Metazoa > Chordata > Aves > Coraciiformes > Momotidae > Baryphthengus > Baryphthengus martii. Next base: position 793,874 of record VWZK01021431.1, read on the forward strand.
TAAAAGATGAAGTTCTCTAATTGAATGTCTACAGGATAAAGAGCAGCATCTAGTAGGGAGAGCAAGACAGACGGTAGGATTTGTCTGCAAGCAGAAAACCAGCAGAAAGGCATTACCCAATTTAAGTTGCACTTGGAATATGCACCGGCCACTGCATTTTATTCAGTGGGGCTAATGCATAGAACTGATGCCACAGTTTGGTATATTCTACTCTAAATCCAGGTGAATAGCTGTTTTTTCAGCTGCCCAGCTAAACTAATGAAAGCCCCAAACAATTCTTTCAGGTCAATCCAAAGTGAAATTTCTTTTTTCACCCTGTCACTACAAAAGCGAAGCAAAGCACCCACATCTAATAAAACTTAAAGAAAGGATTATGTTACTCCTTAAAAGTTAAACAGAAAAAAAAATATTTAAGCCTCTAACCTTTCTCAAACTCCATCTTACTTTTTGCATATTACTTTCACAGGAAAACTATTCTGTGTCTTCATCTTAATCCACAGCCTTTCTACTGAACAGGCATGTAAAAGAGCTACTGGACTTTTTTTTTTTACCTGGTACATTCATAATAAAGGCAGGTCAGTTAAAGCCTGACATTAGTCATTCACAGAGAAGCATTCCTCAACATACTAGCTGCCTCTCATTGTCCTATCTGGATAATAATCCAGTCACTGGATGAACAGACCATACAGTTGAGCAAACATTTCCATGCCTAGTTACTATGATCTACAATTCACTATTAGCCGTTGTGTTATCACATAATGAAGATAAAGATTAAAGCTGTATTTGGTAGATAACAAATATATAACTAAGACTGAACAAAAAAGTACTGATTAATCAATCTAATTTATGTTACTATTTCTTGTTTTACAAATTAAGTTTAGCTTCTCTACATATCTATGCACACAGTCTACAAATACTTAAGACTCCTTTCCTGGTCCCTGAAAAATGGTTTGAGTTGCTCAAACAAATCACAGAATATACAGACATTTACTGCCTGGCACTTTAGGAAATGTCCAGGAATAAATCAACTAAGACAAATCACTGAAAGTGAAGGAAAGCAAAAGCATTAAAATAACATATTAAAAGTGTTCTCCCGAATTACACGTGGTTCACAGAGGTGCCACATACAAAATTTAAGATTTGAGGGCTTTAAATTGTATAAATAGCAAGTAGCATTGCTGATACCGTAGTCATTGCAAGGCAAGAACTTCACATATCTTAAGTAATTCTGATACCTTGCTATTTCACCTGAAGATGGAAGACAGATCAGGTTCACTGGTAATAGCTTGGAAGGAAATACTTGTGATAGGTGAAGAATCTTATCTACTGTACAGAAATAGGAGAAATGAGCCCAATAAAAACTTTGTCAGATAAAGTGCACGTAGCGTCCCATGAGAATCAGCAGTGCAAGCAGATTGTGTGCTTAAAAAAGTTAGCAAGCCGGTCCTTTCAGGTTGATACGTCTCTGCTGCATGTGCACGCAGGTCCTTCCTCAGCACAAAAGAACTCAATTCTCTCCAGGTGTGACTGCAATACCAGCTACAAAATAAATTCTTCATATTGGAGCATCTCATTGGTTTTATTAGCATTTTTCTGCCTGCACATCAGAACCTATCGGCCAATTCTGAAGACACCGTGCAAGGAAACACACCCTAAGAACCATCACCAGCACTCTCAGCTAAGTGTGGAACAGGTAATTCCTGAGCAGACTTTCCTGCTCTATGCAGGTATTTCAAATACAAAAGAACCCCCTTCTCTCTCTCAGGTTAGCTAAAGATTTCAGCTAGTTTCTCTGCACAGTACCTGTGGTTTTGTTTCAGGAGGAGGCTGTTTACTTTGTTGTTGCTGGGTTTTGTTTGTCTTTCAAAGTACCGATCTTGACAAGATGTTTCAAATTATATGCACTTAAGATACACAACCATAACACGCACTTAACTTCAACTCTACTTTCTGGAAAAGATGACTCTTGTTTCCTCAGCAGAGCACAGTGTGATCTCTGCTATAGGAACATACGTAATTCCATAGGCTGGATAACTGAAAGCAGCAATATATCACCTTTTTTTCATAAGATACAAAAATAGTCAACTCCCACCCTTGCTCATGCAGAAACATCCCTTAGGGCTTAAGCCCTCTGGTTTCTTTCAGTCTTTTTAAAGGTCATGGTCTGACATTTCAACAGTGTTAGGAGTCATTGTCTTCCTTCCTATATGTGTGTCCCTGCTTAAGTGTAATTCCCCTCTAGTCACAAGGCAACAAATCACTACTTTGTAAGAAGACTACATCTGGTAACTGCACTTGGAGAGTGATTAAAAATAAGTCAAGGCAACTCAGCTGAAATAATGCTAGATGGGAAGGGGTCATGCATAAACCCAACAATCCCCAGGAAACATGAAATTAAAACAGAAGATGCACCTCATTTTCCTCCACTTTGGTTGAAGAACAAAATAAAAGCTGAAATGAGTCTCAAACAGACCAGAGTAGCTCAGATCTCTTCTGTAACAGCAAATAGCATATTACTAGCTTTTACTAATACTTCAGTCTAAGCAGTGAGAATTCTGCTTTCTCCACTAAACCACAACCAAAAAAAAAACAACCAAAAAAAAAACCACCAAAAACAAACCCAAACCCCAACAACTTACTTTATAAACAGGATTCTGCAGCTTTTATGAAATATATTATCCTTTCAAAGCTATTGTAACTGGAAAGCAAGGCCACCAGATAGCATGAGCAGCTCTTGAAATGAAGAGAGGGACCAAGTGGAGGAACTTTGTATTTAATTAGAAGCCACACCAGGGGATGGTTTGGCTAATTGCATGACTTAACAAAACCTCAAGGCTGCTCTAGGTTAAATTAGTTTCTAAGAACCTTCTAGAAGCCTTTGTGCTCTCAGTACTCAGAATGTCCCATGCTCCAGTAATGTCTTTCCTGACATCATTGCCTGCCCAAACTTACATATCAGAACATCTCCTATGAGGAAATTCTTTGGAAGTCTCTGCCTCCTAACTGAAACACTCAAACAGTGCTAAGCAGCCACAGCAACCAGGAAGTCAGGGAGTCACCTTAGCATATTCAGCTGAAAGCCTTTTAACAGTCCTACCAGAGAATAGGCCGGAGGGGGGAAGATACTGCCTTTTTTTTTTTTTTTGACTGAAGGAAGAATTTCAGAAAGATTGTTCTCTGAAAATTTCTGCATCTGTAATTAGGGAATGTATCAAATATGTTGCCAATTAGCTTAATTAGTGCACAGGCTGATTGAGACCTGAGCAGGAAAAGTTTCTCTTTACTTAAAGGGTGAAGAGAGTAGTAAAGACCAAAAATTCTCATCAACTTAGGAATAGGACCAGAGGAAGTATTTGACTGCTGCTCATGATGAAGTGACAGTTCTCAAAGTATTCGAAGGGAATAAACTCTTTGAAGAATGGTTTCAGCTGTACCTCCCTAAATCCCACACTTAGAGCTAGAATAATGATGATTTTCAGCTGGAGCCACTGTGATTTCATCAGAATACCAGACAGAAAAGGAAAAGAAATCTTGTCCATTTGGTATTAGCTAAAGCTCTGATATAAATTGTAAAGTTATTTAACCTCATCAGGGCAGATATAAGAGCTACAACCTTAGGCACTGTGTACCTTCCAGTAGCAGCAGTAGATGGCTAAGACAATGGATCACAGGAATTCTAATACTGCCCAATGCCTGACAGACAACTAAAAGGCTACAAGTAAAGTAGTGGAGAAGTGTTTATATTGCATTTAAAATTAATTTTGTAAGATTCACCAATAAGGCATATATCAAATATAGTCTTCTCTTTAGCAAGCATTGTAGATGTGCTGAGCATCAACACCTGGGATGTATATGCACATATAGACACACAAACACTCCCAATCATAAATGTGCTAAGCAATACACAGAACTAAATCACTATCCAAACTATAACTTTGCACAGGAGAAGAAATCCAAGCCTGTTTCTATTGTTCTGTCTCATCTACATGAACAGTTTGGTTTTTGTTAGAGTGTTAAAAGTAAAGCAAAGTACAACTCCTTTACTTATTATGAAGCTCTACCACCTGCCTGGATGAGATTTCAGTGCTGTCCAGTGCCATGCAGCTTGGCTGTGGTTAAATTTATTTCAAGGAATCCAGTAACTCAGTAAGGCTTACAGTGCTCCATGATCATATTTAGAGTGTGTTTCTCCACACTTGAAACTCTTTTTATAATTCATGTTCTGATTTAAGGGCAGCTCCAGACAATGGATTCTTTCTAGGATTGCCCATAAATTTCATCTTTGCATCTTAAGAAAATACAAGAAATTTCATCTCGAACCAGATCTGCACTTTTTTTTTAAATCTTAAACCTAAAACTGTGGACAAATACAGTCAAAACCCTGAAACAAACAACTCCTCTTTGCATCAACCTTAACTAGGATGGCCTCTTAGCATTAGTATTTTGTATTCATGACAATTCAATGAACTAATAGAAAACAATGTCTGAAGACAAAGAATCTAATCAAAGCTACAAACCATAGGGGTTTTGTCTCATGGATAGTGTATCTTGATGAAAACACAGGTCAATTCACATCATCGCTTCAAGTACTTCATAATTTTCAGTCTTCTATAGTGCAGATCAACTAGCTCATCTTTGTACTATGGTTAGATTAAGTTTAAGTTAAGTTGTTATCCTGTGTTTATTAGACTATAGGAAGGTTTAGTCTCTGACTGGTTTCCAGTGTGATGGTATTAGTAGCACGCATTATTGCTCAGAGATAGAGGGTAACCTGTAAAAAATGTTTTCTTTCTGACAATGGTCCAATAATCTATAGAAGCAGCTTGTTTTCATGTCCATAATAAAGTCAAACAATATTTCTACAAATAAAGTTAAAGGAAAATACAGTAAAAATCAAGTTTTGTATTCCTATACCCCAATGAAAACTTTATACTAATGGAAAACAATAAATGCAAAATTCTATTTACATCCCTCATACCTAATGGTCACATAATTCCTACTCAAAAATATACAATTGTGCTTACCAAATACAGGCATGGAAATGATCCTATCACGAGCAGAAGAGCACTTACTAATGCACAGCACACATTCCTGTCTGTAAGCAAAATTGAAATGAAAAGAACTAAAGAGGGTAAATGTATCACGATTAGGTGAAAGAACAATAAATGTCCTCATATTATTTTAATATTCCTCTGAAAACTTTATATGGCTCACTTCTGCAAGAAATTTCAGAGGGGCTGTGGGAATTTTAACCTTTCTTGACAGCGTTACTTTCCTGATCAAGGTGTGAGCGTTAACTGGTAACTACTCCCATTTATATGAATAATGTCCGTTTTAAAGTTTCAACTGCAGTGTAACCCCTAATTTGAATTACTGTCTGTGAAAAGAGTAGATTCAGCACATCTCATTTATGTGCTTATCTAAACAGGAGGCAGCCATACAATATAATTTAGTGTATACAGCAGTTTGCTAATAGAGAAACTATGCACTGGGTAGCTTTTACTCAGAAGGTTTCTGTAGCTTGAAATCTGAACACTTAATACAGCAGAAGAATTTAATTTTCTAGGGCACAGTTTCTCACTGACACAGGTGTCCTTATAGGAGAATTTACAGTGTCCATTATCTTCTCAAATAGGAAGCACAAGAAATGACCATGCAAGAAAAGACATTACAAAAGACCTCGCTTAATCTGAGATTTGTGGGAGTAGGGCTCCAGTCTAAACATCAAAACCTAAATTCAAAGTTCTCCTGAAACAGGATCTGCAGATGATGGTGTGTAACTCCAGGAGCTGCCCTGCCCATTTAGACAAATCACGACCAGAATTCTTACACAGTCATTACATGGCACCATTTATCTTGCTTAGTGTCTCTGAGTAATGGAGAGGACACAGACATTGACAGACTACGGAAGATTCATTGCCTTGGCCGCTGAGGAGGGGAGTGAAGAATAAACATGACGCTTTTCATCTTGCTTTGACAGAATGGCAGGGGAATAAGTAAAACGTGGTCGATACACTCCTGGGAATACCTGGCTCTTGGGTTTCCTAAGAATTAAACACACTTTTTGCCTTAGGCTGGACAAGCAGCTCTTAATTGGGCTCAGATTGTGACCACCACACTCACAAAGTTGGGAACTCACAAAGCCCCTACTCTGTGAGTAGTTCAGCAGACGTCAGCCAGGCCACTGGAGAAGTGAGGTACCAGTCTATTCCGATTTCTTCACAGGTCAGTGGTATTTTCCTCTGTTTTGGGCACTAAGAACCTTTCAAATTGGTAGACGGGAATGAAGTGTAGACTGATGGGAGTCCTCTCTTTATCCCAAGAGGGTGCATGTCATGGGCAATCAACTTAAAAATTCCCCATGTCAAGCTCAGGTTTCATGTGTGGAGGAGCATGAGTCAGAGCTCTCTTTCATACATTTCTCAGGAGGCCTTCACTCATCCTTGGGGATATGCCTGTTTCCAACAGTTCAAAGCTGTTACTTCTTGTTATGACAGGAAGACCCCTCAAGATGCAAACAGTACTACAAACCAAGACACAATCTCTGTCTAAAGGAAGTACAACATAAACTAGTTGTGATTTCATAATGTTGTGACCCAAGTTCATAAACAGTAGGGAGGTAACAAGATGGCTCAATTTCATTGGATTAAAGGGACGTGGTAGAATTCAGGCCAACACTGAAATGTTAGCTCCATTTACTTCACCAGGGAGTGAAACATGGAACACCATAGAAACACCGTGAGCAATGGGATTGGGCAGATTTGTGGTCCTTACTCAGATGACCAGAACAAGAAGAGCTTGTCGGGAAAAAGCTAAACAATAGCTAGAGGATTTAAATTGAAACCGCACAATGTACAACAAACTGTTGACACCACCCACAAAGACAGTAGAAACCTACCTGTATAGCAGGAATCACTGCACGGAAATGCAAAATTATTTCTGTGGAGGTTGGTGTCCTGTTGTTTGCATGCTTGACTTACTTTCCTGGTCAATGAAGATCTCCATAACCACACAGGTGTACAACTACTACTACTGGAACCAGTTAGCTGGGCAGGTTCACAGAAGCTCAGCTTGAACTGGCTGATGCAGCCAGATACTGAGAGGCCCTGTGCAGGTGTAAAAAGGAGTCGTAACTCTCAGTCACATGCGAAGAAGAATTCAAGGCAGCACTTGGAGATCCTAATAGAAATGTCCCAAGAAATAACAGGATGAGGAAAAAGCTTTAACTGAGGTTTCTTCTGTCTCTGTTTAACTTTATAATAAACAGACACCACAATGAAATAGGGACCTTAGGATAACACATAGTGTATGTAAACTGGATTAATTTGCACATAATGGTAGGATACAAAACATTTACAAGCACATATACCCAATGAACCAAGAGAAACTCCCAGCTTTAGAAAACAGTAATTAAAGCCACAAGCTAACCTAGTTTCCAAACCACATACATAGAAGCCCCCTTACAGCAGTATATTCAGTGCTGAAAATGATCAGCTACAGCTTGCTTTAATGATCCAGTAAGTAAAGGAGCTCCCGAATGCTGGTAAATGCCATCCTGGGTGGGGATACTCACTCTGACTGCTTGAAACAGGACAAATTACTCCATTAGCTGTGTAAGAGCACTTAGGAAGTTTGAGTCCCTGTCACAGATTCTGCTGTTGCTAGCACTCTATAGTGGAAACCAAGGCTAATTAACAAAGAAAGCAAGAGCTGGATCATATTTAAAGGTGTACAGGTAGACAAATAGACTTTCTACATGCTGGAAAAATTCAAGAGATGAAAAGAATAAAACCCACCATAAACCAGCATGCAGTGGCAGTCTGTCAAAGGTGCTCTGACTTCGTTATCACCTCCAAAGTACAGTCCTCTCATTGTGTTTCAGCCCTGAACATAGCACAGGGAGATTGCAAAGCAGGTTACATAAAACATCTTCTTGGCAAAGATCCATGGTTTTAAGCTCTAAATCATCTTTTATGTTCCGTTTGGTTTCACTGTGGCGTTCTGGTCTTAACAATACCATGGATAATAAATGAATACGTTTCACAACTTGGTAAGATAACCAAAATGCCAGCATCTACCTGATGAGCCTTATAATGGAGTTGTAATGAATTTTATGTAGTGCTGTGCAACTGGAACGGTGCAAGGAGCCCTGGAAAGATATTTAAGAGGGAACACTTCTAACACCTCTGTTTACAAAAGAAGGGATAAAAATAATCGCTAGTTTACTCCTGCAGTTGTTATTCCTGACAGCATTCAGTTGAAGCCAAGGAGATTACTCACGTGAGTAAACTTGTCACAGAAATAAGGCTGCAGAAATAAGCTCCGAGAGGTAACAGTGGCGATACCTGGAAAGCTTTTCTTTGTGCAGTATCTAGCTAAAACTGTGTAATGCATTCCTGTGAAGCAATGGTTTACTCTAACATGACATGAAAGCCTAGGAGTTCTGAAAAAGCTAATAGTCACTTTTAAAAATATTTTCTACTGATCAGGATTCAGGCATAAAAGCAAGAATAGTAAAGTCTCTGCTCTTGTGCTTGTTTTCTCTGTATTTGATGAACGTTACCTCATTTGAATTTCAACTGATAAAGCAATTAAAAATTAAATTAGACCAATGAAATAAGAGAAGTACTTTCAGATCTCCTAATTTGTTGATAAACTTTTTAAAAAGAGGAACAGTAGATGACGACTAACAAATACTATGCCTTCACACAAAACGTTACTTGAAGTAAAACACAAGAAATGCAAACACCTGAGAGCACTTGTATGAGTACTCAGAACATTCTGAAATACAGTTAACAGCTTAAGAATAAACAGTGAAAGGTTCTGTATTTCCTCATGCAACAGTACCTAAAAATTAAAAAAAAAACCAAACAACAAATAACATACACACATGTTCATGATGTTTTGCCCAAGAGGTACTCATAGCCATTTTCCAAAAAAGGTATTGAGACAAGATTTTCAGCTGCTAATCTCCCCATAGCTATAGACACGTTTCCAGGAAAATGTAGTTTGTATCAGAAAACATTTCAAAACTTCATGAAAATGCTTGACACACAGAAGGTCTGCAGGATTTCTCGGGGGATTTTTAGGAGAGGTTAAGCCAAGAGGAGAAGGGATGCTGTGCCACTACACAAAAGGGACCAGCACGCTCCGCGCTGATTTGGGCTAATGGGTAGCTCCAATTCTTGTTCTTTTTTCCAAGCCACTGCCATGATACATCCCTAGATGGGATTAACCCATGTTAAGCACTGGAGTCTTGAAAATATTTTGTACTTTTGAAAATGCTACTAAATACTAAAATCTTAGCCTGGTAGATAATCGCTTAGATTTTTAGAGCCTACTCCTACATGGATACTTTTCAGCATTATTTGTTTGCTTGTTTGTTTTCAGTTGAGACTGAGTACTGCTGGATTGCTACACAAAACCCCTAGTTCAAGAGGATACAAAAACATGCCAGTAAGGAAGACGATCAACGTCATGGTTTTCTTGTTGACACAAGTCAGGACTGGGAGAATCTGAAAAAAAATGTATTGCTTCGAGCTTTCTGTATAATGTTTCTTGTATTCCATGTGTGTGGTTACAAGAGCTGAACAGAAACCAGCAATTTTGCTTCATAAGAGCTTCTGTCAATATTTTACCTGGGCCTACTATGTCACAGGAATTTCATATTATCAAAGGAAGTGAAAGAAAAGCTGGATGAAACTCAATTTTATGCAACCGTGTGTGGTTTTGACACACGCAATCAAAAAATAGTCTGATCCAAATCTCCATGTGGCCAACTAAAAAGGGGTCCAAAGGACTTCATCTTCAGACTAGCTTCTTTGCCTAGATTTGTGCCATGACAACAACTGATTGTCACAGAAGTACTCTATACATTGACGGCTTTGCAGAGAGGTTCCATGGTGCCAAACCGTGGCATTGCTAAGGATCACACAGCTATTCTGATCCAGCAATAAGAGAGGCAAACCCAGTAATTGTTATGACAGGCATAGTCTGAGCTCTGAGCTCTGTTGAGATTGCATTTGAAATAAAGACTTTGTGTTTCTGTTGTCTAAGGAATCAGTTTTGCCTTACTGCCAAGAGTCTCATTTTATATCAGCAAAATACTCGAATATTGGGACTTGGTAATCAAGGGACTGACAAATACCTCGACATTCCCAGTATACAAACTGAATTAAAACCAAAAATCTTCCCACTGACATCCTCTGTTATGTTATCCAGAAGCTCCATTTCTGCAGTTCATGAATAGAATACAGTTGGCTTTACTCCGCTCTCCTATTTTTTACAAGCCTGATGCTTGTACAACCTGGCAGCTTTTTAGCTCAATCATATAAATGTCTTAATACCCTGCATTGATCTGGAATCAACACAGTTGCCGACACATGGATAAAAAGCATCTGGAGAATTTCTCGGTTGTTATTTCAAGCTGTTTATTATTCCTTGAGGACTCATATGAACACTCAGAACTATCATGCCTGCATTAATACTCCTCTCCTACACCTCTGGGTACAGTAACACTGTACATTAAAGATGCTTTAGAAAATTGTTTGCGAGTTGATATTGCACTGGGATTACTTTTGTACGGTCTGCAGCTTTGCACTAAATAAATACTGGAAAACTGCATGCTGTGAAGTAGGCAGTTCGAACTCCTCACTCTGGCCTTTGGAACACAGTTAAAAGTAAAAATAAAGCATTGATATTTACCAAGTTATATTTTAAATCTTGGATTTGGCAGACCTGTGATTAATAGACTCAAGGAACATTAGTAATGTTGTGCTTACAGACTAGCACTGGGAAGCAATCATTTTGAGGCTAGTGAAGGAGCTTTTTTGTGAGCTGTTCTTGTCCATGAGGAGACAGAGATCCCCATTTTTATCACTATGGTGCAGTAGGACATAGATTTATGAAAAAAGCTACCACAAAGAAAAAGAGCAAAAAAGTATCAGGGAAAAAGTGGGAGAGCAAGCATGTGAAAACTCCTTGTTGGACTACCTCTGATCTAGTGGGAGATCATCACTCACTACTATACAAATAAGTTTAAGTGATGCAATCATGCAATAAGAAAAATCCTATCAAGTGGAACAGATTCTGTTGCCATTAGGAAAAACAGGAGCAAGGGTGGGAGCAAGAATGAATCAAAACCCACCAAATACCGTGAGATGATTCTACCATAGCACTCCTTCAAATGCAGAATATAACCATACTCTTAATCATACCTATCAGTATTACTGCACAAAATTTTCCAGGCTTTGAGAGCAGGGTATTCATGATAGCCTTCGGTAAAATGGGAAGAAATGCTGTGTTCATGCATGAATGATCCCAGCTGCTAGAAGAGATTTTCCGTTTAAGAAGGAAATACACAGATGGACAGACCGGAGAGAGAGAATACTTGAAACCGCTCGGCAGAGATTTCACAACCCACATAATACTGCACAAAAGAGGAAACCTACATTCAGATCAGCCACCCTTCTTCACAGGGCCTTGAAGGAAAAAAATCTGGAGAAAAATCCTCTCAAAGTGGAAGTGCAATGAACGGTGGGAGGGAGACGTTCTCCACAGTCTCACAGGGAAACGAAAAGATGAATGTGAGAGATGTGATTTGGAGCTGTGCTCTCTCGATCTCACTAATACTTCCCTTTGCCAGAAGCAGTACACTCATGAACTAGAGGATTCAGCATATTCTGTAGCAGTTTTCCAATGGCTGAAATTTCATAGATATTGGTACCTACATCAGCTAGATGAAAGCCAATTCAGCTTTACCTACCTGTGTTGCAATCAGGCCTCTATTTGTAGCTTCAAAGAATCACAAATCCAACAAAAAAAAACCCTTACCTGCCAGTGAAGACTGAGGTATTCCACACAGATCAGTGAAAGCAGTATCATTTTCGAATATATTATGAATAGATTTTCTTACTTGTTTTGGAGTGGGGATTTTTGCCTCATAATCCTCTTCCTAATAGATCTAGAACTACCAGAAAAAAATCGCTGGCAAGTTTCTCCAGATTTAAATGTACATATGTGGAAACAGAGAATACATCTATTAAGAACAACATCTGTAAAAGCGCTTGCCACACTCCCTACACGATTAAACGGTAATCTTTATGGAGCGAAGTGCCACATATCTGTTTTTATTAGTAACTTGGTAACTAATGATAAATGTATGATAATTTATTCTAAGTGAAATGAAGTGTGCCCTAAAGACAGGCTATGCAAATGAAAGCTTCTGCTTACACAGGTTTAGAGTATGTACATTAATAATCAGGTATCTTGACTGCAGTGGAAAAGATTGCAAGAGTGACATGCTAAGGCAGATCAGGATGGAAGAACACCAAGTATCAAAGGGTTATCTAAAAGTTGTGTAAGCCCTAAAATCTGCCAAGCTACCACTCCCAACGTTTCAAGGCCTAAAAATGCAAAACTTTTAAATATTTCTCCTTCTCTTAACAAATATACTTTCCAATTCACAATGACATGCTTTTCAAAAGCCATATACATTCAAGATTTTGTGCAGTACATAAGGTCAGTCCTCTTCCCTTTCAAATGGTGATGAGAACTCCATGAGAGGGTGAGTGGCCATGATCAGCTGTGTTCCTTACCTCACAGAGCCATGAACCAAAACATACACTCTTGTTCATCTTTGGTTGCATCTCTCTAATGCTGTTATTTGTATTCTGGAGATACTTGTTGCCACTGAGACAAGGATGTCACTGTGCAAACAGAGAGTTATTGTCTGTGTATCTTACATGACACTCTAGGTATGGCTCAACATATTTCTCCTCAGGCTCTTTTTGTTGTACTAAAAAAAGAGAAGGTGGCTTATGCTGTTATGTTTGGGATATCTCCCAGATTCATGCATGAGGATCAAAAGGTAGATAGAAAATTTCCTTTGTTCTCAGAAAAATTCCACATCTTCACTCACTCATCAGAATCCTTCTAGTGCAGCAGACTTAGCAGATACGGAAAACTGGACCCAGAACTACCATCCAATAAACTCCACAATATTTATTTCCACACATAATCATGCATAGAGAGATGATGCCATCTTTCCTTATGCTGAGTAGCCCCCAATTGCCTCTGGCATCATTCAACAGAAGGATGTCAGAATACCTCTTGTCTGTGCAGTTCTTCCTCCTACAATAAAGATTTGTGAAACACTGGAAAGCAAACACAAGACTGAAGTGATTTCCTTTCCCTAAAAAGATATAAATAGGCAAGGCCATGTCAGGGAAATTTAAGGTTAAATTTGGAATGAAGTGAGGACAGCATAGCTGTCATGAAGCAAGCTGTAGCTACTGAAGTTCTTTCCAAAATCAAAAATAACCTTCGCACCCCAGACGCAGTTATCCTCTCCCTCCTTCCCCTTTCCTTCTGTGTATCTTCACCCAGACACCATTGCATGTCTTTTAAATACCTCCCAGGATAGTGACTCCACCACTTCCCTGGGCAGCCTGTTCCAGGGCTTTTCGGTAAAGAAATTTTTCCTAATGTCCAATCTAAACTTCCCCTGGGCACAACCTGAGGCCATTTCCTCTTGTTCTGATGTTTCTGTAATGTCCTTTACCCCATCATGTTACATTCACAATTTACTACTTGCTTGGATCAAGGTCTTACTTTGCCAAAGCATAGTTCTGCTCCCACTGAAGTCCATGGCAAATCTTCAATGGAAACAGAAACAGATCTACCTAGCAACAGGCTTGCAGAACTGAGGACAGAGTTTGGTTTCTTCCACCCTGCTCCTGTCCCCTCCACAGTAAACAGCTGAAATCCATGTCTGAGTGAGAAAGATCTTCATCTACCATTCCCTAGAGATTAGATCACCAACCCAGGCATTTACTCTTGACACTTGGCTGAGCTTTAGTGAAGACTCAGCAGGAGAAAGCTCCTTTAAAGACCAAACTTACAAAATTCTTACAAAGAATTGTCTCTTTACTTTGTGTAATTAATTCCTTGACCGCTACAGAAGGATACTGAGTGAACACACACTCCCAGTGTGTAATGATTATGCTAATCTACTGAAGAGAAAAGATGTGTTGTGTATTAATCAAAGTCTTGAGCTCAATTTCTCATTGCTCTTGGACTAAGTGATCAATACAGTGACACTCACTTGCCCCAAGTACAGAAGGACTCTACTAAGATTTAACATTTATCTTGGGTTTGTGAGTGAAATGCAACTAATTAAGGTTCATCATATAAGAAAGCTAAAAGGAGCATTTTAAGGAAAAATTGCACTGTCAGAAGGTACAAAGTAGACTGTCAAACTGGTCTTTCACCTCCACTATCTACAGAGTACAATGTACTCGAAAAACTACAAGAAATTAATCATAGGTCTCTGGGAAGGTTCTTTCTTCATCTCCTAAAGAGCATTCAGACACTGTTTCTGTAAACAAAGAAACAAATTCCCTTTCTCCTGTCTCCCATAACTTGCATTCTCAGAATCCCAGAGTTATTACCGTAGGAACACACAGCACCAAGTGTGACGTACCCATCAGGCACTAACTACAGTACTAATCATGTAAGTAACAAGTGTGACTGAGCTGACCTTCTGGGTCATTCTGGGATAGTAAAGTATTACTGCTGTGTGCTACCCTCTCTCTAACTAGCCTTACGCAGCCACCTGCCCACACTAACCGGTTCAAATCTCAAATTATTAAGAGTATGCTGTTAACAGACCCTTGGGACTTATTACATACACAAACCTAAGACAGAAAAGTTAATATAAAACAAAAAGACAAAAGCTAACTAGCAAAGAAAGTACCAAGTCCAAAGCATGACTTGGCTTGGAGTATTCTTCTCTTCATAAAATTAATTTCAAACTCCAGAATCCCAACATGGCTTTCGAATACCTCTTCCTGGATTATTTAAGGTACCCCACAGATTTCTGCTACAGAAAGCTTTACCCAGTACTGAAGTTTCCAACAGGGTGTTGCCAGAAAAGCCAGTCACATGGTGATTTGAAGCATGTTGTCAGAGGGACAGCTAGGCGACCACAGACAAGTGGGACTTACTAATGGTCTCGAGGCTGTGCATGTGTGTTACAAAAGACAGAATTCAAAGAAGTTAGGGGAAAATCCCAGCAACCTGCAAAGCTAGTTTTACTTTGTGAAAAAAAAAAAGATGAGAATACTGAAGTTTTCTTGTGCTGAAACTGATTTCAGAAGAGCACATTTTCAATTTCCAGCCTCTATGAAAAAGAGATTTTATGCTGACATCACTTTCTAGGTATTTCAAAACATAAGAGGCCAACGAAAAGTCTTGTGGAATTCACTATTTTCCTATTGGAGGCTATGTCATTAGAATACAAACCACATCATAAAAGTCACTTATATGCATGTTGAAGCTCTCATATTCCTAGGGCAATTGGAAACTAGCCCTAGTTCACACAGAGCTGTATTAGATCATTCAACCACATAGAGAAGAGAACATTCAATGTGACTAAGTAAAACACATTTAAGTAGGGATTTACATCCTCTTGCCTGTATGTCCTTGCACGACTGGTCTTTGCTTTCAGGTTCAGATTCAGACGGAGTGTCTCTCAGCAAACCCTTGCCCAGCTCTCCCCAGCCCGTAGGAAGGGGAAGGGAGCAGAATTTCATCACCTCAGAGGCCCTGCTGTGCCTGTTCTCTCTCTCAGCCATCCTTTAGTCTCTGAAAGACACACGACTACTTTATCTTCATCCTGCTTGTCACACAAGTGGATCCCATCATAACACAGTCAGGAAGGATTTACAATACTTGCTATGTAGGTTAATAGCTCATTTTGCCTCCCACTGTACATATGACTCCCATTAGCCCTAATAAGTCATAAGAAATAGACAAATGCCTTCCAAAAATCTGAATGAGTTATCATCTTCAAAAGCTTCTTTTACTAGTAATAAATCTCTATTTTTCCCTAATATAGTGTATAGAGATCAATAATTATTATACTCTAACCAGCAGGAAATAAGACTTAGTCGCTCTTGTAAATACAGCCATTAACAAGCTAATTAAAGGAACCATTAATAAATCCATCTGAATTGATTTCAACTTTTCTAAAGCATAAGGAAATCACACAGCAGAAAAATCTGCTTTGAACATCGCGTCAGCTTGCAGAACAGGTGAGAGAACAGTAAGAAAAAATTCCTTTACAATTGCGTCCGGTGTATTTTCTTTCTTTCCCATTTAAGCACACAAAATACTCTCTAACCATGGCATTGGCTGAGCAGAATGAAGAAACAGAAGCTGAGGTCAGGCTGGTTTTCCTTTCTACTTACTTGACGTACTGGGTTTGCATGGCAAGGTTTTAGCAGCGCCAGGGGCTACAGGGGGGGCCTCTGTGAGAAGCTGTAGAAGCCTCCCCTATGTCCAGAAAAAATACTGTACAAGGGCAACTTCAGCTGGAGCAGAGGTTCCCTCAGAGCTTGTGGTGAAGACCATGGTGAGGGAGACTGTCCCCCTGCAGCCCATGGAGGTCTATGGTGGAGCTGATATCAACCTGCAGTCTGTGGAGGATCCCACAGTGCAGCAGGTGAAGGCCCAAAGGAGGCTGTGACGCCACAGGAAGCCTGTGCTAGAGCAGGCTCCTGGCAGGACCTGTGGACCTTTGAAGAGAGAACTGTGACCTCATGGGGGACCCACACTGGACGAGTCTGTTCCTGGACAGCACCCCATGGAAAGGACGTATGCTGGAGCAGCTCATGAAGAACTGTAGCCCATAGAAAGGACTCACGTTGCAGAAGTCCGTGGAGAGCTCTGCCCTGGGGGAAGGACCCCACGCTGGAGCAGGGGAAGAGTGTCAGGAGTTCTCATGAGGGGGAAGAACCAGCAGAAGCAATGTGTCATGAGCTGACCGCAACCCCCAGTCCTCATCCCTCTGCACCACTGGTGGGGAGGAGGTAGAGAAACTGGGAGTAAAGTTAAGACCAGGAAGAAGGGAGGAGTGAGGGGAGGTATTTTAAGATTTAGGTGGGGTTTTTTTCATTACCCTATTCTGATTTTGACTGGTAATGAATTAAACTAATTTCCCTTTGCAGTGACAGAGCAGCTTTGGTGGGAACCTGGCAACCGGCCAGGGTCAACCCACCACACCTGAGCAGAAACACTGAAACTGATGGGAATTTTTGCAACTCCAAAGGACTAGTATGAATCACAGAATCATAAAATCACAGAATTGTCATGGTTGGAAAACAAGCTCTCCAGGATCAAGAGTCAGATTCTGAACTGACATGAAGTGATGTATTTATTTCATCAGTTAGCTCTAAAGGTGAGAAATGATCACAGTAAATCTCTCAGGACTCAGTTTTGTATTGCATCTTCATTTCCAAAAAGCCTTCCAAGATATTTTTCAATCCTTCTTTGAGAAAGAATACTCTCCTTGGACTCAGTCCAGAATTTACTGAAGTCGTTGGTTTAGGATCACTGGATCAAATTTTTCTGAAGCATCTTCTGAAAACATCTCAAGAATGCTTTTAGGAAATAATTATATAAGAATATATTTAGTTATAGAAGATTTTGCACATTCTTATGATCTGTTATTGTCTCAGCAATTCTTCAGTTTTCTTTGAGCAGCAGAACTTAACCTTTCGTCAAACAAACAATCAGCAGCTCTTATTGTAATTGGAGAAAATTAATTTTCTTGTTATAAGTTACGTGTATTTAAAACTGCTTGGTATCTGGTGTAGTTAGTTATTTCATAGATTGGCACATTTCCTGAACACTAACTTTAAAATATCTGGGTTTTAATGAGTGATCAATAATATGACCTTAACGAATGTATTTTCCCCCAAATAGGAATTTCAAACTCATCTTTTTGATACATCACAAAGGTAAAAACATAAACCAAGTGATTCAAATGCAAAGTTGTCTTAAGGTAACTGTTAAAGTAAAAAAAAGAAACCCAGGTGCCAGCTTTTAAAGAAAAGACCCTAGAAAGGTTTATCATATTAGGAAGTAAAATCAGGGAAAGCACATGTATCAAATATATGTGCCGTGAAAGCACAAGTAAGTCTAATTAGAAAGTTTCTCTTGCTGTTAAAATCAAAGGGGATAAATTCTGTTCCCTGTTAAAGCAAAGTAAATCCATAGTAATTCCCCAGAAACTGCTCCGCCTTTACATCAAGGTAACAAGTAGCTGAATTTAGTCAGGGTTCTTGAAAATCAAATGAAAATTAAGCTCCACAAATGCTACCCACACACACAGAGAGTATTCCATTTTATAAAAGGTTCGTTGTGTTTTCATCAGTAGAGGACGATGACCTGGGCTAAAATACAACTCATATATTAATATATGAGTTAATAAAACTCGAGAAGTGTCTGGTTCATTAAATGCTCCCAGAACGCCCTAGTTCACTCAAGGGGTTAGAGCAGACTGTGACACACACTGGAACATTCAACCTGGGCAGCAGTCAATTTTTGGATTTAGACAAATCAAAAGCATATGCAGAATTTACTTTTAAGGGTTCTTTCCTTTTGTACCCTCATTATATGTTACACTCGGAAGCATAAATGCTAGAGAATTTGTCTTTTACCCATATGTAAGTGGTCTGTAAATTCACAGCAAACTTGGAATATTCTGTCCTATCTGAGAAACATGAAACAGGCACAGAATGGTCTCATGCCACCTGCAAATGAGAAAGTCAAGGAAAATTTACAGTTCAGAGAGGTAAAACACCAAAAGGCTAATTTAATACATCTGTCACATACAATTACACAGTCAACTGTAATCCAAAACATCTAGTTTTTTTTTCCTCTTCAGACATAAAAGAGCCAATTGCCCAGGCTCAGAATTAAACATCTGTTTCATGAAACAAAGATACTAACCTCCAAGGTTTTTTTTATGAACCAATAAAATTCAATCATTCAGCACTATTCAGTAAACAGTTGTTTTCTCCATTACACAAACTGCTACAGCCAATTCCTCAGAATAAACCACTACAGCCATTGTATTTTAAAGGTAGTAGGTGAGCTGTAATTAATACAGGGATACAGATGCCTCTTTTACTAATACAATATATTTATCATGTTTCCATGCTAACCATAAGCCTTTTAAATAGTATAACAATTATTTCCTTGTTTTAATTCTCATCCACCCTTAGTACATCCAAACCACTCACAACTAAACCAGGAAGCAGTCCAAAGCATGACTTCTATTCCTTCAAGTAAACCTTCACAATGTTGAAAATAAAACCTACAGTCCGTATATAGTCAAGGTCTTCCACTGCAAAACGAATGGTAGATTTTCTAAGAGTAGGTCAAACTCTGACCCAAGTGCTGCAATGTAAATACAAAGCAATTGAATGGCATCTGGAGCAGGAGCTGTGCTAGTTCTCTTCTCACACCTGTGGTTCTAGCAGTCCGCCAAGCACGGAGAGTTTTAAAATCTGGGCTTCCTCTTCTTGCTGCTTTTTTTGTTGCAGAACACACTAACTATTTTAGTCTAGAGACAAGAGAACACTGAGCTGCTTTTCCTTCAGAATTTTCCTAGACACCAAGCGAATGAAGTGTGAGCAGTTGTAACACGTTCTTCAAAAACTCAGCTCAGGAAAAGTGTCAACCAAAGGTAGCAGTTCATGTAACAACAGCAAACAGGAGACTGGCAAATAAGCTTTAACACAAGCTGCAACCACCATAAATCAAACTGTTTTGAACTTTGTCTTTGTAGTAGGTTGCAGATCTGAAATTCTCCTAATTTAAAAGACTGTGAAAAAGGAAACACATAACTCATACTTGTTTAATCTTGTGACATGTTATGCCACAAGGAATTTCCTTGCATAAGCAATGTTCAAATAAAGCAAGCTGCCCCTGGAGGCTTTAGCTAAAATGTGCACAGCACCTTAGTTGATATTTCCACTGACTGCCAAGCTGTCCAAAGAAACAGAGATTTGACATTAAAAACACCTATTCGGCTTCTCAGCCTTCCAGGAATTACATGAATGTAGATTTACACCAAAATGCCAAAGGACACCAGCATTGGAAATTGTTCTGCCATGTGAGTGGGTCAGCTCCTAAGCCATACACCTGGGAACAATATTTCTTCAGCCTAAGCCTGTTTATTGGAGAGTTCAGTGGGAATTTTGAGGCTTGATATGTTACTGCAAACGAAAAGATGGAAAGTCTGGAATGGCTCTATTAAACCATCAAAATTAATCTATACCACTGTCTAAGCAGAAACAGCATCTTCTCTTCTCCAAAGGGTCAAGGATTAATTCCATTTCAAAACACAAAATAACAATCTTTTCTGTTAATGCTTCTCCTTCAAGAAATTCAAGATTTAGTAGAAATTTTCCAAAAATATATATGGCATTTCTAAAATTATGCCTATTAGATATTTAAACAGACATTAATTTATCTATCTCAAATTTTCCTATGAACCCTTAAATTAAGGTGCTGTAGACACAAAACGAAAAGTCAATTTGATTCTAAACATATCTCTACATCTTCTTATACTCATGTCATAATAGGTAACTGCAGAATAACTACCAATTAGATCCTCCAAAGTATATAGGAATTAATAGTCCTTAAATTAGATGCATGTTCCAGAAATCCAAACTGCAGGATAGCAGTTTAACCCAATAGAGAGCAACAGGAGAAGGACACTAGAAAATCTGTATTCTAGTCCCACATCTCTCCCTTCTTTTGGACTAAACATGCTGTAAAATTCCTTTGTAAAGATGTTTGAAATCACCTGATCATAAACACCACGTAAGAGTAAGGCACTATTCCACTGAACTACAAACTTTTCAAAGTAAATCTCTTCTCTTTTAAACTGGTATAACCCAAAAGTAATTCCAGTAAAAGTCGTGTTTCCTTTTTGCATCACAGTAACAAAAAAATATGGCCTTAATATACAAAAGGGGAGACTCCTCTTGGCTTCAGCTGCCCAGTATTCTAGTCTCTGTGAGCACCTTCTAACATAAAAGAGAGTAGGTAGCACAAAGGACTTGTCTCTAGAAAAATCAACAGCTGCATTTCCTCCCGAATGTCTTTTCCTCATCAAAAGAGAAGCAAGATATTTGACCAAAGTATGAACTTTCATCAGGAAAAGTTATAGAACAGGCCTTCAGAAAGTCTGTGTATTTTAATAGGACCATTAGATGGTTTCCTTCTCAAATTTTCCTAAACAAAGTTATCAAAAGGTTAGAATTCAAGGCCAAATTCCCTTGAGAAGAAAAATAAATGTACCAAAATGGTTATAAACACATCCCATGGATTAAAGGTTATATAAAAAGCCAACAGGTCAGAAATATCTCTCTGCCTTATATCCCTCCACAATATCATCTAATTAGATTGAATGCCTTTTTATTTCATTCAGCGCAGAGAATTTCTGAAATCCCAGTTTAATCAAGCCTGAGTCCTACTACTCCTCTGAGGCATCACTTTCTTCAAAGCCATAAACTTCAGCCAAAGTCATGTTAATTTTACACTCTTCCCCTCCCCTTCTTGAATTAATAATAACCAAAAGCTAATAGTATTCCAGTGTCTCACCTGCTCTTTATTAAAACACTTAATTTCTGATGTCTCTAAGTATTCTCTGTTATGCCAAGATCTGTCTCATATGTTATGGAAAAAAAAGAAGATATTTAGAACAGATGAGCACTGTGAAGATGTTAAAGAGGGTATCAGACACTAGGAATGTAGCTCCATGCTCTCGTCTATTGTATCCAACCACAAGCAGATGGTAAATAGTTTAAAGCAGGCTGGGTTGTTGGGGTTTTTTTTGTAAAAACAGAATACTGGATATTGTGCAGATGTGGAATGAAATCCTTGTAGATTTTTCATCCACTGTAAGCTCCTAGATCTGCACAACTCTTAAGTCAGTAGAGTCCCACCTCCCCGTACTGAACGCAGCATAAATAACACGGGTGAGGCATCCAGAAGGAAATTTGGTATACGAAACCCCAAAGACATTGTTTCTATGGATGCAGATGGCTGTCCACAGACACAGCTCCTCTCTAAAACCAACCCTAACCATGATGGCATTTCATGGAAAATAACTACCCAGAAAGAACCATCGTGGCACTATTTTCCACCATAGTATATAAGGTGGCCAGACGAGATCCTTTGGTTCTCATATACTATACAATCAGTGTTTTACCGGAAGTCTTTGGCATGCTTCTTTCCTGAGGGTAAAACCAAGAGTGATTACAAAGCTGTTTAGTTTAGTTTCCTTCTGCAGATGCTATAGCAACAAGATCCCTGATGCAGCTGAAGAAACCACTTTGAGGATCTGGACAACTCACAGTCCATTTTCACACTCAAGGACGGCTCTGAATGAGGTAGCTCAGCAGGTGCTCCAGCAACACCATTCCAAAGGAGCCAAGGAACCATGCAAAAGGAGACATGAGTTGTTCCTTAACATACAACCAAGGGCAAAGTTATGATTTTGGTTGTGGATGTGTAACACCAAAGATGTTAATAGGTTGAAATCTGACCTAATATAATTAATTGTAATCCAAATAACGTTAACAGCTATTCACATGACAGCTGCATCTGGCTGAAAGAGAGACTGGTCTGTATAAAGTCCTGTTTGTCAGTGTCACAGAAAGGCTTAGATATGAGCTGATTTTGAGGCACGAAAAGGGCATCAATACTGAGCACTAACGATACCCTTAACCTAGCACAGAAGGACCCTTATCAAGGCAAAAGAGGACCTATTAAACTGGAAACCAGAAAAATT
Source organism: Baryphthengus martii (assembly GCA_013396935.1). Taxonomy (NCBI): domain Eukaryota; kingdom Metazoa; phylum Chordata; class Aves; order Coraciiformes; family Momotidae; genus Baryphthengus; species Baryphthengus martii. Next base: position 816,525 of record VWZK01021431.1, read on the forward strand.
CAAACTGGAAAGTATGTGCTTTTAATTATCAAGAGAATAATGAAAAGGAATAAGCTCTGCCCCTTTAAAGGCGACCAAAACAAGAGTAGGTCTGATTTTGTATGCTCCTTTTTAAACGTACAATACGAACCCCAGTACAAAGACAAAACAATGAATAAAAATCTAACTATAGAAATTGAGAGAGTAAATGGTCTTATAGGTCACTCTGTCCAAAAAATCAGCAAAAGTTACAAATTTGATTACTAGCTTTAAGCCCTTAACTCCAGACAACATCATCACGCACCCATATGTACGCAGGGCAGGAAAACAAAACCAGAAACCTAACAAAACCACACCCAACTACCCTAACGTACTGTGAGGGGACTAGGAAAGTGTCATGTTATATTCCAAAACCAATAGTTAAATTAACCTCTCTCAGCATTAATTTCTTCTGCCACTTTTTTTTTTGCTCCTCCCTCCCTCTGCCCCTCCCAGATAAAAAAAATAAATAAACTGGAGGTCTTTGTCACGGTAACTATGGAGTTACTTACACAAGCAGCCTTCCAAGGAGAATTGCCTCTGAAGAATATGCCCACTAGATATTCCAAGGAAAATCACAAGGTAAATAAATACTGAATTATTCTGATGGTTTAAATCATGTTGCCGCAGCCAGTGTCTCTGAAATGATATATAATCAGCTCACCTGCCTGCAGCTTGTAAGAACGTATAAAAAAAAATAGCAGCCTGTAAGTTTCTTAATAATAGGAAAAAAAAAGATTTTTCTAAAAACTGGAAGTTTGGTCAGCTTGAAAACATGTTTGACTTTACAGAATTCTCAGAATATCATTATCAGAAAGCAAAATGAAGAATAACAAACACCCCCTTACTTCTGGGAGCGCCAACCTGCAGAAAGTGGATACCCTAATGAGAAAGGGGATATTGTGACATTAACCAGCTCTGAAACATGTAACAAGAATTTCATTTTCGGAAACAGACTGTACTGTGCATACAAGAGGCATGAACGCTTTACTTGGGAATGATAAAAGACTATCTTTCAAGAGAGCAGTCATTTGTGTAATCCTGGGCAAAGAAGAATGCAATTCAATTCTATGATCAATGAAAGTCTTGAGAACAATCCAATCAATATGATTCTGCTTGGAAAGGACATCACGACTTGCTGATGTTCGGTCCCTTCATGTCACCCTATAGAAAGCAGAAAAGGGAGGGCTCATTTGGCTTCCCCTCCAACCTCCCTGAAATTTATAATCCAATTTTACCCTTCTAATACTAAATTCCAGACAGGACTTGCACCACATGTCCTAGGATTTATTTTTTTTGTCACCTTTTCACTACGACTATTAGGAGGTATTTTCTTCCATTTCAGGTTAAGACACTCAATACAACACTTCATATTTCTGTTTTAAGAACTTTAAAGGGATATAATTTTATTCTGGTGTTTCATTGTAACATTTTTTTTTTCCACTTCTTATAATCTTCAAGTGTGGTGCCAAGCTGAAGTGTGCAGGATATGAAGGAATCCATGGCTCTCCAGAAGAGTCAGTAAATACAAGCAAAAGGAATATTACAGGAGGAAGCTTCTTGCAGGTAACACAGGTAACATGAACTTGTAGAAATATAGGAGATAAAAGACATATAAGCTAAGGCCTCAAAACTTGACTGTTGATGGACATTAAGAATTCACTACTGTGCATGGAGAGATTCTGATTAGTATTCATACAAGAAGCTGTGTTCTAATAGCTGCCTTAGCTGGTGGTTCAGAGAGACAGCATGGGGAGCTTGAAAAACATCCAGTCTGATGGAGAAACCTCTGCACATCTTACTTGGGCTGTTTGCACCCTGTTGCTCAGTGCAGATAATGCTAGAGAGGCTGGCTTACAGTCTCTGATCATAGCTCATTAGGTTCCTCATAGACTCAAGAAAACTCTGCACTTCATGAAGTTGACAGAGTAATGGCTAATGCACTCACCCATCCATTCTTTATTGAATTTGTGCTGCTAACGCCTTGTTCCACCTTTTCCAAACCAAGAAGTAGCTTGCAGCATCAACAATGCACTCTGCTGTGGCTTACGACAGGACTGAGCTAACAAATTAAGAAGGTATAGATGCTGGAGACAATCAGCCGCTGTGTAAAAGCTAAACAAGTCTTCAGATACTGTATCTATTCCAAGTACTTACCTAAAATCTGGGTTCTTTTTGTATATAAATAATACAAGAGTTACTGTCCCACGTTAGCCATTATCCTACTATAATTTCTCGTTCTATTATGAGAAGAGAGTTTCTGCCATCCTGTGCTTTTGGGAGGGGGTTCCTGTTGAGCGAGGCTTTGCAAAGTATGACTAAGGGTGACTGAATCTGTCCTTAATGCAGCAAAACATTTTATTTTAATGGGATTTTTCTTCTTGGTGAATTCTAGCAGAAGAACTGGATTTGTCACTTAACCAAATTGGAGCATGAGTGTGTAACTTCATTCATATAACATTTCAAATTTATATAATGGACAATCCATATATTTGGCTTTATTTCTACCCACTCCAACTCATTGTTCAAGAATAATGGGAGGAGGAAGTCTTGGTCATACCGAAGTCAATGACAATTTGTAGAGCTAGAATTTCATCTCACATATTGCACTCTGTATAAGAACACATGAAAATAGCACTTGTCTTCAGAAAGCCATTGGCAGACATCAGGAAAGCCCCCAAAATCTTGAGAGTGTCATCATACATTTTAAAATGATATGAGGTTGTTATTTTTAGAGGAAAGGTTTGGATAAGGGATTAGAGAAGTGAAAGGGCTTTGTGGTAAGAACACTGACTTCTAGAAAAGTTCTGTCATCAATTTAAGTCTTTCAGCAAAACTCAGACTTGGTTCTAACATCTAAAAACGTGAAAAAAATGTGATCATTCTAAAACTAGTTCAATAGAGTTTTAAAGCCATCTTTAATTCAGTATTTTGGACAGCAGGAATTTGGAGTGAATTGTGGACTTCAAGATACTAGTGAGTGACCTGACAGTGACTTTGAATTTCAAGACAAAGAAATTCTGCCAGCAGAAGATAATACACTGAAAACTGAATATATACAGTGGAACAGAAATTCTGAATTGAAAACAAAAGTATGCTGCTATTTACAATGAAAACACTAGTAGAATTTCAAATTATTCTGGGGCTTTCATATACTGGCATCCTACTGTACTGTCTGATTTTGTCTCCTATTTTCAGGCCTGCAAAAATTGTATCAGGAGGTGGTTTATGTATTTCAACAGCTCACAGCATCTCTTAAAGACCAGCCTGAAGAGAGAAATACAGAACAAAATAGCAAAACCAGTTGCACTTCTTTCTTAGCTTTAAGTCAAAGAACTGCATAAATAGAATTTTCTGTTTAGTACAAGATCAGTCCCTTCCCTAAATAAACCAAATTAAAGCCAAAAGTTAAAAGATCTCTTCCTCAACTTTTGTTGTAATATTAATACTTCTTAATATCACATCACCATCCTTAAATTCCACCCAAGATTCCATCCACTGAGCTGGGAGCAGCACTTACGTTTTCAAAGGAGTCAAGGCTGAGATTTTCTAGTGCTCTGCTCCCTCACTTAGTGCGAGAGAGTTCACAAGCATTTGGCATTCACTGCTTCCCTCTGTGATATTCCTGGAAGGACGTATCAACCCAATGCTTCTAAATATCTAGTCTTCATCTACAGAGTGACAAAATACAGTCTCTAAGCAGATACATTCATGCAATTTTGTTATCTTAAAAGACAGAAAAAAATCAACGAAGATAAGAACAGTTCATGCCTCACATATTCACTAAATATCGTATGCTTCCATGTTTTCTTTGAATTATGTGAAAACAAAAGAGATTTTAATTACAAAGAAGGCGGCCACCATAAGCCAGAAATGGAAGGCAAAAAGCCTTAAGCAATTCTTTCGAGGACGTCACAATGTCTGACAATTTCAATCTATTAGCTATCTTTCTGCCCGTAGAGATCACGATTAGCCTGTAAACTTGCCCTTTCAATTCACTCAAAGCTTCAATCTATTCCATCTGTGCTCTCTGAACCTTTCATTTCCAATAGGTTCAGGCTAATTCAGAGCGGCCAGGGAGGCTGACGAGCTCTACCTTTCTTTCACATCCTCAGGGCTACATGCCGACATCTTAAGAAGAATTTAGAAATAAATATAATACCATTCCTTTCACACAACAAAATCATTTAGTTGAATTCCATTAAGGAAGCACACAGGTATAATTAGGAATTGGTCCGTGACTCAAACAGCCATTTGCCCCCATGCAGGTCTAACCATTCCACTGTAATAAAATACAGCACTCCCGTGAGCTTACAACTTTGACCTAAAAGCTGGATGCCTTAAGAATCAAGATGGATATAATTTAAAAAAAAAAAAAAGAAAAAAAGGAACTCTGATGCAGATTAGTAAGCATTTGAAAGAGTCCTTGCATCTTGATACACACAAACTAATCGCAGTGCTTCTTGTGACAGATTTACAATTCCCAGATGGCATTTGTCTACTAGTGTGTATATTCTGGCGGTAGAAAACGGGAGTCGGAAACAGGAAGCCTACGCAAGACATGATGAGCCATTAAGACTTACCAATTTAGTCACAGCACTAGTTCATAAGGAAAGAAAAAAAAACAAGTGACTAAGAACCGGGAACTGCCTGGGTGATAGGCAGATGTGAGAGATCTCATACAATAGTAGTCTGTAATGCTTAGTACAGAACTGAAAGCCACAGAAAATTGCTAGGCTGGCCCAGATCCGTGGTTATGAAAGGGGGATGCTCAGCTTTTTGGAAACGGTTGCGACAGCAGCCATTGGGGATGGCTGGAAATGACCACAGCTATGTGGCTGGAGCAAGGAAAGAAAATTCAAAATTCCTTTCAGGAAACTCTTGTGTCTTACATCTTTGTTGTCATACTGCAGCTTCTATCATCACTGCTACAGAATTCAGCTACTCAGAATTAGTTTGGCTGGATTGAGAATAGAAAGAAGTTTCCAAAATCTTTCAACTCACTCATTAAAACACTCAGTGTAAGCAGTGACCACTTCAGGTTGGAATATTACAGCTGAATCCAGAAGTATAAAGTGTACTGCTCACTACATTATCAACAACAGTGGGAGGCTTACCCACCCTTTCAAAAATTTCAACCAAGCCATGAAAAGGAATTTACTGGGATTGATAGTATTTGTTATATAAATTTATCCTATCTTTATCTAACTTGTATGGCTTTATCTTGGTCATCATTAAGTATATACTATTATATTTTTATTTTAAAAGTGTTGCTGTTTTGTAGATGGAATGGGATGTCGCTGTGATAAGGCTTATCAGCTGAAAATGGCAATTATAAATATATCAAGTGATTACACAAAAAGTATCGAACTTTTTTTGTATTTTGCCCAGTTTCCATGCCACTCCATAAGCTTCAGTAACACCTGATTTTCATAATCATGATTTTTTTCCACAAAGGAACGAGATTGAAAAGGCCTGGGAGCAGATTACTGGAGGTACAGTTTTCTATTACAAAAACAAAGTGTAATTGCAGGCTACTGAGGCACACACTCAGCCCTTTCTCATCTCAGATCTGGTGGGCATGTGGCCTCAAGGTGAGATTATTCACAGTCCCATAGCTGTTGGAAAGCTCTTCCTTTTGGTGGGTTAGTTTTCCATCAGATCAGGGAGTTGAACCACCTCAGTATACAACTGCAAAGAAAAAAACCCTAACCTATACACATGAGAAAGAAAATACTAGTTTTCAGCTGGATCAGTCAGCTCTCTTCATGGTTCATCACTCAAGTGCATAAATGCCAATGCCCCACAAGAAAGAGTCTCTGCAGCAGCCCCAACTTAGCCTGCTGAGGAGTCAGGCCATCCATGCTCATTTTCAGATCAGATTCAGCCTAGTAAAGAATGATTACAAATGGTCTTCTGGCTTGCTCACAGCTTACAGCCTAGATTTAAGTGAACAAAATTCAACACTCAAAATACAGGAGAACACCACTGTACAAGTACTGTGCTAGCACTGCACCTGTAAAATAGCTTGTTTTAATTTCCAGGAAAGGTCTGTCATAACCGTTTTCTGCAGCCAAATTATAAAAATTCTGCACATTTCTCCTGCAAAGCGAGACCCTGACTCCAAAAGACTTATTGTTCCTTGCTGTGTTTTCACAGCACTTACCACAGTTTTCACTGCAATATAAAACACTATGTCATTTTATTATTTCTTTCTTTTCACTTGCATGGTATCTATAGTACTATACAATGCATCATTTCTCTGGCACCAGCATATTTGATGACTACTTGTCCAGGGCAGAAGGCAAGTTCTATTGCAAGAGCTGTGTAACCTACGTCAATTGAGAAGGAAACAAAAAAATTTCCAATATCTCCTTTTGCCAGCAGGTCAAGGAAGGACACTGAGGGCACTTGCAAAGTGTCAGAACTTCCATTATGCAAAGGAAAGAATGCTGAGAAAAACTCTTTAGTACTGGAAAAGGAGGTGAGAATTAAGAAGCTCACATGAATGAGAAAATATTTTACTTCAAAACCAAAAGGAGTTATTCTTCAGCCACTGAATATAAAGTAACTGAACATCAGTTATTTCAGTTTCCATTTCATTTCAGGTGGGTGAAATAAAGTACAACCTATTTCACCTGAGTTTATTATGAAAACAAGCAAAAATCTATCTTGGCTGTTTGTGACTTGAATTTATCATAGGCAAAATTAACATTTATTTATTCCATAAGAAATGATGGTAGTTCAGTATTTGCTATAGCCTGAAACTAAAATTAAAATTTCAGTTGTCCACCACCAAGGATGTTCCACTGATTTAAAATTTCCAGAGCATTTATCTCATTTGGCTGAAGAGAGCAAAGCTTCTTTTCCACGTTTTCAGCATTAGACCGCATGGTAAGTGCCCAATTCCCCACTCCCCAGTTCCAGCTAAGTCCTTTAGCCAGAATATAGCTGCAAGAAGCAGTTCCAGTGATTTTGCGAATCACTTCAGAAAAACAGCTCCGATCCCTGCCTATTTTATATAGAAGGGACTGTGTCCTCTTAGTTCAAACTGCTTTAACTAATATGAGGGCAAATCTGCAGTTTGGGAAGATACTCATTTTATAGGTTAAGGTCAAATAAATGTGTAAGCTGCCCATGAGCTCTGGTATAGGCATGTGTGAGGGAGGCCCAGGAGGTCTATCATCCTCAGACTGTTTTGGTGATGGGCATTGTACGTGCATACACCACCTGCCTGAAGCAGGCCACAGAGCACAGGTAGCAGATACCCTGATTTTCTTTCTTATGTGGCCTTCACAATCTCATTCTTCACCAGTTCAGTCTTTAGTCTGCAGAGTAGTAGCACAGAACAGAATACAGAGGTTGATCTTTTCTTTTTCTTGTCTTCCAGCTTTCAAAAATTTTTTTCCTGCTTGCCCTCAATCTTAATTTTCCGGGGCTCCCATTTTTTTCTGATAAACTCCTACAGGTCAGTGCTACAAGTTCAGTGTCATCTCAAAATCTAGGATTATATAGCCTGTTTTCCTCCAAGATTCCTTCTGTTCATCTCAGTGCTAAAAACAAGACTTGGACTTGCAATGGGAAAGAAAACAGTAATGGCACTGACCTATAATTAAGGAGGCAAGAGAAAGTGCAAGAGCTACGGAGGAATTCACTTAGTAGGTGTCTGAGAGGAACATTTACTTGGTCACTGGAGAAGAAAATGAAGAGGTACGGGAGAGCAGAATTTGCAAAGGGTCAATTGGATTTAGACCAAGACAAATACAATATATCAGCTATTCCTAACACAGATGTCAAAGAAGCATGCTACAATAATTTCATAGGCTCCCAATGAGATTTTGATAGTGCCTGTCTGTCAGAAGAAGATAAAACTCCAGTGTGAGAATGTGCAGCTTCTCGAACAAATTGAACAAGCTGGCAGCAAACATCTGCAACAAGACCACACCCAAGAAGCTAAGGGAATGGTGCAGCGTCACCACAGGTATGAAGACCAGTACGGTGACTATTCTCAAGATGAAAGCACAAATGAGAATGTATTTATTAGGAAAAAAATAATGGGCTTTAGGGCTCCACAGTATGAACTGAAACACTGGAGAAGTCCTGTTACACCAAATAATATCCTACAGTGCTCTCTTTTCATTCTGGGTGGAATTTTTCTTCATCCTTTGATCTTCATTGTCTCCCAACAACCTTCCAGATAGAATCTGTAGGCCATAAAGACTTGAGGTTTGACAGAGCTAGTTACCTGAAAGATTATCCTATGACCTACTGCAACAGCTAAAATCATCTGCGACCTGTGAATGCTCCCCCCTGCACCTAAAGGCAATGACTATCAGGGCATCTCTGAGAGGCATCTTCAGTTTTGAATTCATTATTCCCGATCTAGACTTCCAAAGCCCAGTTTTATTAGCATTGAAAATATGCTTCCAAATTCATCGTTCTTTTCTGAAGCTGGAGTTGGACTAGATGATCTCTAGAGGTCCTTTCCAACTCTTGACAATTCTGTGATTCTGTGAAGCTGCTGAAAACAGAGCAGTTGAAATGAAACTCTTCATGAACCATCCATTTTATTATTACTGATGCAATCTGATTATTTGATGGGAACCTATAATGCCTATGAAGACATTCTAAACATAAGACCATAAATACCGTAACAAAGGTCTGCTATATATAGTATTCTCCACTTACAAGCATTTCTTTTTTCAGGGTCTGATCCAACCTGCATGCATAATTCTGATAGAAACAGAGGAAAGGATGAAAGGAGCATCAGACTGCATATAAATAGAAAGAAAACAAACAAATAAATGCTTCACCAGTGATTACTGTACCATTACTCTGATCTATTGCTACTCTGATAAAGAGTTGAAATAAAAAGGCAAGCGAAGACACAGCTGATGCCGATATATGTATTTTAAACTACTGCAGCAAAACCAGCAGGGAATGTTTACAGCAATATCCAAAGTTGTGACAGGACAAAGGGAAAAAAGGTAACAGCAGCAGTGAAAAACTATGTAAGGATCACAGATCTTAAGCATTTCCCTTAATTAGCATTTCATCCATTACACAAATGAAGCATTAATGAAAAAGCAAAGAGAAAGGAGCACTGAGATACCACTTGAAATATCAATCTGCTGGAGAGCATTTGGGAAATATCACTTTAATTATCAAGAGACTTCATAGTGATATTTGCCTTTTTTTTTTTTTTTGGTAACCTAAAATTGGATCCATTAAATTCAATCTGAATTCTGGACCTCAAGAAGCTGGATGATTTCAAAGGACAGCAAGTGTCTATCTACAGGGATGCAAACATGAGAACATAAAGGGAACCTACACTCAGATGCAGCGCTGCTAAGATGATCCACAAGCTTTCAACCAAACTATTCAGAAAATGTAAGAAAACCTGCAAAGAGCAAAAATTCACAAAATCTGACAACTTCATATGCATAACTCTGCTGTTGCCCGTTCATTAAGTGATGATGGAACCGTCTGTTTCTTCAGCTGCAAAGAAGGAATCTTGCCAATTTTCTCAAAAATGGTACCACCATGTGCATATTCCACAGGGTTAAAATGCTAAGTGTCTTTACTGTGCAGAAGGTTCCAAAGCTAATGACTGTCGTGAATGGTTCTTCTATATGAAGGCCTTGCACATCTCAGACTACACTGAAAAGCTGTCTTAGCCTCATGGTCTACTCACTCAAAATGCCACAGTAGCATGGAAGATTGTTTTTCTTGGAGACTTCAGCAACAGAGGTTTAAGTATCTTCTACTGGCTCCCACCACAGATCTACAAACCAGGACTAGTACTGTATAGGGCGTAGAGGAGATAAAAAAACCCCGTCTGTCAGATGCAAACCTTCATCTCAGCTGGAGTCTGAACTCCATGTAATTTAGAAAAAAGAACTTGAAGACTAAAGGATAGGATTGTGTCTGATTCTCTGTATTCTTACCAAGCCAGTTTGGAAGTTCGGAAGAACCCATTTATTTTGACTGTTTCAATTTTCATATCCAATCCTATTTGAGGAGATTAGCCAATAGCTTCCTTCACCAGTCAATCTCATCACCACCGCTGCCCCACTGGGTTCACAATTTACTAATGTGAAGGAGCTTAAAGTAAACCCCAAAGACTTGAAAGGGCAGAGAAGGAAAGAAGTATTTCGAAGATCTGTATCATCTGCCAAAAAAACCTTCTTCTCATTATAAGTGATTTGTTGCATTATTAATACAAATATTCAAAATTTGGTGGGTTTCTTCAATAGTTCAGTAACATGGATTATAACAGAAAGAAATAAAAAAAAAACTTCTTTATGACATCTTTTTTAAAAGAAGCTTTTTATATTCCCTTTATCATGTTGCTGTTTGAAAAGGTTTAGATGGCTTATTAATCGTAACATCATAGGATGGGATCTACTTAAGCTCTCAGAATTTTCTAATCACAAAGATGCTCTACATTGTGCCTTTTTTTTTCCCTTACCCTACTATTCTTTTCTATTCTTACATGCCTCTGAATTGTTTATGTTGTCCAGCAATCAGGACAATCAGACTGCCGTGTTCCAACATCTATCTCAGCCACTAGTAATTATTCATTTTAGTATGGTAAAATGTACATTCTTATCTGAGAAGAGGTGCACATCCTATATAAACAGCAAGTAAAACAGGTCCTGCTCTGAACAACTTGTACCCAACTTGCAGACAAGACAGTTTAAAATGAAAAGGGAAAGCAGAGAACTAAAACAATTCTCCAAAGGTTACCGAAAGCCAATGAGTACCCTGACTCCTACATCACCAGCATGAACCACTACATTCCAGAGCTTTCATAACGCACAGAACTTCAACAAGGTAAAATAATTGCATTTCTGTAAAAGGATAAGAATACCTGACTAAAAAAAAGGGACAGAAAATAATGCTTTATAAGGTCATATAAAAAAAATAAATTAGTACTATTAGAAGACCGTTCCAAGTCATCACCCATTTTCCTATTTCAAAGTCTATCAAATAGAGATATTTCTGCCTCCACAAACTATCAAACAGTATGTAATAATTTTGTTGGACAAACCAAAGTTTATGAATAGCTTTTCTGAAGAGATTTTGTTTATTTTTAAAAATACAGAGCCTGCTGTCAGAGCTGTAGTACAGGCTGGCTCAGTGGAAACCCATTAAAACCACTTTACTGGGCAGATGGTGTCAAAGAGTCAGAAGTATATAACAGAATCCTACTGTGCACAAGTGTTCAGTATGCAAGAAATCATCTCTTATCAGACAACTGCTGCAGGGGACACAGTCAACCACAAAGGAGAGAGCAGAGCACAGCTAAAGTCATGATAGCCTTACAACTGTTTGCCCAGTAACACGGAAAAGGATATGGAATAAGAGAACCGTAACTGATAAACCCTGAGTAAACAAGGGAAGATCTATGGAGAGCATCGTAGCAAGCTTTCAAAAGCAATACATTGCTTTACTGTTACTCACTGAAGGTGTAACTACTCCTTGCCATGAAGAGGGATATCATGACTCAGAAAGACCAGCAATAAGATTTGAAAAAAAGGCCACGAAAGTTTGTTTTCCATCTCTTTACATTCTGATTTCCAGGATTGCTGAGGAGTTGGCACTTCAGCAGGATTTCTAAGAATAGGTACGAAGAAACTCATTAGAGACATCTGGAAATAGGGGCCTCGCCACTACAGCCTGGAAGACAACGAATTTCAATTAGTCATATATCAGACGTGCATTAGCACACTAGTGTATTACGAGACACTCCCTTTGCATATGCTTCTTTATCATTCCCTTCTACGGAAGGTAGGCCAATTTTTTCTAGTGTTTTCAGATGAGCCCAATTCTGTAGGTTTAACACTTAAGAAAGCACCTAACTGAGTTAAACAGATCCTAAACAGAATAGACACAGTGAAAATTTGTGTAAATGGGATGAATTAGTGAAACCTCCTGAAGAATTTGTTGTATGCTGCTTACAGAGTAACAAAGTGTACTAATAAACTTAGAGAGCGTGTGTATGTACCTCATTTCTCCACTGGGCAGTCAGGACTGCCCAATTCTGCCCCAAGTCCCATACTGTTGACCACATAAAGATACCCTTCTTCAGCTCAAGAGCTACAGGCTTCTGAACATGAGCAAACTAAATCCTGTTTTTTTTCTGAAAAGGTGCTAAAGATGGTGGGAGAGGAACTGCTGATATGTGGTGTTTTTACATATTTATTACACTGGGAAGTTTTGTCAGAGCTGAATAGTTCCTTCAATAGTAGCTTAAAACACAATTCACAGAAACAACACCAAGACTTCCTTCATTAAGAGGAAAACCTGACCACTCTCCCTATACTGCCAAGAGCAACGTTAAATGTAGGAACTTGTCATGAATAGACAAAACTAACTAATCAGTGTGTACTACCAAATTAAAATTAACCAAGCAAGACTGATTACATTAAGACAGAGATGCAAAACTCTGAAGGACAAATACAGATATTTCAACTGTAGGCATGTGCAAATCACCACTGTTCTCTTTTCTTCAAGACAAACGGAATGAGTCACCATGGCTCAGTACAAAATGGAGAATATGACTATACACTAATCTAGGATCTTTGAGAAATTAGTGGATTGAAGGCTAAGTGGTATTTACTTTCTCATATTATGGATTGGATTGATATTCAGACATACTATTGGCCAGTTATCTCTGATGACTTTGGATTCCTCCTCTTGTACAATGAATTTACCCAATGTATACTTCTAAAAATATATACTTTAAAAAAAATAAATAAACTCTAAAAAAATATAAATAGAAATCAAGTAAGTGAAGTTCAAGGCCAACAAAATTCAAGGTTCTGAGACCATTTAGCATTAGGTGAGACTAAAGTCTCTGACTCAGAGGATTTTTTTAGCATGCAAGACATGCAGCCTCACCTGTGTGAATATCTGGACATCTGCCTTAGTCCTCAGCAAGAGGTCTGCAGACTGTCTGCTCCACAGTCTGCCCACCTTGAAAGCAAATAGATCAAAAGGCATGCTGTAGAGTGTCCTGGTTCAGCTAGAGTCTATCTTACAAAGTTGTATAAACCAAGTGTAAAGTTTGACGACACTTTTGCACGCTTCTGCTTGGCACACCTATTACTATTACCTCTGCTATTTTTTCCTACGTGACTAACTCCTTTATTTTGCTCTTTTTATAGGATTTGTGTTACTCAATATGCTTCCACCTTCTCATGTTTTAACATCTACATGGCCATTTTTGCATGTGGCTTTATTTTGCTTGCTCTAGCTGCAAAACTACAAACTAATGAGGCCAAATACATTCCACCAAGGAGAAGAGCTATTAAGATTAGAAGACATCATTAGCAGAAAAGCAAATGACTGTAAAATGGTATTGAATAAATTAAGGCTGGAAAATGGTTACTAAACATTACCACAGCAAATTTCTGGAACATTTTCTTATCCAAACCATCTTACGGAGCATTGTGACAAAAGTATTTACAAATAAAAGCCCAAATAAGTAAACAAACCAAATCAAAGTAATTTTAAAAAGAGCTAGATGGACATGTGAGAAGGTGAAGTGACTATAGGAGGAGGGAAGAGGCCTTCTATTTTGTAAATTTGGGGAAAAATGGCATCAGCACAGATGCACCCACTACCAACCATTTCTACATGTACAAGGAACATAACTGTGTGCATTTTGCTGAGCAACTTTCAGGAAGACAATCATCCGCAACACAGAAAACTCCCTCCAAAAACCTTTCTGGAAACCTTAATTTAAAAAAACAACACCACAAGACTGAGGGTGGAGGAACAAACAAACACCCTCTGTGAGTACAGCGGAAGCCTTTTAGGAAGTTAATTGACCCAACAGCGCAGATGCCATTAAGTGAGTGGCAGACTACTCCTACGTTGCTTCACTGAACCACTACTCAATGTTGATTTAAGTGAACCTATGCTGCAGTGGATTAGAAATACTCACACCACCAGTGATTGGGTCTGAAGTACTGAGGCAATGCCAAAGAGTTCAGAGAAATGCTTTAAATTACTGCAGTTAGTCTCACTACAGTGGTTCTTCTCAACCCTTTTAAGGAGAAGAGCCATTTAACTTTTTGAAAGAAATCCAGACTGTCTTAGACAGTATTGTCACAAAGGTCTTTGTTTACAACCAAACGCAAATTGGGATGCACTCTGAAAGCCTCCTTGTTACTTCTATTTCCTCCTTTTGTTTTTTTCTAGCTTGCATGCATAAGGTTTCTGGCGCTGCTTTCACAACACTGCTCAGACGTTCTATGAATCACCACTGGTGTGTGGGCCACAGGCTGAAAAATACCACTCCAGAAAACTCTGTCTCTACACTCTGAATTAAAGCCTACTGAAGGCAATGAAATCCCATAAACCGGCTGTAATGGGCTCTGGATCACACCCACTGTGGATCAATAGATGGATATAATATCTCACATCATGAAGCTGGAAGTTATATCATCCTCTAGGTCAAGTTTAAGCCACACTACTAAAGTAGAAAGCGGAACTTGCACAGGTACTACACGGGCTGTACGTCTTTGGAGGGTGAAGACTTTGAACCCACTAGCAATGTGGGGCCATCAGACTAACACCTTACACTGGATCGCTGTCTACTCAATAAAAGAAGAAATCAAGGACATGGAGAAGCCAATTCTCATTCTCCAGCTAGTTTTGCCCCCACGGAGGAGGGTGAAGTAGCCTAACATCCTCAAATATGTACTTTAAATCTGCTCATAATAATTAGTGTTATCTAAATGTCTCTGAACTATTTAAAATCCACTTCATTTTGAACTGCCATTAATAATGCAGCAGGCAATATTACAAAGACTGGTAAAAATCAAGTAATTTAATGTAACACTTTATAAACCAAACTTGCGATGAATCTCAGCTGCCTCTTCAGCTTCTCTGCAATCAATCTGTCTAGAGTCATGTTTATGGATCCTAGGACCTGTGATAGACTGCCACCAGACTTGGCATCCACAACCACCTCAGGAGGTTGATTTAATGCGAATGCAGCATGAAAAATCAGATTATATTTTGATTCTCTCTTTTATTAAATAAAACAGATCTTTATTGAATAAAGCTGCTTTTATTAATACCTGAAACATTGGTTGGTGTCACAGAGCCCGCCAGTCCTATGGAGCTAATAAAAGACAAGACAGAAGTAAAAAAATGAGAACATTACAGGGAAATATTAGAAACCAAATCACATTAAGCCAGTATTGCAGCTGACAAATAAAACATGGGTCTAGCTAAAGAATTTTTTTGTTTGGTTTGAATTTATTATTTTGACTGAAAGAAAAGAAACCAGAATGGGGCTTCTCCCAGAAGTACACTGTGGCAAAAAACACAAAAAGAGAAAAAAAGTGCAACTTTTCTCCCCTTCCCTTGTATAATGTCTCAAACAACTGAAAGTTCAATGCAGCTGGGACAAAGCACAAAAATTTGGGTTTATGGTAACAGCTTGAACCTTAAGCTAGAAAGATTTCCTTTATCTTTGGGGTTTTCAAGAAAACTTCTTGGGTTTCTGCACGCAGGCAAAGCTTACAAAAAAACCTCTTACTGGCCACACCTGTAATTTATGCTCATCTAAGTAGTCGCCATCTGAAATCAGCGTGCAGTAAATTTTCTACACATAGCAACTGCACAGCTAGAGTAAGAGGTACCTATGATGAGTCTGTCCACAAATAACGTCAGTGCTGTTCCTTTGAGAAAAAGAATGTGTCCCTCACCATCAAAATCTATCGATATGAACTGAAATTCATCCCTGAACTCCTGCCTAGTCACCACCAAGAAAGAGAGGAAAAAATAAATATGTATTTGAAATTAAATAATTTTAATCCCATATAGAGCACTATTTTCCATTAGTAATATACCACCGGCACTTCAGAGTAAGGAACTCCAAAGTAAATAGTGCTGAAACACAGCTGGGTGCACTCCTCAGCTTTCCATTTTCCATGTTTCCACTTCTATTAAGTCTTCAATGTCAGTGGTAGAGCTGCACCTTCAGAAAGGGCCCCCAGCCTTCTGGAAGATGGAACATGAAACATAGCTAACAAGCTCAGCTCTGTAGTTCTTTGTACACCACTAATCCCACTGGATGCACAAGTGAGATTAAAATGAAGGAAACTGGCTTCCTATACAACTACAATTCATAAAGATAGAATCCACTGAAATCATCAGTGAAGTATTTCAGCAATGTGGACAGAAGGACACATCCTGACATTAAGTATCATCATGGAATCAGTAAAATTGCGTAGAGAGAGTCAAAGATAGAGTTTGTCCATAAGACAACAAAAATCTACAACGTAAGATTCAATGGAAATTGAGAGAGTTCAAAGAATACTGTAGCATGGATAATTCTAAAGGAATCAGAGGCAATTTAAATCCAAGTATCAAGATACTTCTTTCCTATAATGCAACCAAAACTAAATGTTTGGGGGGTTGGTTTTTGGGAGATTTCCACACACACACTTTCCTATAATAGAAAACTGGCATCACTGCAAATGTGCTATCCACATCTCTGGCCTGTGGGGAACACTCTTAGGGCTATACAAGGTAATCTTGTCTTAATACAATTGCCAAGCCTCCACATTTATAAAAACTGAGAGAAAAAGAAAATCAAAACAGCAGCTCTGTGGCCTGAGATCTCATTAGAAAGTGACTTGCAGGAAGATTTCGGCCCAGGATGACAGAGAAGAACACAGAATGCTCAGCAGAACACAGGCAGAAAAAGTCACTAAAATACTCCCTTGTTTTGTTACTGTCAACTTAAGACACGAAACCTGAAATTAATTAAATCAAGTTGTTTTTTTTTTAATCTGACAACAAACATTCATAAAATAAAAGGCTGCTCAATCTTAAATCTCACAATATAGATCCTAAAATTGTTTAGTGTCTTACAGGAGATGCTCAGTTCATTATAGACTTAAGTCAAGCATGAAACATGGTGCTCAAGATAATTATTAAAGTTTTTATTCTACTCCAATGAAGCTAATGAGAGGTTTTCCCCTTATCCAAGGGAACAAAATGCCCACATTATTGTGTTTGTTGTATTAGTCCATGTTTTCATTTATGTCAACTGGATTTTGCTGTTTTTTAATTGAAGATTTCTGAAGATTCTTTTCAACTTTGATACCAAATAGCAAAACTAGGGTACGCACTGGCTCCCTAGGACTGACTCAAGAAAACTACTAGTTGAAGACAAAGCTGTGAAATACAACTACACCCAGAACTACAGTTACTTAGCCTTATAATATCTGCTATTTATCTCTCTCTATATATATATAGGTACATACATACATATATAATTAGACTGACAATATATTAAATATGTGGATTATATCATAAATTACAAATTGTTCTGATAAGAACACGAAGCTCATTGAAAACAACATTTCATTTCTGAGGCTGGAGCGACTGTCTGCATTTCCAAGATGAAAGCAAAGGAAAACCACAAAAGCATTCTCAAGTCTTCAACATTATTACCTGAAAGATTTGGAAACTGTGCAGTAAAAAGGTGCGTTGCCATGGTTCTGAGTAATCAGCAACAGACCTATACACAATAGACAGCTGATTGCTGTTGCATGCTAAAAGATTTTTTTATCTCTTTAGGAAAACTTTATCATCATGTCATAAATGAGAGAGTTTTTCTATTAGCAACAGAAAGGCATCAAAGAAACATACCCTGTAGTAGTAATCAAGTCTCATGATTTTTTTTTTGGTTTTCATCTTATGGGGCAGGGGTGGAATCAACCTTTTATATTGTCAAGTTTATATTGTAAATCTCTGGAACACTCTGGTCTTTTCAGAGTATACAAAGGCAGGGAGTACAGATGGAGTCTGGAATCAAGTATGGAAATAGACAATTACATTACAGACAGAGGACTGTATTACAACACAGTGGAGTCCCAACAATCGTGCAGTAGTATATTGGATATCTGAAGTACAAAATAAATAGCACAAATGATACTGGTAATTCTAATGGGATTTTGTGTATCTGGTTTCAAGACATACCGGATGATTGAATGGGACTGCATAGTCACAATACATAGAAAAATCTCAGTCATCAGTTTTTATAGCACTGGTTTTCCACTTAAGAGACCTCCTTTCCAAGTTTAAGTTTTCTGCCTATGTTTATCTTTCAAAGGACATGTAAGCAACCTTTAAGAATAAAGTCATACATGAATGTTATGATTGCTGAGCTGGCAATAAAACAAGCAGTGTACTCTATAGTACAGAAATGTCACTTCTACTCCAATCTTGGAAAAAGCTGCAAGCTCAGTCAAACACTAGGTTAATGCAGTGTTAAGGCTGCAAAGTGAAACACCCCAAAAAATAGGAGGTGAAAAAGTTAATATTCTTACAGCATTGTTAGCCTATCCAGAGTACCGATACTTTGGATACTTATAATAAAATACATAATTTACAACCTAGATGGGAAATCAAGAGCTACTGGTGTGCAACGTGAATGAAGCAATCTTTTGAAAAGACTCAAGCTTCCAAACCCTGCTGCTAATGCATTTCCAATTGCAACTTTAAAACTGTACTTATGTAAGCACTGCATTTAGGTAACATTTGTGGAGACTTATAATTTTGTTTCTTTCTTTCTTAAAGCTGTTCTAAGGAAAAAAAGGGAGGACAAGTGAATTTTACACCGGGAACCACCACAGAAATACATAGCTGCATATTTTGCCTTCTGTCCGTAAGTTCAGTTCTGGATGCAAAGTAATTAGTAAAAATAACTCACTTAAGGAAAAAGTGCTTGATATCTGAAAGTGCAACATGGTGTTTAGAATACCTAATACCTTTTTTAAATAATGATGTTTATAAACAGAACTTATCAGTGTGCTTGCAAAATCATAGATTAAATGCATATACTATTATTCCTCTCTGAAAGCTAACCACATGTGAACTTTGTTTTCCTGATAAAATACAGTTGTTGATGTAATGTCTTCTCAGTAGAAATGTGCATTTCTCCTAATTCATATTCCACAGGAACACTCAGAATCATCTAAAGTAAGTGTTGAAAAAATGCATTCACCTTTGGGCTGAGGTCATTGATGAAAACTTCAAGTTTAAAGTAGGATTTAAATGTGCTATCTCTCTGTATGCTGGTTTTCTGATTCTTACTGTAAACACACTCGAGGGCAAGAAGGAGGCATCACTCAGTCACCTGAAGGCATGCTGTCAGGATATTCAAACTCTATTCAGCATGCAAGAATATCAGACAACTGCTTCAGTCTCTCATCAAAGCTCTTCAACATTTCAGCAAGCACGTATTTCTCTGGTCCAGTAAAACACCGTCAGCCAGTCTGAGATACAAGATTCTTAATGTGAAAAATTGCGTACCTCAGAAGATTTCAAATTTTCAGATACCAAACCCTTTGCAAGCCAAATCTGAGTTACCAGCTAAATTCATCATCATCATCTACTACCTGATCAAAAGTACAATAGGCAGGTAACCAATGCCTCAGTTAAAGAGGAAGACTGTCATAGTCGACCAAGGAACAATCCTGCCACTCAGGATTTCCCATCATGGTATCTTTATTTTTGACTAGCACATGGCTCCCTCCAAGTATTTCAGTCATGAATTGTGGGTATCCACATTCAAGGCATTACAGAGAGAGGGGGACAGAGGTTGTGTATGCAAAATAAACAAGAAACAAGATGCAGAGCAACAGAAAGAAGAGATTGAGACTTACCTTTGGAAAAAACCGCTGCGAGGCTCAAGAGGAGAGGTGACAAGAGATGCCCCATATTGCTAATCCCAGAAGCGCACACCCTAGGGTTTGTGGAGAAGTTAGGACTCAGTTTCACGCACTTTGTAGTCAAAATAAAAATCGATCAGCTGGAGAGGTTGCATTTTCAGAAAAGGTCATCTGGAGAGTGCAAAAGGCATTTTCTTCGGAGAAACGACTTACTTTAGCTTTGACCCTCCCCTTTCCTCCCTCCTTTCTTCAAAACAGACGATGCCGTGAAACAAAACCCCTCTCCTCTCAATATATAAATAGGAAACAGTTCTGGTTAAAATCTCAGTCCCGAGCCCCAGTTGCCCGAGGCAGGCAAGCAGCCCCCTACCCCAGAACAGCCCGGCAGGGTCAGGCTGCACCCCCGGCTCCTGGGGCGGAGACCCTCCTGCCCGCGGCCGGGCTGCCCTTCACGGAGCCAGTGCCCGCATCCCGGTGGAAAAGCCCGTCGGCTCCCCGGGCGTCACAAAGTTTTCCTTTAGGTGATGCTGATCAGCCCTGCAATCATCCAGGCACAGACGCGGGGTGTTTGTTGTTGCGCGCTTTTTT